>VXAB01010069.1:651450-920815 GCA_013399175.1 Odontophorus gujanensis | reverse complement strand
TGAGGAGCGGCTGAGTGAGCTCGGATTCTTCAGTCCGAAAAAGGTGAGGCTTAGGGGAGACCTTATTGCTCCCTGTCACTACCTGAAGGGAGGTTGTAGTGAGCTGGGTGTTGGCCTCTTCTCTCTTCTAACAAGTGATTGGACTAGCAGGAATGTCATCAAGTTGCACCAGGGGAGATTCAGACTGGATGTTAGGAAATACTTCTTCTCTGAAAGACTGGTCAGGAGTTGGAATGGCCTTCCCAGGGAAGTGGTGGAGTCACCAACCCTGGAGGGATTCAAAGAACATTTAAACACTGTGTTGAGGAACATGGTTTAGTGAGAACTATTGGTGATAGGTGGATGGTTGGACTGGATGATCTTGTAGGTCTTTTCAAACCTTGGAGATTCTATGATTCTATGAATTATTTGCATTCCTGTATTTAAATTCTCCTGAACTTTTCATTTGTTAGGGCCAGGAACAGGGTAAGCCTCTGATTACCTCAGACATCCTTCTTAGCATCATTTCAGTATAAGCATTGTATTGACACATTACCAGATGGTGTACCACTATAATTCACTGGAGTATTACATTATTTCACAAAAATTACCTTTGGCACAGAGGTTTGTTGAACCAACTCCTTTTTTACTTTCTTAGATATTTATAGATTGGAAAATGCTTCATCATCCTCAAGCAACAGAGCGCATCATCCCCTCCCTGTGGAAACATGACAGAAACATTCTTCTGCACCATTCCTAAGCACTTTACTATCTCCATCGATTAGATTGCTTGCATGTAAATACTTGTATCTGTTGCTGTATGGAGTCTGCTAGACTTCCTGCTTCCTTCCCTTATTCTTTAAATTGTAATAGACTTAATCCATTCAGATTACTGTCTGGTGTCCTTCCTTTCCCTGCTTGGCTAGTACATTATATTTATTTATTTGAATGCTCCTTACAGGGGTATCATTACAACAATAAGCCCATAAATGTCTGAAAATGTTTTGAGGCAAGATTTTGACATAATTGACAGTTTCATGAATGTCACTTTGTGAATGAAAAGCCAGTAAAAACTCTTAAAGCGAAGCAGAAACCATTAGGACATTCATCTGGCAGCACACAGCTGATGCACGCATTTGCTCCCCAGAAGAGGAAAACACTGCTCATCAGGTAGAAGTTGGCAGCACTTCATGATCCTGTGTCACACAAACATCTTAAAGTCTTAATGCTGCAATCCATCACATTCCAGTAAGAGAACAGCCTTCTCGTGGAGATCCTCTTATGCAGCCCACTGACATGCAGGAGAGCTTGAAGGGCTGTTGGGCCGCTCTCTATTCATGGGTAAGAAGATTGACTCACAGCCATAGGTTGTTTTCAGGTGCATGCTCATCTGGCCCTCAGCTGTTGAACCAGGTGTCTGCCATCAGTTCTTTCAACACACAGTTTGAGGTGGATTTGTGGACACTACTGGTCTTAGCAAGGCCTTTAGTATAACCTGTACTGTGCTCATTATTTGCCTGAGCAAGGCCTAGTGCCATGGTGAGGCTGCAGGAAGAAGCTGGAGCGGAGGGGAACACACCATCACAAGCCTCCAAATGGATGGATATACACTCTTTTACACCTGAGGTTTCACTCACTATCTTCTTTAATAACTGTACTTCTCTTAAGGAAGCCTTTTAAGCTTTAAATCTGTTCTCTTGCAAGGGAACAGATCAGGAAACAAATCAGCTTGCTTGAGGCAAATCAGTGACTGTTCCACTCCGGCCTAAACATATCACTACATATTACACCCAGCTAATTTCATGATCAAATATGGAAAAAAAATTAACATACAAGACTGGAAGAGCTTAAGTGGGGCATCTTGAATTCCCAACAGCTCCAGGCCCTCAGATCACAGTGCTGGGTGCATGCCTATGCATGATATATGCCTCCTGCATAGTTGAGGGAAAATGGCAATTTTCGTGTTAAGCCCATTCCCAAGCACTGCTTTCGTCACTATGAAATGTTGCTGTTCCTGAACAAATAGAGGGAACTATGTGTAGAGCATCAGAGATGGTAGCTTAGTGGTGAACTTTTCTGTAGTTCCTTGAAATGTGTTCTTCTCTTCCCAGATATGGTGTACAAGTTATCTCAAGCTTAAAAAGAGGACTTGGGGGCAGAGACCGCCTGGCTTGCTTAACTTGTCCTCTAAAAACACGGAGACAGTCTGTCAAAGAAGAGGCCCCACATCTTCAGGAGGATCTGTATAATCCTTTGCATTACAAATTGACTGTGGAACAAGAAGACTCTGAGAAACTGAGGTGCAAATTTAACTTGCTGTATTTGTAGTACAGTTGTATTAGACCATCTCCACCTGTGTTAGGCAGGCATAAAACTGAGTCCCAGCTTCTCAATCTTCAGAGCTTTAAGACTCAGATATTTCCTCTGGTTTGCGTCCCACAGTTCATCTGTACAATACTTGCCACTCTGAACTCTGGGGAGAGCATGACTTCCTCCTTGAAACATGCTCTGTTGGGGAGGTGAAAGGTCAGCAAATGTTTGTGCAGGCTCTATGTCAGATTGACTGCTGCTAGTTTCTAGGGATTGGCTGCATGGCGCAATGTGTGCAGACCTATATGAGCAACCAGGGAAGGACATAGCTTCAGCTATGGTGGGGCAGAAATCTGGGCACTTTCTTCTCTCGGTCAATTTTTCTGTTTTCAGGGTTAATGGCTTGTGTCTATGGTGGCTGGAGTGTCTTAAAAAAAACTTGTAGCAGTAGAAGTCCCAGCCTCCTGACATCATACCCATCCATGGCAGGTGTTTTGTCATCTTTTAGGGGTAAAGACAGCTTCATTTTCCCTTACAAGAAACAACCATGTGCAATTAAAACACAGCCAGGCTACCTGAGAAAGATGCACCTTGCTGCAGTGTACCTGTGCTTGAAATATCTTTTTCTGACAGGGAAATTACATTTCCTTCTTCACTGCCAGGATAAATATGTCTAATGTGAGAGGGGTGATATGATATGATAGAGTAGGATAAGTTACACTAGGCAGAACAAGCAGAATGACCATTCACCAGGTGGCACTGCTGCCTGTCAGCAAAACAATAGAACAAGGATAATCAGCATCTTCTATGCTACCAAGAGCTTTCTCACTTCTCTTACAAAATCACAACACTTGGTACAAGTCACGGACTTCTGCAGTCCCTGTGAAGCTTGTATGTTGCAGAGATATCATGTGTTAATGCTTTTATTTCTTTTACTTTTATCTCTGTAAGCAAAACTCTTGGAAATTTTTGAAAATAAAGGTATTAGCCTCTCTGTGAAACATGGATTGTTGCTTGACTTGTTAATATGCACTGCCCTCTTGTGATAAAATAAGTTGTCAGTGCTCTCTAGAAGTTTCCTTTCTGTTTTTTCTTTCTGTATTTTCCTGGACTTCCTCATTTGGGTTCATCTGCCTACCTCCTACCTTTTGTTAAGGTTTTTTTCCTAAGGCAGAAATAGTTCTTACTATTAAAAGGATAAAAGAAAGGCAGAAAAAGTGTGATCAAAATGTTCTTATCGAATATTTCACTCTTTTACACAGCTGCACTCTTTAAAATTGCTTCTCAGATTGTTTTGCGGAATGTATAGGAATCAAATGTATAGATAGCAATTACTGTAGAATAAAATGTGCACTTTAAAGGATGAGGCTAGTACTAAGGATAACACCTATTGGCTCATTGAAAAGGCAATGTTTGAAGAAAAATATCACTTTGGAAGATTGGTATGCAGCATGTGCTTATCTGCATAATCACCATCAAAACAGCTCAGAGAACAGGTCCAAATCTCCAGGCTACTGCAACAGAATGCTGCTTATTATTGTTGAGATAAGCAGAGACAGAATTCACCTCCTAACCTGGGCATAGCCAGGCAAATCTACTCCTTGCTGGAATGCGATGGAGAGGGGGAGAGACACACTACCACAGCAGAAGAGTTGGGGACATGGAGGAAAGACAGAGAGACCTTTTATCATAAGTACTATATGGAAAAGGAGCACTGTGTTTTGGGCAGTGTGAATCACATTTATCTCACCATAGTCTGCTTGTCCTCTGAAATGGAAATAATGCACAAGAGTACAAGTGATTTCTCCTTTCTGATTGTGTCACACAGACAGAAATGGATTTGTGGACTTTAATTCCTGGAATCAGTTGCCTAACTGATCATTTTCCTAACGTGGATGGCTCTATAAACATCATCCAGTTAGGGAGGAGTTCAGTTTGCTTTGCTCTAGTATTTCCACTTCTTTTATTTTTCACATTTAACTGATAAATGCTGTGGCCACCACTGAAGGACCAAGCATCTTCTGAACAACCTGCCATGCTTCTCAGCTCTGCAGAGGATTTTCTGAGTGGAAAGATCAATCAAAAATTAGTAGCTATTTTCTCAGAAGTTTTATGATTGATGGTATAAAGTTAAATGGCAAGAATTTCAGAATCAAAGTTTTTGCATTATTTGCTTCATTTTTTCCATGAAAAATAGTATGTGAGCTTGTAATTAAAGGCCACACTATTCCTAATGTGCTGAATGGAGAGGAAAGAAGAGAATACCAAAAAACATAAAGCTGACAGAAACTTGGTCTTCGTCTTCTCTGTCTTCTTGTTGGACTTCACAGATTTTCTGGGTTTTGTTTTTATTTTGTTTGTTTGTTGAGATATATTATTGCAATGCCACCCTATATATAAGAAAAAGTAATCAATAGAAACGGTATTGACTTCCCTAGGTTGAGATTTTGAAAACTTAAGTCACAAGTCTGATTTTATGTCTGCACTCCAAATCACAGAACAGCAGAATTCATCAGATAACTGTTTGTTTGTTTGTTTGTTAATTTTCTAATGACAAAGTAGGGAATATGTTTCCTGACCTAATTTTTCATATGAATAAATTGCATTAGCCAAATCATCCAAAAACATAGATTCCCAAGGCAAGCATCCCACCTGGCAAAACTGTTAGAAACTGAAACTGTGACTCTCCACGGGGAAGTGTCAGGCTGTCACAAATGAAGGTCCAGCTGTCTATCATGAAGAATAAGCAAAGCATTCAGTGGTAACCTGTGTGTGGCCATGCTTTGAGGGAATCCATTTGCATGCTTAGTTTTAACCCAACCTCACCAAAGTCAAATGAACGTTATTGTGCTGCTCGTTCCTCTAGGTATCTCATGGCCCAGAATAGACAGTCAGCGCCAAGGAGCAGAGAAAGGAAAGGAGGTAGAAACCTACTGCACCTGGGTGCTGTCTGTCCCAGATGTGCCCCTGCAATCAGCCCGCTGAGCTCAGGACCAGATGCAGGGGCACAAATTGTTAGGAAAATGACTATGGCCATATTGGCACTGAACAACTCTTCAGCCTGTGGAGTACTTCGGCAGGCTTCTTTCTCATTGAGACATGTCTCCTTTCTCCTCTCTGCTGTTTCTAGGGCAAGAGCCTATCAGTAAGAGTCACTTGCAAATGTGCACTTGGAAGCTTCTGGTCAGAAAATGTAAGGAAAATAGGTAAAAGGCCTACACAGCCAGGACTCTATCATGTAAAAACCTACAACCTACATCATGGGTGTCCAACACTTTGGCTTGCTTGGGCTGCACTGAGTGAAGAGAAACTGTCTTGTGCAGCATAACTTGCTCTGAAAGTAATACCTCCTATTTATTTCCATGGAAACTACAACAGATTCTATTTGATAGAGCAAATTCTCAGCTACAGAACACTATTTGTCAACACAGTCACCACTACTGGCTATGCATTTCGTCTGCAATGAACAAGAGCCTCCATGCTGCATTCATCAAAATCTGCACCAATGGAGATGACCCAGTCATCATGGCTGAAATGTACCACCCACAGGTTCACTGTGCTCACATTCAATATTTGGTCTCCATAAACATTCAGAAAGCAACAGTGAATGTCAGTGGGTGCTATTTTTAACACGTGGAAGAATTCAATGCTACATCTTTCCTCTGTATGTACTTCCATGTCAGGCACCATGTCAGCCCCTCTGCTGCCATCTACCGCACAGCAGCAACATGGTATGGTATGTTGGTGGGAAGGTTCCACCTTTACTGCTGTACCACCAACATTTGCCTCTGATGTTGTGGGTCAACATAATAAAATAGGAAGCATTACTTACATAACAGCCCTCATATGTAATATAGTCAGTGGATAAGTAACGAAGCTTATTTTATTCATTCATATTTATTTTTAAAAAGAGAGAGCAACAAAATCATAAAGCTAATGGGATATTTGACACTGTTTTTGTGAAACCGATGCATCAGTCTTGTTTGATGGCAGTGGCTGCAGTTCTTAGTGAGGTCTCAAGGTGTTCATCAGAGATTTTTGATGAAATATTACTGCTCCTAAACCCTATCCTTGACAACTGTTCACAAATGTGCATACTGTCAAAAAGTGATGACATAAATAAGGTGTGATTGTGAAGCTAAGAATTTTCTTTTATTTTCTTCTGCACAGCATTGCCCTCCCCATGCCCTGATTTCAGTCAACACAGTGTTAATAGCACACTGACAGTTCGGTTGTTGCTGAGCAATGGGTGCGTGCCAGGGATCACTCCACGGTGAAGAGCCACAGCCTTTATATTGCAGGACAAGGAGCAGGCTGCATTGCCAGCCGTGTAAGGACATGTGCAGCCCATGGGCTGCAGGTTGGACAAGCCTGGCCTAAATCTTTCCATCCCTCCTACCAGCTGCTAACTTAGAGATTATTCAGGACCAGAGCATCCTTATTTCCTTGAGGAATATATTTAGGATGAGCCTGGAAGACCTGCCGTGTGCTTGGCCCCTCAAGTCTGATTTTCTGGGGCTAGATGTTCTTGTAAATGGGAGCATGGGTCTAGGTTAAGATAAGGGTATACTATTGCATAAATTAGGGTTAACTGCTACTGGCAGTCAAGATATACCCTGTGCAAATGATATTGAGCTCAGAAAGTCCATACCACTTTAACTTCCACTCTGGACCTTCCTGGTCAATAAGAGAGTAATGTAGAGATTAATGGTCTTTTTTTGTTTGTTTGTTTGCTTTAGGAAAGGGGTAAGTGATGGAAAAATGTGAAAAAAGTAGAATCTGAATAAAATGTGGCCTGTAAGTCTCTAAGGAATCCTAACTTCAGCCTTGGCATTTTGTAGGCATTGCACATAACCATGCTTTGGTGTAGGGACAACCCTGGGGAGGAGTCACTAGAAGCTGGTGGGGTTGGTGGCTCTGTGTGGCCACTGCATGCTTCTGCTGGCCAGGCAATGAGCTGCACATACCCTGGGTCCCCTGGTGCCAGCTCAGATGTTCAAAGAGTGGATGGCCATCTTTATTCTAACATCTGCACAAACTGGTTCTCTCCTAAACTTGCTCCAAACTTCATTGGCCTGCCCAGCCCACCAGCCTCTGCTGGGATGAGCAACGGTTTCTGTACAAACAGTATGGGCTCCCTTACACCCACCAGCATGTGAGTAGGTGTCCCAGAGCAACATGTGTTTGTGGGGTGAATCACTGTTGGAGTTTCTGGCAAAAGTTTTATGTGGTCGGAGGGATGTTGAGCGTAACATGGCCACTGGGGATTTTATGTCTGACCCCCACCTCAGGATTTGTGGCAAGGATTGAGTGCACATGGTGGCCCCCATGGGGCATCAGCATCTTGATACTGCAGCAACATTTCCCCAGGCTGCTCTGCTCTGCTGCCCCCAGTACCCAGAGAGTGGTTAATATTTTCTGGAGCAGCTCATTTTTTGCATTTCGCAGCAAGCCCTCTGGGAGCAATGACTCTCTCCACAGCATTTTCTTCCTCTCGTGATAAGAAGGGGTGGAGCGATGTGAGGCTTTGCTCATGTCTCTTCAGGCACCTTTCTGTTCTTTAAGCATTGCATGAGTTTCCTGGGCTTGTCAGCATTTTCCTATGACTAAGCTGTGACCGCACAGACCCAACGCGTTTTCTGCTCAAGGCTTGGGCCTAGAGCAGGAAAGGGGCGTTGAGGCTTTTGGTAACAAGTGGGTACAGTGGTGGGAAGGTGTGAGAGCGAGTTTCTAAAAGTTGCAGTGGCTGAGTGTGCAGGTACTTCATATATCCAAACCCAGGGGTTAAGGCGAGAAACCTCTGGTAGTCCCAGTCCTGGCCTGCTCACAGGAGTCCTACCCCACACTTGCTGCTCCATTAGCATAAATGCATATCCCAAATTGAGTAGAGCTTAACCAATCCCTCCACATCTTCTACTCATTAACCACTTTCAATGCAGCATGGTTTTTACGCAGTATATTGTCCCAAAAGCACAGTTTTCACATGGGGGAGCTTCTACTGTGCTGAACTCAGCTGTTTGCTTTGTTGATGCAACTCAGTGCAACACCACTCAAGGGAGACAGAGAGATACGGGCTGCAGAACTTGAAAAACAAATTGCTGTTTTTTTTTCTTCTGTTAAAGAGACAATACTTGTAATAGCTGGGAGTATGTGCTAAAACACAGAGGGTCATTATGTTTTCCCCTGCTGACTTGCTTAGGGAGTAAAATCAACCCTGATTGTGTTTATATTGGTGCTATGAGGACTGTGCATGGAAGACAGTGGTGTTTCCCCAGACTCGGTTTTTTCACTCTGTTCTGTGGTGTAAGAATAATGAGCAGCTCTGCCCCTATCCATAGGGATAAATTGGCACTGTTAATAAAAAGTGGAGCAAACAGAGCTGTTTAGTTGTCAGTTAGATTACATTTTATTGAAAGTTGCAGCATTAAAAATGTTGCTCTGATGCGTTTGGAGAAAAATAAAAAGTGATATACCTTTCAAACACAAAAGAGAAGTGATCTTATAGGCATCCATGGTGTTATTTCAGATAAGCTAAATAAATTTCAAACAAACAGACAAACAACAAAAACAACATCAACAACAGGCTAGATAAATAAGCAGATAACAATTTTACTTGCCAGCAGGCACCCTACCAAACAGAGGTGATTACCCAGAGACAAATAGCTAATCCACTGAGTACAATATAGGCAGGTAACAGCTAAAGCAGACAATCTGGCTTTTGCATCTCTGTGAATTGGGGCAAAATCTGCTCTATGTGCTGAAGTGAAGTACTTCCAATGTTGTCTCAGTGTCCCATGCTTCTTCAGTTCTTGATAAAGACATCTGCTGCCATAGGCTGGAGGGGTAAAAATAGGACTCCTCAAAATTTTAAATAAGGCAATATAGTAACAGGTGTGATTTTAGTGAAAATGACTGGAAGTGTTCTGCTGAGACTACGCATGTAAGTCATCAAAGACTGCACCACTCACTCACACAGTCCTGCAGTCTTGTAGTTCCTGCAGACTGTGAAAGTAAATAGGAAAAAATCAGGAAGTCTTTGGAACACAATGTAATAATTTATGTTCAGTTTCAACTTGAATTCTGGCCAGAAAGAAGCTATCAGAGTGAGGCTTTTGTAATGGTTTTGCAAACAGTGACTAGATCAAGCACTTTCTAGATCATGAATAAACCATGGCCAATAAATCACTACGGATCTGTGAGATGTGTGATGAATCCCTAAGGAAACAGGATTATCTTCAGAGGATACATTTAGGTTAAGAGAGTAAATGTAGGATTTGTCTTTAGTTTGCTTAGAATGTATTAAGTTACCTCTTTAAATCTTGATAATTTTCCCTGTCCAAAAGCACTTTGCACAAGGAAAGACAGAGGAATAGACTGTTGATATCACCTTGAAGGTTTTCCTGGTGACTGCTACGCCTGTGGAAGTGGCCACTGGCACAAACCTGCCCCAGATTACAGAAACTGAGAACACATAGAATAACTGCGCATAGCCCCATTCCGTGCTGCACATGGCTCATGTTCACAGGCCTTTCTGTGGCTGCTGCTTTTCCATACTGAAGACATCCTGGTGGCTTCTACCCAGGCCACCCTGAACCCCTGTATAATACTTCCAGCCTGCCATCATCTTGTCATTTGCTTAAACTCATTTTGAGGTGCATTACCAGAGCTGTGTGAAGTATCCAAGGTGCATGAACACTGTGTGTTCACACACTGGCAGTTTGGGGTGTGCCATTTTGCACTCCATACTTTTCTTAGAAGTCTTATAATTCAGTTTGACTCTTAACAGCTCTTAACAGCGTTGACAGCAATTTTCAGAGAACTTTCCACAGCAATGTCAAAACTGCTTTCATGAACAGCAGCGGTTAAGGTCATCTTGTATATGGTTTTTGTCCCATAAGTGCATTTCTCAGTGCTTATCAGCTTTTCTTTTTGCTTATCAGCTTATCAGCGTTTTTGGTTATTGCCCTGTCACTCAGCACCACGAGATATATTGGTCACCAGAGTACAGAAAGGACATAAAACTACTAGAGAGTGTCCAAAGGAGGGCTAGGAAGATGGTGAAGAGTCTGGAGGGTGAGATGTACGAGGAGCGGCTGAGGTCCCTGGGTGTGCTCAGCGCAGAGCAGAGGAGCTGAGGGGAGGCCTGATGGCAGCTGCAGCTCTCACAGGGAGCGGAGGGGCAGTGCTGAGTGACAGCGACAGGGCCCAAGGGAATACATGGAGCTGTGTCAGGGGAGAGTGGGATTGATTCTTCACCAAAGGGTAGTGGGCATGGAACAGGCTCCCCAGGGCAGTGGGCACAGCTCCCAGATGCCAGAGTTCAAGGAGAGTTTGGTCAGTGCGCACAAACGCGAAGTTTGATTTTTGGGAGGTGTGTGGAGCCATGAGTTGGACATGATGATCCTTATGGGTTCCTTCCAACTCAGGATATTCTATGATTCTATGATGATTCTATGATGTATTTGCAGGTCTCCAAACTCACCTTCCAGCCTGAGTACCCTGAGCGGTTTGGTGTCACCTGCAACTTTGGCCACTCACTTGTTCCCTCACTACTTCCAGATCATTCTGCATTCCATCAACACCGTGATCAGAGGGCTGGACCACCTTTCCTATGAAGGAAGCTTGAGGGAGTTAGGCTTGATAAGCTTTGAAAAGAGAAGGCTCTGAGAAGACCTCACTGCAGCCTTCCAGTATTTGATGGGAGCTTACAACCAGGATGGGGACTGAATTTTTACATGGTCTGATAGTGACAGAACATGGGGGAATGGCTTTAAACTAAAAGAGGAGGGATTTAGGTTAGACCTTAGGAAGCAATTTTATACACAGGGTGGTGAGGTGCTGGAAGAGGTTGCCTTGAGAAGTTGCAAACATCTCATCTCTGGAGGTATTCAAGGCCAGGTTGGATGGGGCCCTGAGTGGCCTGATCTGGTGGTTGGCAGCATTGCCCATGGAAGCGGGGTTGGAACAAGATGATCTTTAAGGTCCCCTCCAACCTAAGCCATTCTGTGATTCTATGATTCTACAACATGCAGCCAGCCTGAAACCAGGAGATACTCACTTTTGCTCCAGCCACAGAGATGTGCACAGGTGCACACATACATGCACTGGTAAATGCAAGGTGCAGAGACGTTGATCTGTTTTTGATCAGAGATCTTGAGCACTGGAAAAATAAATAATCTGAAGTGTCTGGCTGAATGTTGAAGCAGTAGCTTTGCCTGAGTCAGCATGGCAGGATCAGGCCTTTTGTGCACAGATAAGCGGTTTCTGCTGGGTGCAAATCAATTTTGCTTACCTTTAGGCACGGACTAGTGATTTCTATTCCCTGTTCTCAGAGACAGGGAGCAGTTTCGGGGTTTCGTTTCATTTTTTTTCTTCTTTTTGCTGGCCTGTTGCTGAGGAAGATCCCCATCAAAATGAAGATGTGCACTTTGAGTTATTAACACCTGCTTGCATCTCATTCTGTGAAGAGCAGACTTGCTCTGCAAAATGTGGTGGAAAACCTGTATAAAAAACAGGAAGTGCCTTCAAGCTGCTGCTCTGCAGTTGCTCATCTCACCAGATCCTCACAACTGAGCAAGGCACTGATGATCAGTGAGATGTTGCATAACAATTTACGTCCAATTTGTTTTCATGAATCAGTTAAATTGTAAGTGCATGTTCTACAAATTACTGGTCATTATTTGCATGATGGTCACAGCCAGAGGAGTTCTGGGAGTGCAGCGGTCCCCCAAGCCATGTGCTGTGTGAGAACAGAAGTGTCTGTGCCCTCTCTGGGGTCTGTAGGACAGGAGACATGTGAGGGAAAGGTGCCAGATGGCAAGAGGTCTCCACACTGCCCCAGCAGCAACTTCAAACTCACCCCAGCAATTGGCCTTTCTTCCAGCACAGCGTAAAGCAGAGGTGCCCTCATGGATAGAAGAATGCAAAAAAATGGGGGTCTTCTGCTGATTTAATGTGATGTTGGTACACCTGAGGGGATATGTCCTGCCTGTGGGTGCCTGCAACAAAAACATGAGGCTATGGGCATGAAAAGCACTCCATTTTCAAGGCTGTAAGAGTTATGTGGACACAGTTGGTGCTGATTGGATGGGAAACAGCCCTTCTTGTGTATCTTGGGATAAATGCCAATGGCTCTTCTGTGCGGGGCTGAAGGATGTTTGGCACTGGATGATGGAGATAACCTCACTGCAGTTTATATTCCCTTTCAGTGTATGCACAGATGCTTTCTCTGTAATGATGCTCTCTGGGCCTCATTTGCTGAAGTTCTCAGTGCTGTTACATCCCCTGATTCAGTGCTTGGTTTCCCTGGTAGACCAAGATGAGCACAGAATTTCAGCTGCCTCACAGGTGATGTTAAATATTCTCTTACTTCAGCATGAGGAACATTTCACTCCTATTCTCTGTCTTTCTGTGCATGATATCCAAAGAGATATATTCTGAGATGATATCCATGTCTCAAGGATCATGTGGATAGCTGTTATTGAGTCCAGTTCCTCAGGGAGGACAGAGCACCCACACAGTGGGCAAGGCTGCTCCAGCCCTGCCCTTTCCTTCAGGGAAAAAACTACTATCTCTAGAGACCCCTGATCACATTTTCCTTCATGCTCCATTTGTAATAAGGAGTTAAAAATGTTGTCTTCAGCCACTGGCCAAGAAGTGAAAGGAGATGAAACATTGACTGAGATGAGGTTGTACCAATAGGCGACTGAAAATGGGCACCTGGGCAGATGGTGAATTGGTTTAATTGCAGCAGCAGTGCTTAACAGGGGGGTAAATGTGAGGGGGTAAATGAAAAAAGCTAATGGGAGCCCTGCCCTGGTTAACTCAATTTCTTGTTTAATTTACTGACAGTAATAATTGGTAATACATTCCAGTTAAACCAGTGACAGAAAATACGAAGTGCTCTGTTAGGTTTTAGAAGCAAAAGTGGTAAAGTTGTGGACCTTAAAAGATACATATATAAGTGTTTATATATGTATGCACATCTAGAATACAGTAAATAAAGACCATATTGATACATATTAACCTGCATATCACATATGTCATGCACATAATTTACAGTATAATTACAATGATCATATCATTAACATGTAATGATACGTAGAGGTGGGTTTTATTTGTATTAACTATAACTTATATAAAAGTTTATAAAAAAAAAAGCAAGTGAAAGCAACATTGTTGGAAAGTGCAAGGTTGAAAAAAAGATCAGGAAGTGTGGTGGAGAAGAGGGGGAAAGGTATGAAGAGCAGAAGGTAGGAGAGGCTCACAGCTGTGTTTTGGTGCATCCTGAAGCTGATGGGCGTTCTGAGATGTGGAGGAGCCAGCCAGCTCAGTTTAATGTGGGCACTGAAAGGGAATCAATGATGCAGCACTGGGGCTGAGCTCTGGCATTTGCTGCAGTAGCCAAGAGATCATGGGTGCCCAGCACTTCTTAGGGCAAAACTGTCAGGTTAGATCAGAGAGGACTTTACATTTCAGACAGCTTTGTCCTCCTATGCATATGGCTTTTATTCTCTCTGAGTCTGTGTTCATGCAAGAAAGATTTCTGAATTACTGGGAAAATCATACAGATAGAATAAACTGGGTGAAAACACCACCTGCTTGCTGTGTTGTTGGCTCTGGCATTTATGTGCTACAGCCTCCAAGTAGCAAGACTTACCATCCAGGGACTTAGCACAGGGTTGGGAAAAAAATGATTGCTAGCTTGTGGCATCTCCATAGGAAGAGATTGGTGAAAATGAGTGCTGAGAGCAGAATATGTGCACAAAGACCCTGCTCTGTGGTTTCAAGGCACAACTGGAGTGCTGTGGGGCTGCCTTGTTGCTTTTTTCCTCCCCAACCCCTCATTATGTCAGGCAACTGCAGTAAACTTGAGAAAAACATTATCACTGTTATTAACACACAGATTTCTAAAGCAACTGAAAGGAATCAAATGGTCACATGTCCAACCGCAGTCACCCTGAGCAAGTGTATTTCAAAGGATGATTCATTATCCATAGCATATTGCAGAGTTGGCTTTGATCTACAACCACCACCACCACCACTTTAAAAAGGATTCTATTGAAGAAGATGAACCAGAAACTTCTTCCTGCCTTACTGTGATGTGTTCTGAACTGGGAGAAGCCTGGAGCTCCCTGCTTAGATGCTGTATGGGTACCTGCTTGCCAAACTGGATGTCAGATAGAAAATGCCCTGGGTCATCCAGCAGCAGCAGTATTCATGAAGCCTGGTGTCTAACTTCCTTCTGTCTAAACACAGAGCAGTGCAAGTCTTGCCTTGGTGTGGGTCTGATTGGGTTTCTCCTCCCTTCCAAACCCTCACTATTTCATTAGGACTCCACCATATATAATAATGGTAGAGAATCTTTAATTTTAAAATGACAAAAAATAACAAAAATACAGTATTCCGTATCAGGGAATGAGCCGTACCATCACTTTGTTCTGTGTTTTATTTCTCCTGACTTGAATTATTCTTGATGGCATCTCATCAGAGCAAGGTATGGGGCAGAGGAGGGGTGGATACACTCCCAGCTCAGTGGCATATGCAGTCAGACTTTGTGTGAAGAGGTCATCACTTGCTGTTGTATGCAGATCAGGAGGAAGTTAGCTCCTGGCAAAGAAAGGGCTGATCAGGAGTGAAGAGTCAGGAAGAAACTTCATAGGCAATATGTGCTCATGTGACACTCAGGCAATGTGATTTACTTATGCTTCTGATCAGAGTGGGTGGGGTATGTATAGCTGAACACCAGCCTACAGACACGGTCGCATTGTATTTAGTCTATTGTAGTAGTAATGATAAATAATTCTTTGTTACTAATTCCACAAGCAAAATCTTCTCTGTCTGTGAACCTATGTACTGGCACATCTTAGGCAACCACAGCATTTTCTCAACCAACCAGAGGTAGTGAGCTGATCTTTCTTGTCCTTTTCTTTATTCACAACTGTTTAACACTTTGTCAGAAACCTCTCCTACTCGGATATACTGTGAATTTCTGTAAATGAAACCTCATCTGCCTTACAAACCACCCAGTCTTCTACAGCCAGCATCTTAGGAAATTCCATCCTACAGCCCATCCTCATGGCTTCTCATACAACCTGATGTTAATGCTGCAGCCCATCCCCATGGCTTATACAGGCCAACATTAATCCTACAGCCCATCCTCGTGGCTTTCCATACAGACCAGTTTTAAGGTGCATCTTAATGTTTCTGGCTGTTAAGGCTTGATCTGTCAGCTGTGTGTCTCTTTTAAAACGTTGATGTGTGCTGGTCAGGAAGCTGTCTTGCAGTGATTTTAACAATATTTTTTTTTCCTAAAGGTATCATGTTGGATTTAGATATGAATGAGTTGGCAGGATTTCATCTCCCACCTTACAGTTAGATTTGTTCTCTGTAGAAGGACAGCCCAAACAATTTCCATCCAGAGCATTCTTTTTTCTTTTCCTTTTGTTGTTGTTGATGATGATGATTAATCGGAAGTCTATTTAAATGAAATCATTCAAAAAAAGAAATACATCTGTTCTTTGAACACCGTTGCTCTTCATTGAAACACTGATGTTAGAAACTCCCCGGATTTTCAGCAGCTGATGAAAAACAAATGGTTTGTAACCATTCTAAATGGAGGGAGTTTTTCATGAAAAGGTAATGTTTCCTACGGAAAATTCTAACGAAAGCAACATTCATTTTATTGCCAAAACCTTCTGCAGAAACTCTCACTTTCCAATCCAGCATGACCTTGATATCCCCCACTCAGGAGAGCGCATTAGGAAATGCCAGCCTGGGCTCCACAGGGGCATGGTCTTTCCGTGAGATTATTCAACATAAAGCTGTGATGTAGACCTGACTGTGGTTTTTTACATGAGCAACCGTTTCAGAACGTGACACCTGCAGTTTCAACAAACTGCATCAGCTGCTCCAACACTGTTCTGCAGTTGGCTGAATGCCCCCTCTCATCAAGCCAAGACCTTAGCCCCAGTGCATCCAGAAGTCAGGTCTCTACAAGTCTTTTTGTTTTCTTTTCATCAATAACCACTTAGTATGCATAAAGAGAATAGAACTTTTGCAAGAACACATTGCACCATTTTCTTCTACCTCTTTGTTATATATTATGGCAAAACAAATTGCATGCATTTTCATACAAAAATTAATTTAAGATTAATATGGTATATTGCATATATTTAATAGCAATGTATTCGTTGCCAGCCAGCTGTGTCCAGCTCAGCAAAATTCCAAATTGATGCCATAAATTAACTGGAGGGTAGAATGTGTTTTGCAGCTTACAAGATGAAGGTATTTCTCCGGGCATTTGTTGGCATAAGTTGTGGTTCTTGTGGAAAAGTACAATATGTGAAAATTAATCAAGAAATCAGGATTTAATTAATAATGAATTTTTAAAAATGCCACTGCTAATATGCATATGAACAGTATCATTAAGGTCTGGTAAGATCAAATGGAGACCTGCTTCCCCAGAAACATTCCCAGCACTGGGGCTGCCAGAGAGTTAATAGCTTATAATACAACCTACTCATGCTCCTAGATTGGTCTGTCAAAGACAATTAATCAAAATACAAAAAGCTGCTGGTTCTCAAAATAGAAATGCATACACATTTAATGTGGTGGTGGGTATTACTGAAATTTTGCAGGAGTACTCTTCACATATTTTGTAGAAGTGAGACTGGGAGATAAGTCTTGTCCAGGCAAATCCACAAAGCATTGACCATCACTTGGTCCTGAAGATCCAGAAATCCACTCCTGTTTGCATGAATTTAGTTTTAAAATTGCATACATGCATTCACTAAGAATATGTGTAGAGGCTGCATTTATTTATGCACTTTTAATACTTTGGAATACATTTTATAAATGCTGTGCAATAAACATGCAGGACTGTGTTCTACCATCATTCAAACACATCTAATCTCATTGACTTTAATGGTACTGTATCAGCATCGCTGAGGGCAAAGTTGTGCGCCATTCAGAGATCTCGTTTTTGAAGATAATTGAAAACATCTCTGAATAGAAGGACACACGATTTTCCATTAGGAATTTTTCTATCATTATATAAAATATTACTCTATAGCATGCAGTTGATTTTATTATTGCTTTCTTCTTTATGCTTAGCAAATATATAGGCATTTTCATAAAGAGGGACAAGAATGTAGTCTTCATAGGAAAAAAATAATGGAGGTAGTTGTTTATTTTGGTACTGCCTCAGAGATGGTATCTCTTCATTGGAGATTAACTTACATGGATACGATGGACAGAGTTTGACTTCATTTTTTCTGAAAGATCATGTGAACTTTTACACTACTGTTATTTGAACACATTTACTCCTAATCACACTCAATCCACTGAACTGAAAAAGGACCCCAAGTTGAAGGGCCTGGACATGGGAGGGTGTAGCAGTGCTGTGCAGTCCTGGAACATGCTTCCCTGCCTCTGAATCTGCAGTCACACTTGCTTCATGGTCTTCAGTATGGTGGTAGCACCCTGTGTGTGGCCTTGAGCTGGAGGTAATGGTGTCTCCCCCAGAGCCAGTGCCAATGTGCCCACCTTGTATCCTCCTGCAGGGGAGAAGCCTTGAAAATCTGAATTTTTATTTTTGATTTTGCAGTGAAAATAAATGTCGACACGTCAGAAATGCCCTTGGACTAAAAATCACAGACCCTGACTTTCTGTGGCAGAGATGTTGGACTATGATTGTATGCAAGGCAGGTACCAGCTACTAGAAGTGAAGTGCACCCAAATAAACAACATGAACATGCTTTTGGTGAATATTTTACATTCAGTTACAGCCTCAGAAATGTATGTTCTTTGTCTGAGGGTATTTTGGGGAAAGAGATTTTAATCAAGAGTTTGATCCAGCCAAAGTTTTATGTGAGCTTTCTCCTTTTCAAAGGTGCCGCATTCCCACTGGCTTAACATTTTTTGGTGCTGGCTTTTTGGAGACAGACAGTCTAACTGCCTCTGAGTACCTCTCACCACAAGCAAAGCCATTCAGCATGCTGTAAGCCTTTCCCCAGACTCTCCCCCTCATCTTTTTCACCCAGCAGGGAAGCACAATGGGAGAGACTTGGAGGTAATACAAAATTCAAGCATTTGTTTCTTATTACATTTGTCCTTCTCAGAAACGCAAGTGGCAGCTTGCCATTAATTAGGTCCGCTCAATAATTCAGACCCCTTGTGAGCAGAAGACAAGCACTAGAATCATGATGGATAATGGCCTCATGTCAGATGTCAGTGTTAGGTCTGCCCAGTTTATCACCAGCCTTTGCAGCCACAGATCATGATATTCCATTTACTTACCCACTGCCACTGGCAAATGGTAAAGGGCTCGGCTTGCATCAAATCATTCATTTGCTGGAGCAGACCCTTCATCAGAGGAGGACTGCAGAGTTACATCACTCTGATTGTCCTGCGTGAGAGCTGGCAAAAGGCAAGAAAGGCTGTGAGGCAATGTAGGCATGTTGGGTCAAGCTTCATAACACTCACTGTGGAAAATGCAACTGCAGCAAATGCAATCGGAGAAACACAGCTGCAGCTCAAGAAAGCTCTTGTCATTTTGATAATGGTCAAAGCTGCTGAATTTCTTGAAAATATCAGTGTATGTAAGGTACACACTCGTTCTCCAGTGCTTTTCAATGTCTGTATCACTACAATCACAGCATTTACTAAGTTAGGGTTCCTAATATGGGAAAAGAGATTTGTCAGATAATGAAACTACAGGTAACAGGCTTAAGTCTTACACAGGTCTTTGGTGTCCTAAACAATCCTGCTTTTGTTGTATTTAGAAGGCTTTTTCTTATGTCCTTTATTTTTAGGGAAAAAAGAATATAGGAAGCACAGTCTGCAAAACACATCAAGAAAGGCGTACAGACAAGTGCAAATCCAAGCAATTAATGCAGTAGTGGTGGGATGGTTTTTACTGTAAGTGATATGCAATACCAGGCTCCCATCAGTGGTGCTTTCTTCCTGGGTTCCCAAAGATCCCCATGAGTTTGCTTCCCAACAACTTTTTTGCCACAGTAGCTACATTCTGGTTTCAAAGTCTGGTATTCTTCATCCTTAAACACCTTGAAGAGATTGTGTTAGGTTACTTGCCCATGAATCAGAGCTGGGTAACTAGCTGACAAATGTTAGTTTTGTACATTTCCAAAATGAAGGATAAAAGTACTCTTTAGTTCACACAGACCAGTTGTTGGGATTTAAATCTGATGAACTCTATGAATATTTCTCTGTTGTTTTTTTGTTTTTTTTTCTTTTCTGTTAATCCTTTTTAGGCTTAAAGCTTGAAGTTGAACAGAAGTACCAGGAAGACTTGTATATTTGGCTATTAGTTGGGCTATCTAGAAATGAGAGTTCTAACTTGCAGAATTTTTGGAGCTTTCATCAGAAATTTCAGCAAGATTGATAATCAAAAAAACTGTTGAAGTTTGTCATAAAAACAAATGGGTGTAAACAGAGAAAACATTTGGTAAGGTAAGGCAGTGATTCATTCACTCACCTGGTGAAGGAAATCAAACTTCAGCAGTGCCTGGTCTTACGCATTAGGATCATCTGCCTATTTGTTTTTTTCCCCTTTTAATCAGAAATATTATGCTGAACCCCTAAACTCTTCTAACAAAAGTTTCATCTACAGTTACAGATTTCCTTGAAATGTTTTTGTTTCAATGAAACTTCGTTTTCTAGTGAAAAACATTTAATTGAAAAGTTCCCATTAAGCTTTTGTTTTGACACCCTCTTCAAGCGCTACAGGTTTGTAGGCAGTGAATCAGAAAGAAACAATGAAGCAAGCATTTGATTTCCTCTTTCATTTTAATGAACTTAAGAAAAACAGTTGCGTGTGACAGTAATTATGTATTTTATACATTTGGCATCATTTTGAACAACAAGCCAGAGTTTGGTTATTTCAATTATCTTTTTTTTGCCTTCCTCTCTCCATTTTATATTGATGAAATAAAACCAAACAGAGAATTTTCTGAGAATCTCAGGAGAAGGAATGGAATGAGGTGTTGTTAATGTGGGGCATTTGAGTGTGTCAGTGTAGGAGACATTCCTGCACTTCTGTCCATGTTGCTTAATGCAGAGGGTATAAGCGTTTAAGTGTGATGTGACACACAGGTGTTTCTCTCACATCCCTCACGCCTCTCCCCTAGCTGATGTTGTGCAGTAGTTTTTCCCTTCCTTAAACCTGCTCTCCCAGCACTGCTTAGGGATCAGTGCTGGCTGCGGTGGGGTTGTGTTGGAGCAACTGGAGCTGCTCTGTTCTGACATGGGGCAGTGTTGGGCTCTGCTCACAGACAGCACCCCTGAAGGGCCCAGCTACCAAAATCTTCTTGTGTAAACCCAATACACATGCTTAAACATGTCGTACAATGATGTTTTCTGAACTAGAAAAAAAAAGTGTGGTGGTGGCTGGCAAAAACCTGGAGGTGCGATGGCTGTTCATTAGCTCCTCGCTTCCAAAAATGTGTTAGAAATGGTAGCTTAATTCAAAGTCACTAATTACATTCAGGATCAGATTCATGTTCATATTTGCTGAAGTTCCATCTAACGTTTAGCTGAAATCTTTCAGGAATGTTACAATTCAGCATCTTTCTTATTCAGAATGGGTCATACCCTTACTTTTTTTGTATCAAAAATTATGACTGGGACATATTTTTCCTAATACTTCAATGAAACAGCACTCCATTGTGTGCATCAGTAGGACTGGGAAGAGGACTTCCCAAGAATTACTTTTACTGACTTCTGACATGCCTTCGGCATACCTTCCCACAGTGGTTTCCTCTGTGACTCAGGAAATTCCCCTTTCAGAGGGATGCTGGGTGCAGACACTTTCAGAAAACACTGTCAGCACAACTCCTGCAGAGCTGCAGGAAGGAGGGAGGGACTCAGGGGAATGCGGTAGAGGCCCAGGGCACTTTTGGTAAAATAGTCACAACATAAAGTTGCAATATCAGCAGCAAGACCATTGCCAACTACAGGAAAAACTTTCCATTTCCTCCCAGAGGTCTCAACAGTTAATGGTGTCACTGACAGGAACACCAGTAATGACAAAATCAGCCTGATGTACAATGTTCATCTGGGACAACCTAAAGCAGAACCCACTTATCTAGATCACCAGCAAGGCTCAGAAGTACATGAATAAGTCCCTTGCACAGAGCAAAGGAGTGAGAACAGTCCTCTTGGGCAGGAAGAATGCTTAGATGGAAACCCTGAGCTGTTGGCTGCGCACGGCTATCCTATCACACACAAGTACAAGGACATGATGGACACCAAGCTGCAGCATTAGATAAGTTTCAGTTCTGCACTGGAATACCTACATTGAGGTGTTAGCATAGAGATGTTAAAACGTGAGCTCAGAGTGGGATACAACTGCCTCCACAAAGACTTCTCATGTTGCTTGAGAAGCTACAGGGAACACAAGGCACTGACAAGTAGCTGGCATATGCAGCACAGGACCTCCCATTGTAGCACATGAAGAGTGTTTATTTCCCTATGCAGTCAACAGAGTCAAGAAAATAATCTGGTTTGTTTGGAAGTAGGCTCTTTATGGGACAGACAACTGCCAGCTGTATTGACCAGATCTACCCTATGGGGACCTTAAACACATATAAATGCCTAAATATAGATATTTTAGCCTTCTAGCCCTTTCTTTATCAAGAAAAGAGAGAATGCAAAGTCTCTGCATGCCAGAAGTACTCTGCCAGCATGAGTCAAGCTGCTCCCAGAAGCAACTTCTATGGCCAAAATCTCCCTGAAGTTCCCTAGAGCTGCTATTGTCTCTATTGTCTCTCATAGGCAGATTCTTAGTAAATCAAATCAAGGGAATAAATCCAGCAAAATTAACTTATTCTTTAAAAGACATCCACAAATATTTTATCTGTGTGGTCTCCTTAACCTAGATCCCACAGTATTTGCTGAACCAGCTTATTTCTGGTATGCACTAAGCTCTACAAGAGGAGCTGGGTAAAAGACTCACTCTGAGTGGCTGCGGTCCTCTTCCAACAGTGTATTACCAAGGGGCTCTTTACTGCTCTTAAACCACTCCTGATGCTGATGTTAATGAAGCACCTGACAGTCTGCACAGCCAGTCTGGGACTGTCTCAGCACCTTGCTGCTAGAAGCATATCTTGTTCTACGTTTATTTTGTGCACTTAACCAACACAATCAGTGCTGCTGGAATTTCTGTAGTGGCAGCACTCTTCTTGTACTTTTCTTCTTTTCTTTTCTTTTCTTTCTTCTTTTCTTTTCTTTTCTTTTCTTTTCTTTTCTTTTCTTTTCTTTTCTTTTCTTTTCTTTTCTTTTCTTTTCTTTTCTTTTCTTTTCTTTTCTTTTCTTTTCTTTTCTTTTCCCAAAATGAGCAATTACTGACAAACATTAAGGTTTTCCCTGATGGAATACTTCCTCCCCTTAGCCTAGGATCTGTGGACATTCTGTTGTTCCTCCTCCTTAGGAATTAGAGTAAATACCTCCGCCACCTTTATTCTCGCTTGGCTGCTCCATGACTTCTCTATCAGCTGCCCACACCTGGTAGAAGCACAGTCTGAACCAGCACATGTTTTTGTAAACAAGTCTCTCTTTTGGAAGTAGGAGAGGGGATTCAATCCAACCAGTTCCAGGGAGTGCAGGCTTTTTTGAGTTTGCAATGGCAAAAAGCTAATACCCTGTGAAGCAATAAAAGGGTATTTTAAAGAAGCTCATCTGGGCTAGACTGTAAGCTGATTTATGAAGGCAGGTGTCATGTGACTGCGTAGCTGCTGGGTCCATGGCAAAGCAAATTTTCAACATTCATTGTTGCCTTTGTGTTTCTGTGGTTTTTTTTAAAACTGGTCTAAGTAGAAGCAGTGTGCTAATAGGAGGTTTAAATGGATTTGAGGGGGAGTTCAGAATTCCTGTATAATCCAAAGGCATGCCAAGCCAGAAAGCCTGCCAGTACTCTGAAAGCCAGCATAAAGTTCAGCAGGCAGTGAAATGTTGAGAAAAAGCAGAGAAAAACCCATTGTGAGGTCGCTGTGGCACCTGCTGTGCTGATGTCTTCTCCTTACGATGTTCTTGCCCACGGGTGGGCCCATGAGTTATGCCCACGCAGAGAGGTCACAGCACCTACTTCTAAAATATCTGCACAGGGTCATGTGGGCTTCTGTGATTCAAGCAGTGAAAAACAGCAGTGCTATATTCCCGAACAGCAACGGAGCTCCCCTGTGCCAAGGTGAGAATGTCTCTGCCTGCTGCGGTGCCGCACATCCACCAGCCATACTTCAGCAGTGCCACCTTGCTCATTTATCCCACATGAAGATGGATAACTCCATTTTCGTGCAATCGCTTTGCTGTAGGCACTACACGCAGCAGCCATCGGACTCGCTGGCGGCAGATACACCTGCAGGTACACATATATCTGCTGAGCCGTGCGGCCGCCAGGTGGGGCTGCGCCCGCGGGTTCGGTGCGGGGAGCAGGACGGGCCGCGGCAGCCCCCGCTCATGGAGGTTTCCCAGCGCTGCCTGGGGAAAAAGGGAGGAATAAAAAGCGCTGCTTTTTCCTCAGCTCAAGCAAAATCTTTTCCTGCGACCTCGCGCTGCCCTGCAAACCATCATCAGGCCTGCAGCCTGCCTTTTAGATGGGTGAGTTTAACGTTGCAGCAGAAACAGTCAACAGTTGGGCAGCTGCTTGAGCTTATGACGATCTCAGCTGCAACGTTTCTGGCCCTGCAGCAGCAAATGACCTAGGGAAAAATGGCGAAGAACAGTAAATAATAGTTAATGATTTTATAATCAGGAATGTGGAATTTTGTACATTGTCCCCATAGGGTTGCAATTTTCTGTCATGTACCGATATGTTTAACAATGGATAACTAAATGTGCAGCTATCTAAAGTCACAGGTCTATAGCAGCACTTACTGAGTCCCATGATAATTTGACTCAATCTGAGAAAGAGATAAAAGGCATTACTGCTGGGAAACACTGATTGCACCTTGCCTCCGGAAAACCAGGGCTGAGATTTGTCTCCGCGTGAACAAAGTTGTTTTGTCACCAGGAGCTGGGTTCAGCCCCCCCACACTTGGGTACCTGGTGCCATTTGAGTCTCTTCAGACTCCAAAGGATTTGCTGGTATGCTCTCTGCTCACAAGAACACCAGTATCCTGGGCTGGACTTTGTCATTACTACCTGTATTCAGTAACTCCTCCCATGACATCTGCCATGTGAGAGGATTCCTGGTACAAGGCAGTGCACCTCAATCCATTTGTTAGGCAATGATGGAAATGATAAGTAGGTGATGCTAATTACACAGTAGTGGTCAGTCCATAAATCAGTTGCTTCTTTCCTGGGGTTAAAAACACCAGGCCTTATTGGGCCAATCCCAATGTCTTGTGCTCCCTGATTTGAGTGGAGTCATTATCTTGAATAATGTGCCCAATTAGAGGTGTCACAGCACCCACCACCCAGCAGAGTCCTGGCTGGAAAATCCGCCCTGGGAATCAAACCACCATCTTTCTGCAGAGGTCAGAGCCTGTCCCCAGTGACCTGTAATTTTATCTTGACTGGTGGTCCTTTCAATATTTCAACAGATGTAAAAGCTGAACATCTGGCCAGGCAAAGTTTCCTGAGAGCGTTGCCTTCTGGAAGCAATAAAGATGGACCAAATGCAACTTGAGTGCTCTGCTCTGCTTAACAAATCGCTGTTTCCAAACAATTGAGCACGTTACCTGCAGTCTTTATTTTGGAATGAGGTTGTTCCCACTAAGGCCTATTTATGGAAGGCACTTCAGGAGGAAAATCTTACTGTTTCAAATGTACAAATATGAAATAACAGAACTAATGTAGTGATGAAAATGTCGAGTAGTGCATGTCACCTAGGATTATCCACCTCATGCTCAGCTGTTCTCTCTGAGACAGCCTTGTGTGGCACACAGATCTATGCCACCTTGGTGGAAGATGTAATTGGAAGTGTTAGAAAGAGGTAAACGGGATTTAGGAAAAATATACCTTTGGCAGGGAAGGATAATGATGAGCCCACAAAGGAAACAAAGCAGGTGTAAGTCAATTGTGAACCAGTAAACTGAGGTGGAGGTACCAAGGAGAGAAACTGGCTGAGCATAACTGATTTGCTTGTGGGATTCAGATGTACTCACAAGCCCAGGAAATCACTAAAAAAGCAAAGCCCAGCGCTACTGGAACTTGGTTGGCAGCCTTTGGGTGCCTTCTGCCCTATGTAAACTGCTTTAAAGTCCAGTTATGGGACATTTATTTCACATTAATATGAAACAGATTGTTGATTGTTTTTCTGCCAGTTTATTAGCCCCCTTTTTTTTTTCATGGAGGTAATGGAGAGGAAGATGGAAAACACGAAGCACCAGCAAGGTGAGGTGATGAGAGGTCCTCTGTAAAGATAGAGGAGTATGGGATCTGAGCATCACCTGCCTACTTGGGAGCAGCAACACAAAGAAACACATACATAGCATCACACGGCAGCAGAGGAACGTGTAGGTCAGTCACTGGAGTGACTGCTGTGGAGGAGCAGAACTAGCCATTTTGAAAATAACCCCAGTTACCACAGGCACCTTTAAAGCTCCAGTCACGAAGGCCACTTGAGTATATTATTATTTACATTGCATGGGAGGGAGGTTCCAGCCAAGACCAGACGATTGGGCTGCCACAACTTCAGCCACATTACTGAAATTGCCTTCCTTCATTCCCAGTTGCTTAGGATGGTAAGTGATGGCAATGATTTGCATTCACCTGTAATTACAGGTTTATCTCTTGGGTAGCAGAATTACCAATAATTCCAAGACTGCAGTTAAATCCTGAATCATTCATTCCTGTAGTTGTTTATTTCTCACTCAGCAGACAGATATATCTTTTCTGAAACCAGAGGGATTTTGAAGTGCAGGACTATTTCCCCCCAAAAAAATACCTTTTATAAAAAAAACTTTGCTTTGACCTTTTATGAATATATTAATGCAGGTGATGGTGTAGATACACACACAGAAAAAAATTGCTCAACAAGATGCAGCCAGATTATTTTATGCTGGAGTAAAAAAAGGTTGCCTCAATCTATCAGATAAACAAAATGCCCTTCATAACAAATGTTCCAGGAATCAGAGTTCTGAGCTCAGCAGCAGAAAAATTATGAGCAGGCACTGTTTCAGCTTAATTAATAACAGAATCCCCATTAGATGAAAGAGGACATCACAAGGACTGAAAATAAATACTAGAAGATGAGGAAAGGATGCGTTAGGAAGGGGAATTAAATTGTTATGAAATGTAGACAGGGAAATCACAGGCACTCTGGAGATTGTCTATAGAAATTAGTTGTATTATGCTGGTTACACTTATGCTTACGAGTTCAATTGAGCACATTTAATTAACAGTGTTTTCCCCAACTACTCCTGCTCGATGACTGCAGACCGACCACAACTTTGCACCTGTTCTTGTAGTGGTGGGGTTGTTCACAAATATAATACATCATTCATTCTGCTGAGACACCAGATTTCCCTACCTTCTCATGAACCAGGGCTGCGGTTGGTGTCAGATTTGCTGAAGGGAAAATAATAGGCAGACAAGTGTCACTCCAGGTGCTATTCCCAGGGCTACACTATTACAGAAAATGACACTGGAGCATGGGTGCATGTGGGTGTGAATGCTGCTATGGAGCGCAGAAACCTGACTGCAATGCTCTGTTCCCATTCACACTGGCACACTCCTTCCAGGAGTGCTGCCCCACTGCCCAGGGAGAGACAGCCTGCCTTGTCTGACCCCACCACCAGCCCCAGGGAGATCAATGGCGGAGCTGTGGGTCCATCTGGAAAGAGCATAGTGGTAGAGCATAGGTTGGAGATGGCATTGTTTCTCTGGTGGAGCATGAAAGGAATGAAGAAGGTCTTGTGTCTGATATTAGCTTGGATTGACACAGTTGGCCTCCAAAACCAGCCAAATGCTTCTTTCTATGGCTCGCTATTTGTGCTGTATGGGAGCTGTGCTGTCGCTCCATGCTTTCCCTCTCATGACTGGGCAGCAAACATTTATGAGAAGAGAATAATAAACAGAGAAGCATTTCATCTCAGGCATGAATTCTTAGCTAAATGATCACTCATGCTAAAATTAGTAATACTCAGAAGGACATCACAAATGTGCAGCAATTGTCCAAATAGTTTCCCATAAGAAGTACCATGAACTAGAATAAGCCAAATCCTGCTTTTTTATTTGTTAAAAATCTGTATTAAATACTTTTTCTTCCACACAACTTTAATATCCTAAAATGGTTTATGTACTGATTAATGCTTATCTCTTTCTCATGAGAATGGTTTATGATTTGTATCACAACAACCATAAGATTCCAGGTATTTAAATGTGGGGCACAGCCTCCACGTGCTTTTGGTTTGGCATTCGTAAGTAGCATTTAGAATAGCAGAAAGATATTCTTTTGGAAACATCAGTGCATTGAGCAAGGCAGAAGACAGGCTGGATGCTCCTGGAGGCAGCCCTGCACTGCAGGCTGCTGCTGTGCTCAGCCCCATTACGTCCAAAAGAGTGGCAGCCAGAGGAGACCATGTGGCATGTCCCAAGGCCACCTGAGGGTCATCACTTCACAGCTCTAAAGCAGTTAAGTATTCATTTATAGCCCACTTAAACCGTAAGTATTCCCAGATCAGACATATAACATTTTTAGCAGGATACTGCATTCCTCTCCGTACTTTATGCTCTTTGCTTCTTGATACCTTCGGCTGCATTTTCAGACAGTATCAAATTGTCCTGCAGAGCTGTAAGGAGAGAGTGCATATATATACACCACTGTGTATGCCTATAGAAACACAAACACATGTTTTTCCTTGTGCAGAAAAGGACATGATCAGTCTACTGAGGGAAAGTGGCTTGGCACACACTTGCAGTTCAAAGATAAAGATGCTGTCCAGGATATGGAACTGTATATGGGTGCAGATCATCCTGTGGGAACACCCAGGAACCAGTGCTGCAACATCTACAGCCTAAAACTACTTGGCAGCAGGACTGGCAGATTTCTGCAGCTTGAGAAGTGTGTGCATTCAGATTTTAAAAATCAGTCTCTCTCAAGGGCAGACAGAACTCTCACCTGCAGATTGCTTATCCCATCTTGTTACAGCATTTGGGCCTGGTGACCCATGGCCTGCTCATACTGATAGAATTGTCTTTGTCCTGTCACTACAATCCTGTCTGCTGTAAAACATGCCAGAACTTACCTGCCTCTGTGTGACAGCCCATTTAATTAATGTGATCCACAAAAGTCAACTCACTAAGGAAGACCTTATCACTCGCCAATCACTCTCTACAGTTACCTGAAAGGAGGTTGTGTCCAAGTGGAGGTCAACTTCTTCTCCCAGGTAACAGCAACAGGATAAATGGCCTTAAGTTGTACCAGGGAAGGGTCAGGTTTTATATCTGGAAAAACTCAGAAAGAGTGCTGAGGCATCGTCATGGGCTGCCCAGGGAGATGGTGGAGTCACTGCTCCTGGAGGTGTTCAAGAACTGTGGAGATGTGGCACTGAGGGACATAGTTTAGTGTGCAAGATGGTGGTGGGTTGTTGCAGTTTAACCCAGCAGGTCACTGAGCACCACACAGTCATACACTCACTCCACCTTTTCCCGGTGGGATGGGGGAGAGAATCAGGAAAAAAACACACCAAAGTAGAACTCACGGGTTGAGATAAAACTATTTACTAAGATGGAGAAAAAGGAAAGGATAATGGTATAACTATATATGTATATATGAATGTATAACAAATGATGCACAAGCAATTGCATTACCACCCCCCACTGAAGCCCAGCTAGCCCCCTGAGTAGCAGAAGAGAGCCAAATGAACTCCCACCTCCTTTAAAATTCCTTCCACTTGATGTCATATGGTATGGAATATCCCTTCAGCCAGTTAAGTCAGCTGTCCTAATTCTGTTCCCTTCCAACTCCTTAGGACCTTTGCTTACAATGGCTTTGGCTCTGTACAACACTGCTGAGCAGCAACTATAAACAGTGGTGTGTCATCATCATTGTTTTTCTCCCAAAACCAAAACAGAGCACCATACCAGGCACTCTGAAGAAAACAATTCCTTCCCAGCTGAAACTAGGACACAGGCTGAAGGTTGTGTCTCATCTCTTCTAACCTTATTGATTCCGTGATTCTGTCTGGTCAAAGCACGTGTGAGAGAGGCAGCTCTCTTCAGTTCAGCTGAACTTTTCTACCTCTTTGCTGTGATTTAGCACCTGATGCAGATGGTTCATCTTCAGAGCACAACTGTAGGCATCCCTCTTTAAATCCTAAATTTCACAGATGAAATCCAACACAAGATCTTTGGTCTCAGGATCCAGGTGTGAGGTGGGAAGACTTTCTACAAACCCTTCTGTAAGATCACCGAACTCCTTTATTTGGCACAGTCATACCTGCAGCTGCAGAGCTCCTGGCTCCTTGGGCGCAGGCTGGTATTGCTGCCTGTAGGGTAAATAACCCTCAAGAATGGTACTCAATGAAAACAGAATGGAAGATAGTATATTTTAGTAGGTTTTAGTAGGCCTACATAGATCATATACAGACGAATAGCAAAAGAGAGTGGCTCACCCTTATGATGATAAAGGCTTGCCATTGACTCCACACAGGAGGGATCTCAAAGAAGAGATCCTTTCCTGGTGGTGGTCAGCCCTTAAATGGGGTTTGGCGAGAGGTGGAGCCAGGCTCCACCCCTTCCAATCACACAGGTATATCACCTTCACCTGTGGCCCTGTGGCTGATTCAGTGCTCATCTCAGGTGACCAATCAGTGGTTCAGGCCGTGATTCAACAGTTCCCATACGCTGCCAGGCCACACATGGTGTGAGTAGGGTGTGCTGCTGCCTATAGGTCGGCTCTGCAGTGAGCTCCTCTGTGTAGAACAACAGTGTCCAGCAGAATTGAGACACCAAGGCCTGCAGCCAATGGGGAGATAACAATGGCAACGGTAAAAGCAGTAATACAAAAATTGTTGGTTGGGTTTTGTCTGACACTAGTGGTGCCTTTTCTCCACATTGGGTAGTGCCTGGGGGATGGAGTTAGACTGTAGGCAAAAATGAAACTTCCCAATTTGAATTTTGATCCCACTGAAAGGACGTTAACCCTCTGCCTGCATGCTCCAGCTCAGGAAGAAAGCCAAGGAAATATTCACGTGGTCAGACCTCTTCTGATCTTCTGGCTACAATAGGGTCCTTTAAAATCACTTGCTTAATATCTTCATCTGTCCTTCTTCTACGTGTTTACCTGGATTTAAGTGAAGAGCAGAGAAGGGTGGGAGATAAGCTGTAACACCTTGCAAAATACACCTCTCCTCGAGGTGGTCATTTCCCTCAGAAATCCCCGTTTAATCACTGTCGGAGGATTTTTCCAAGCAGCATAGACCACTCAAAACAAATTAGACCTCATAGACCTTTTACCCTTCACAACTTTGCACAGCCTTCACTTTAGATGTTTTGATTCTTCTGCTTTCGTTCTTGTTGTAGTTTACAATCATCAGGAATATATAAAACATTTCCCCCTGGTCAACCTGTTCATTAGTGTTAAGCTCTACTATTGGCTGCGCTGTGCTACTGTGTTCCAGGAATCTCAAATGAAGAGGTAACACACTCAGAATCTCCTGTTCTACCTGAGGTAAAACTGAGAGCACAAACTGGCAAAAATCCACTGAGTTGTGGCAGAGTGAATATTTGGTGCAATATTGCTGTTGCAGGGGTGGCTGCAAAGGATCTTTTAGGAAAGCTTTACTTGTACTCTCTGCCTGGAAAAGACATTTGGGACAAAATATCCTACAACTTTGTATTTCATTAATTTTATTATTGTGGAAGTTGAGAAATATTCCATGTGCTACCCCAAGAAGAAATGCCAATAAAATGAGTTTAATATTGAGCATAAGGCAGAGGAACTCACTGCCATGAGGTGTTCAGCTGAAGTCAGAGAAGAATAATCATCAAGGCCCCAGCAAACTCAGCAAGGGTGGCTGGAAGCAAGGGTAATAAGGGGTAATGGGAGGATATATGGAGGAGGCTGTATCCCTCTCCTCTCACATTTCTGACATGCTTCCTTACATGCACTGGGGTCACTGGAAGCTGCTGGTTATAGAATCATAGAAGTATCAAGATTGGAAAGGCCAATGAGATAATCTAGTCCAACCATTGACCCATGCCTTTGACTGCTCTAGACCATGTCCCTCAGTGCCACATCTCCACATTTCATGAACACCTCCAGGGACAGTGGCTTCACCACTTCCTAGGCAACCTGTTCTAATGCCTCACCACTCTTTCTGAGAAGAAATTTTTCCTAATATCCAACCGGAACCTCTCTGGTGCAACTTGTGGTCATTCCCTCTCGTCTTATCACTGCTACCTGGGGGAAGAGGCTGATCACCACCTCACCACAACCTCCTTTCAGGTGATTGTATAGACCAATAAAGTTTCCTCTGAACCTCCACTTCCTCCAGACTGAACAATTCCAGTTCCCTCAGCCACCCCCCATAAGACTTGTGCTCCAGAATGTTCACCAGCACCTTGGAGCTTCTGCACAGATGGAATCTGTTCTTCTTATTGCAAACAACCAACAGAAAAATGAAACTGTCATTGCAGGAACACATACAAATGAACCTACAACTCTTATTCCCTGTCAGAGTTTGTAGATTTCTCTCAGTACATTTCTTTACAGGACTGCTAACAATTACTGAGAAATATACAACAGTGGGACTCCTGCTTGATGAGGAAAAAACACCTGAAATAGTGGCTGTTCGATCAGATCTGCTGTGTATCCAACAAATTTTATTTGAATTGTATGGTGAAGAAGATGTGAGAGCTCAACCTAATTACAGCCATCCAGTGTGAGCTTCAGATATTTTATTTCCATGTCATGAATGATCCTTCAGCTGCATAGGAAATCCCAGGACGACTGGTTGCCTTATAGAAACTGAAAACATATTTTGGTGAAGTGTGGCTGTGTCTTTCATTTTCCTGGGGTTCACAGTTGTCCCTTAAAATTTAATGCCTTACAAATAATGCTAAAATTTTCTTCATTCTCTCTCATATAACAAGAAAGATCACTGAATAATTTACCTATCTTCCCTGCTTTTTTCCTAGAACACATTTCCCTTATGAACCAGAAGGCATGATCCCTGACCTAGCATCGCTGCAAACCTTTCTCTCAGTGACCTTTACTGTTCTGTGCTTTGAACTCAGGTTTATGACCATCTTTGTTCTTACCTTTCCCTATTTGCTTATTATTTAGGTATGACCCAGTTTATCTCTATTTGTGTTTTCATGGGTGGCAATGCACACAATATAACAAACCCTGTAGGCTGCATGTTCCATTCTTCTGCCTTAACCCTTCGTGCTGAAGCCTGCAAACACATACATGCTTGCACATGCACAAGTGTTGAGTTAGAACAATACAGGTCTTAATTACTACCGTAAGTGAAATTCTCAAAGTTGGCCACAGTTTTTTTTTATTGCAATTGGTAGAAAAACACAGCTTATTTTTAAGAGAGAGAGCAAAACTGTGAGGATCTATAGCAAGGTTTTAATCAGATGTGCTTTTTTAAGATATCAGTCTTTCAAGGATAAGCATGAATTGCATTCATGCTTTTTGCTGGATCCATTCTTCCTGACAAGAAGAGGTGTCCAGCATTCACTTTCTCTTCTGCCTTCATCTACATTTTGTGTTTATTATTCAAATAGATCTGAGAACTTTGCTGAATTCTGTGAAAGCACCGCACACCTCCATTGGATGCGCCTGCTGAGCCCTCCCCCCTGTCTAAGCTAGTGCTGGTACCAGCATTCAGCCTGAAATGCAAGTAAATAAATACAGGGGAGTGATAGCTGTTGAGCATTGGGAAGGACCCAGGAGCAAGGTGCAGTTCAGCAACTTCGCAGCAGTGCCAAGCTGAGGCATGTGCCCAGAGCGGCCATCCAGCCAGGTGTCTCTATGTATTCAAAAATATGCTATGGAAAGTAAAATATTTTAATTCATGCTAAGCAGCAATTGATTATAATGATTTTTGCATAATAAAAGTCAGCTGTAATTAACCAGGTATTTTTTTTTGTTGTTATTGTACTGTAACTATTACAACGATTTTATCATAACAGAATTTTGTATTATGCACCAGTAATAATCACAAAATAATAGAGAAATAGCAAAAGTCTATTTTTGCTGCAATGTCAGATGCCACAGAAACATACAAATGCTTTAAAACTAATTATTTTTTTAAATTTATTTAAATAAATCATTTTTTACTTCAAAACAATGCTGCCATCAGAAATCTTTTCAAATTTGTGGTGATGTTGCAAATAAAGCAATAAAGAATGCTTGTAGCAAAAAGCCATGTTCCTGGCTCTGTGCTACTCCATGCTCAGAGCCTGTACCCATCCTGTGGGGCAAAGCTTTGTGGAGATGGGTACAGGCAGTGGATGGACAGCCCAGAAAAATCATAGAATCATTAAGGTGGGAAAAGACCACTAAGGTCGTCATAGGTTTGGGGAGACAATGAATACAGATTTATGGGCTCAGATTCAGTAAAACTAAGACATAATATTGGTAATATTAAAAACTGATATGGGTCAGTCTCCCTCTTCTGGCAGAGATACCAAACCTGAGTGATCTATCCGTGTGTACATTAAAGTCAAGGAATTTAATTTGGATGGGCAGAGCCTGATGTCAACCCCATGCCATGCACACCACAGCCTTGCTGAAGGCTCAGTGTCTGCTGCCTGGCAAGCAGATGCACTGTGCAGCCACATGGCTGAAGCACCATAGGCCCTACATAAAGACTTCACATCACTCAGTGTACACCTTCAGAAAGCGTGCTAAGAGTTGAGCAGCCAAGAAAGGAATGGGCTGTTTTTGTGTGAGCCGTGGTCTTTATTTTTACTGATCTCACTGTGACAGCCATGCTTGCATTATGACTGCTGAAAGTGTTAACATTTGCTGTGTTTTTGTGCTGTTGTGGTGAACGCTGAAAGAGTGTCTTGAGGGCAAAAAGCTTCATTTCCAGCCCTGTTGAGCCTCCTTTCAGAGCAGGGCCTTGGAACAACAGGACATAGCTGTGGGTTATAATGAAAGTGAGGATGGGATCAGCCCAAATTCTGATAACATGGAGGGTCCCAAAGCCTCCTTCTCTCTTCGGCCTAGTGTGAACTGCAGCTCAGCAAAACCCAGACCCCAAGAATGGGACTGACCAAGGGCACTGATGACTGATACCTACAGGTTTGCATTCCTTCAGCACTGATGGCTTTCAGAGCACTTTTGCTGGCTATGTAAGCACCGGCACTAAGCACACTGATATCAAACTGCTGATGAGCAAAATATCAGCACAGGATTTATTCCATGCTTTTGTTTCTGCTTCCAATGCACCCACACTGCGCATTTATAAAGCTCCTTCCCACAGAGGTTTATCTGAAGCAGCTAAATGCTCTTCATGGGTTCTACAAACTTTCATCTTCATCAATAGTCCAGTCCATTGAAAATGTGTATGTTTCAGCCAGGTTATTCTTCATCTTTCATTTCTTCAAATTACAGGGCCACAAGGCAATTATCCTGGACTTGCGGCATTTCTAACCTGGTGAACACTGGAAAAGTGAAGGCCATCGATCTGATTTCTGTCACAGAACCGTTTCTGACTCAGGAGAACTGCAGAATAACAGCCTAGCAATGCCATTTTTCCTGTAAAGGCTCCACCCGTAATCTGAAGGCATCATTTGCTTGCTCTGCAGCAAGCCACAGGACAAAAACAGCTGCAGAGAATACATGGTATATAGTCCTCATCTTGAAAATAGAGTGGCTGTGCAATGGTTCTGCATTAGAAGTGTGAGAGCACAGCACACACAGCACTGGGAGCTGCAGACCACGCCAGAGAGATGTACCAGTGCCTCAGCTTGTTTGTCCCCTCAGCTGGGCTGCATGTTGTATGGTGGTTTGAGGGACGTCTTCCTGCAGTGCAGCATCCCCAGGGCAGCAGTGCCAGCAGCTCCCCTGACGCCTGCCTCCAGACATCAAGAGGAAGAGGAGGCAGAGCAGACAGCTCCTGTAAGTTGACCTAAGCGCAGACGGCTCCTGTAACTGGACCCTGAGAAATAAATCCAATTTGAAAGCACTGGTTGCCACCAGCAGTCAGGAATTGAGCAGTTATTTAGCAGGTAGAAATGGACCATTCAAGGCAGCTAACACGTCCAGCCCTATGGGCGTTAGTAACCAGGCCGTATTTTTCTTTCATATTGCAGTCAGTGGTGAAGGAAAATAAGAAGCAGTTATATTTTTCTGCAGGTGATATGTGCAATTTGTTGCTCAGTGCAATGAGAAGAGTAATGTGCCACCTGTGGCCATTCACAGCTGTGGGGCACTAATTAACCCCAATGATTAAATGGTTCTCTTTGACACCTAGGCTGCTTTTCTTCACAGCAGTCAATCAGCATAACACATGAAATCTGTAATGTCTGCTTAGAAACTCACACTTTTGGATATACTTAAAAGGGAGGAGGATGATTTCAGAAGCATCACCAAAAACAGAGTTTTCAGAGACTTTCCTCTGGAGCACCAGCAGTGTCAGACCTCTCCATTTCCCTTGACGTTGCATTAACTGGCTATTTCTTCTCAATTAGGAAGAAGAAATCAGCTGGCACAGTCTGTTCCTTGTGCAACGGACTGAAAAATATCACATTATTTATTTTGGATTAACTGAGTGAGGCTGGAAAGATTCATTTCTTCTCAGCCTGCTTTGACAGTGTAATACTTTACGTGGTGTTTAATTCTCCAAGCTGGAATTAAGCAAGGAAAAGGTAGGAGATCAGACAGCATCTGCAGGGGAGGTCAGTGCCTGAAGGAGTGGGTGCACTGGAGCCATGTGGCCTCATGCATCCCCCATGCATACCACCAGAGGCCACCTCTGCAGACCCAAGGCAGCTCACCTCTGCACAAACCATTGCTGACACGTGCTCATCTGACTTAGTACTTCTTATAGAATTCCTTCCTACACACAATTTCTCTGTTTTGTCACACTTACACTGAAGTCCAGACCTCTGAATCCTCATTCATTACACTTTTCTGGCTTGACACTAAACCTCTAATAATTGTTTCCTCAGTGCAGGTTGGGCAACAACCTTAGAGTGGCTCCAAGAATGTTACTGTAGTCTGCTTTTAAAAATACCAGGGAAATATGGGGTCAATACCCCTCCTACACTTATGGTATTTGTCATCTTTTGCTTTTCTGTTTTCCATCAGGCTTCTGACATGGTTTGGGAAGAAAATAAGGTCGATCTGACATGTTTTGTTCTTGAGAAATCCATATTGATTGTGGCTTCTGGTGTTTATAGACAGCTTGTTTCTCCGTTTGCTTCAGAAATTAAATTTGGGCTGATAGATCTATGGCTTCTCCAGCTTCCCTTTCCCCCTTAAAATGTATAAAAAAGTGTGCTGTATTCCAGCTTCAACAGTCTATTCTGTCCACCCCAACTTTTCAGTGGAACCTGTTAATGGCTCTGAAACCAGCTTGCACCTCACCATATTGGTTTGGGCTGGCAATGGTGTAAGAAATTCTTACACCCCATCCTAAGGCATCTCCTGCCTCCCTCTCTCTCTCCACTGTTTCTTTCTCACTTTTTCCTGCTCTCAAGTCACACTTAGCCCTCTCCAATTTATGTACATACAGTTATTGTCGAGACCAGCCTGTAAACTGAGCCAGTGCAATTCTGCCAGTTAAAAAATAGCCCTCTGCCCTTTCACTTGTAAAGGATTATTTTAACACAAAGTCTATCAGCCATCTCATGAAACAAAAATGAGCAGCTAAGAGATATTGCCACTGGGCAGCTTCAACACTCCAGCCTCCTCCAGCCCCTGGGTGCTCAGAGGAGAAAATTTCCAGTCACGGACCATCTGAGAACAGCTCATTTATCTAAAATTGTTCTTTAATTTTTAGTCCTGTGTATTTCTTCTTTTCTCTGACCTTGGTTTTGTTAGTTCTCAGAACACAATTAGTGAAGTATTGGATGTTTTAATCACTTACTTCATTCGATTTGGGTACTATGAGAAATTTCTTTGCAGGAAGAATGATGAGGCATTGACACAGGCTGCCCAGGGAGGTGATGGAGTCACCATCCCTGGAGGTGTTCAAGAAATGTGGAGATGACCTGATGGACGTGGTTTGGTGGGCATGATGAGGATGGGCTGATGGCTGGACCTGAGGATTTCTTCCAGCCTTAACGGTTGTGTGATTCTATGATTCTTGGTGTACTCTGTTGCAAACTGCAGCTCCTTGCGGAGTATTAGAATCATAGAATCCTTGCATCATTGAGTTGGAAGAGACACTTAAAAGTCATCTAGTCCAACTTCCCTTCAATGCATAGGGATGCCAGGTTGCTCAGAACCCCCACCCAGCCCTACCTTGAATGCCTCCAAGGATGGGGCATCCACCACCTCTCTGGGCAACCTGTTCACGTGCTTCACTGGAGAACTGCAAAAGAGTCCAAAACTACTGGTGAACGTGCCTCCAAGTTTGCAACTCTACCTGCACTTATAGCTAGAAGCATTTTTGAATGGAATTATAAGTAAAGAATCTACTGCAGATTGCAGGAGGTTGCCTGTTGGACAGAAGTCAGGATTACGTGTTGGGAGAGAAAGGTCTGTAGGAGGGAAAGAAGCTGTCTATTCCCATGCCCAAGTTTGCTCTGGGGTGACTTGTTTCTTCAGGCGCAAACCCACATTCCTTACTGCTGCTGGGCTACGTGCAGGAAAGAGCTGCAGCTAGCATGGAGCTCACAGAGCCAAGGTTGAGCTGTGGTGAATCAACCCATCCAAACCCAGGCTGACACCCTGCCAAGCCATTTGCCAGAGTACATGGGGATTACTGTGCAGACACCCTGTCTGGCCCTGCCAGGAGCTGTTTGCAGGTGGCTGAGGGCATTAATCCGGCCTAATGTCCAGATTAGCCAAATACCAAACTGATCAGGCAAAGAGCTGGTGGATCTATATCTGGTGTAGCTATCTCATCAGGAGTTGATTGCAGGCCGATTTCTGAGAAATCTGCACTAACTGGAACTTGAATAAAGTAAAAAATCAACAAAATCTGAAAAGAATGAGGTCCCTCAGGTTTGATTTTGTGAAAAGCATAAATATTAGCTTGTTTGTTTCAATTGGATTTTGCTGCAAGATGTTCTTTTGATCCTTAAATCAGAAATCTATTTTAAAAAGGGAATGAATAATGCATATTTTACCTTTTTGGAACATATCCCATTGGGAATCTCAAAGTATTTTGGAAACACTGAAGTGTAAAGCCTTCGAGTAGATCCCAGGAGGAGGTCAAACTACATCACAGGCATCTTATACATGGCAAAACAGGGACCAGTTGTACCAGGACCCACAGAAGAAAGTGTAAAAAGCTGAAAACAGCATACAACTCTTCCTAGATTCTTGGCATTTTCTACCATGCTTCACATAGACACACTGCTTCTCTAACATATTTAGCTTGCCGAAAATTACTTTGGTTTTTTTTCAGATGATAAAGAGCTAATTCTCACTCAAACAAATGACTTTTCAATCTTTATAAACGAGGAAGCAGGCAGCACTTCCTCCAGATGCCATTCTGCAGTTACCCTGTTTGGAATTGATACATGGTGATTTGTAATGGTGTAATCCCTTTGGGGTGTGGAAGTAGCTTCAGAATCAGGCCTGATTAGAAATGCCCAGCTGACTGCCAGGGACACATTTCAAGGCAGCTTATGCTGGAGACTTGCATGCTGATAGACATAGTTGTAAGCAAGAGTCAAACGTGGAAGACATAAATGAGAAATCTGCATTTGCAAAGCTAAATTTTGCAGTTCTAAACCCATTTTCTGGCCTTAAAAGCGCTACTTGCCAAGCACATCACTATAGCAGCTCCTCAAGTGCACTTGGAATAGGGAATGATGTTAATACACAGAGCTCATCCATATTTGCAGACTGTCAGCCCTAAGCTTGGGACATTGTTGTGTAGCCATGAATTCTTCTATATACCCACAAAAACACAAATCCACCCCAAAGACAGCTACTCTGTTGAAATCTGTGCCAGACCTTCACGTTCTCTCTGGTGACTCGAGATCCATCTTTAAGCTCCATATTGTTTTTCTGCCCTTGTTTAACACGAGATAAAGAGCAGCCAGGCACAGGAAATGATAACAGGAACATTTCCTTGTGTTACCCCTGAAAACCTTACGCAGTATATAGCGATCTGCTTCTTCAAGAGAGACCTGAAAGAATTTTTGACAGAAAACAAAGTCATTGAGGATGTCAGCAGCTGAAAAATGAAGCAGATGCCTATTCAGCCAGCCAGCCTGGAGGCACTGAAGCTGATGTGTGTGACTTCTCCCCTGAGCTGAGCTCTACTTTCCTGGGTGTGCTCTGAGCACAAATCCTGCCAGCTCCCTCCCAAAAGTTGGCATGCAGCTGATGAAGAACCCTCTGGCCAGCCACCGAAGAGTGTAGAAGTGTAAATCTATCCTATGTTGCACTGTCCTGGAAAGCAGCTACACTGCAGCTCCCTGTGCAGAGCTACAAAACCTACTGGATGCATTTGGAAAGCCGGCATGAGAGGGCAGTACACTATGAGGGCTTCTCCAAAAGAAATGCATCCTATTTTATTATGTTGACCCATGATGTCAAAGGTGGATGTTGGTGATATACAAGTAGAGATCAAACCTTCCCACCAATACCCCAGTCTGTGTAACAGATGGCATCAGGGGGGCAGTCCCACAGAATGGTGTCTGACATGGAAGTGCGGATGGAGAAAGGTGTGAAATTGAATTCCTCCAAGAGGAAAAAAATGGCATCCACTGACATTCATTAACGCTTGCTGAATGTTTATGGAAACCAAACAGTGGATGTGAGTGCAGTGAAGTGGTGGGTGGTGTGTTTCAGCAGTGGCAACAGCAATAGTGGATCACCCCCACTGGTGCAGATGTTTACAAGCACTGATGAAAATGCAGAGGTAACGGTAGTGACTGTGCTGAGAAATACTGTTTAGTGGCTGCAAATGTGCTCTCCCAAACAGTGTTGTTGTGCTCTTTGTATCTGTTGTAGTTTCCATGGAAATTAATAGGAGGCATTACTTTCGGAGCAATCAATGTACACTGGAAAACATAAGAATCAGTGTATGAGGGAGAGGTGGGGACAAAAATGAATGAAACAGAATGCTATTTAGCAATGCATGCTTATGTACTTTATTTGTGATGAAACGATGTTTCCCCTGCCCCCATCAGTGCAATTAGCTCAGCCTTGCACACTGCAGGCAGGACTGGGCACTGAGTGCTACGTGCAGTGGGATCCTGGCTTCCAGCAGCCATGCTGAGCCAAGGAGCCTGTCTGGTCTGTGCCAGCACCTGAGCTGATAAACCAGATATAAGCTACAGTAGCACAAAAGTACCCACAAGGCCATTGTGGCACAGTTGGCACCGCTGTGATGCTATACTGGACTGAACTTGTGAACTGTATGTGGCACCAGCAACCTGGAGGAGACAAGGAGCTGCTTTCTACAAGCAGGACAGCTCTTTTGGTCTTGTAGGAACTTCCCTGGGTAAAAAGGGAGAATTTTGTTCCTTTTTGGCTCAGATAGACCATCCAATGCAGCACAGATGTAACTGCAATGCAGTGCGTCTGATAAGATCTGTATCACTACATTATTAACCTGACTTGAATTTCTATTTCAAGTTGTTTTGTTTTGTTTTGTTTTTTTCTTTGCTTAATCTCCAATATTACCACAGCATCAGATATATCTATCAGAAAAAACTGCTGACTCTGGGGAGTTATGAGGTGGGTGGGGGTGGTGTCTCTTTAACCTCAGTCTCCAGTAAATCAGCACCCTGTCTACTCTCAAAATACTATATTCCTGATGAGCATCACTCATGGAAATTGTCCCAGCTATCACAGTACGTAGTCACACTCACTCATTCGTAGACATTTGTCTGGAGAGCCAATGTCTGAATTGTTGGAAGCTATTGCAAAAAAGCTGCTTTGGTTCAGTCCTCCCTCTCAAAAAACATTGTTATTTCTGTTCCATGACTCCTGGAGGTGAGAGGCAGGGGTATAGCTGCATATCTGACAGCAAGGCCTTGGGCTGAGTTATTCCAGTGCCAGGCACATAGATCCAAAAAATTCCATCATGGAGATGAGAGAGGTATTTTTAATCCATTAGGATGCTAGTTATGATTACTGTATGAAACAACTAATCTCCTCTGACAGGATTTCAAACAGTGTGCTATGCAGCCCAGGCCTCGGTGTCAGTAAATCTGAATGCATTTTTGCATGGAATTAGGCCTTGTTTCTCTTGTGGTGAAACTCCTCACATTCTCATCTCAAAGCCTTCTTAGAGGTATTCAGTGCTGTTACCAGGTTCCTTAGCTGAAGCATGTAACAGCTGTGCCAGGAGTCTGTTCTCTCTCTTGCCTCCACATCAGGATTGTAATGCACTGATAGTACCCAGTGTGGGCTTCCCTGCAGAGCCAAGCAAGTTTCCAAGGTCTTCTCATGGAAGGTGGCCCTGATCCAATCCTAAGAGCACTTTTTTGAAAATGTGTGTTGTGTAAAACCTGAACATCACTTTGAGGAACGCAGCCAAGCCCTGCTTCCCCTCAGGCTGCCATTTAGTGATGGGCAAGGCTGGAGCCAGGACTTCCGCACCCCCCAGCGAGGATACGGGGGCCATGTACCTCTTCCAGCTCTGCTCGGGCTTGAAACTTGGAGCAGAGCATATCATTTGCACTTCACCTGAAACCATAACAGATAAACATCTCCTCCATACCACACAGCAGGAGCACTGTATCGGGTCATGACAACTCTTCTGCTCACTGCACCTAACAGACATATCTCATTTGATCAGCCAATAGATGGAGAAGTGTCCCAGCACCATGCCCGAACTATTGCATCTCTGCTTCCAGTCAGAAGTTAATACTGCATTTTTCTGCTATTGCAGTTTGCAGCCACTTCAGTGCAGGAGATTATGTTCTGAGAACTACTCCCACACTTGGACTGGAGTGAGCACAGATAAAATAAAGATAAGGATTATCCTTATCAAACAACCAACTTTCTGCTCTGCTTTGCTTTTCCTTTTTGTTCCTCTACTTACTTCTCCTTTACATTTTCATTCCCTTTTTCCTCTGTTTTCTGTTTCTCCTCCTACTTCCTTCCCACCTGTGTAGTAGCAGTACTCTCCTGGTGAATTTCCAGGCAAAAATGTCTTCCCTTTGACATGAACACATGTGACCCTGGACTCCTCCTGATGCCTCACAGCAACTCGGGATTTCAGCATCCCTCTGCTTTGCTTGAACAGCTTGTGAGTAAGGAAGAGCAGAACCTGCAGCAGCTTCAAAGCAAGAGGTACTCCATGCACACAGCTGAAGAGCAGGCCAGCTCTGACATATGCTGTGGGCAAGGAAAGCAGAGGACAACCCTGTAGTTTGCTGCAAGATGTTTAGACTCACCACTGGGGCAATGAAGGCAACAAGGGAAGGGAAGAGTCTCCTTTCAGCATGCAATGAGCAGAAGCACCGCAGCTTGAAGGTACAACACAGCCTTGTCTTGTTTCACTTTGCTTGCTTCACACCTCCTAACTTTGCTTGCCAGATGCTGTCAGCTTTTGTACAGCTCCAAAACTTCACACTCTCCGAACATACTGACTGTAAAGGTCTCAGGTCAAAACCATGTGAAAGTAGTGAGCTTTTTTGGGTCCACCCAAACAACAACAAAAACTAATAAACCAAACTTCTAACTCGCAGCTCAACAGAGTTTCCCCCAAGATTATTCAATTTTATAAAAGAACTTGGAACCACATGTCTTTTGTGGGTATTCATTCAAAAATGTCTGTACAACACCAATTACTTGTAGCTCTTCTGTAAATCACAGCTCTGTGCTTTGAGTTTCTTCACTGCCAAGTGAAGGATACGTGAAATGAAGAAATGTTATAAGGACTGTAGTGTTTTAAATACCTTTTCAACAATTCAGCAGGCATTACATGTTTCCAGACAAGTAGGCTAATACAGTCCAGCTGCAGAGAAGAGGCAGCCATCAGATGCTGGCGGAGGGGATGGAGAGCTGGCATGGGCACGAAGGGAAGTTAGGGCCAAGGGTGAAGGGCTGAGTTCACCCAGAGAAGAAAAGGGAAGATTAAAATCCTGGCTGGTGCTCTACAGCAGTCTTGAACTAAAGGAAAGTCAGAATGGTTCTTCATTTGGAGTAAAAGATGGGCTGCAAGGTTTTCTTCCCTCACTGCCAGTGAAATCAGTTTCACCACAGAAAGCACATCGCTGTGTGTGTTCCTGAGCCCTGGATCCTACCACAGGCCCTGCACTGCTTTTCCATGGCCTCACACCCAGCAGCAGACATTTGCCTGGGTGGCACCCCAGGGCCTGCTGGCCAGCTGTCAGAATTAAGGTGGTGCCCTGGAAATCAGCCCTTTTCTGGCTCACGGGGTGCAGGATCAGCACCTCTTTCTTCATGCACACACACCAAGCATGATTTCACTTGGAAATCCATGCCTTGCCAGACAGCACGACTCCAATGGGGCTGTGCCAATCCCTCCTCCAGAGAAGGCAGAAGGCACAAGAAAATCTCTGAGGATGGGCACAGAAATCCAGATGATTTTATGGCTACACTACAGCACTGACTGTCAGAGTCAGTTGGGCAGCACCATTCTGGGCTGTGCAAAAAACCAGGTGTTAGGCAAAGTACTGCAGCTCTGCAGGTGGAGTTGAGGCACAACCCAAATGCCTGGCAGTGATAAGGTGAGATTTTGGCAATGGCTTCTGGAATAAACATGCATTTAATCTCTGTCACAACCAGGAAATAAGAGTGCAATGGTGAGTGTGCACACTCCATCTGAGACATTTCCTCCTGCAGACAGATGCTGACTTCTAACCACAGCCCCTCTGCCAGCAGGGCTTGTGCCCCCAAAGGCACGGTGTCCATGAGCCAGTGCTCAGGGCATGAGGAATGACTTTCCACAGACACAGAAACTCTCCACTCAGCTCCCATCTGCCATGGAGCAAAAGCATCTCTTGAACATGCAAGACCTGACTTGATGTGAGACAGGCAAAGCATGGCAACTTCATCAGCCCCATGCCTACAGAAGAAACCAGCACCAAGGGCTGGTTGGTTCTGGGATGCTCCGTCAGAGCTTTTGAGCACAGCCAAGCTTGTTGGATGCGTGGCTTGGGATGCTGTGTATGCCATCCTGACCAAGGCACAGCAGCTCCACAGCCTCAGCCACTGTGCAGAACTTCTGTAGACAGATTTCCCAAACAACCACAGTCAGCTCTGATGCGAGCCTTACATTGTCCCACTGCACAAGCACTGTCCACAGGCATTTGCAGTGATGGGGACTCATCTGGGAGGTAACATGTTAAGTCTTCACATGTTTCAGCTGTTCCAAAAATAGAAGCTTTCTTGACTAAGCTGCTGCATGAGCATGACTGGCCATGCATGAGCCCTTTTAACTTATTAGCACTGAGCTGATTATGTGCTGAAGGATGTGCATTAGCCTCATAAGCCAGCACTGAAAATCACTGATTTCCACATTGAAACACTGAAGCTTTATGGTCTGTAATTGATGAGTGGGAGTTTGTAAAGGATGTCAAGTGTTATCTTTGTTTTACTGTGAGTCACTACCAATGTTGGCAAGTGTAATGAAAGCAGAGGAATGCATTAGGTGCCAAATATTGTACTTCTTGAAGCAAAAGATACTCATCACAGGGATAGAGATGTTGTACAGCCTGGTGTCCTTGCAATCTGATCACTTTCCAGCTAAATGTTGTATCTCAAAGCTTGGCATGTCTGTGTATGGCTCACTAGGTCAGGCAGTCTTCAGGGCAATTTTTATTGTTACAAGTAATACAGTAACACTAAGCTCTCCTCTTACCTTTGGATGAAGGTAGCAAAGCCACATACACACGTTTTGAATTATCTATGTATTCATATGTACCTACCTCCCCCATCTCTACAGTGATCAAACAGCAGTGGTTTTCTTACTGCAGCATCCAAAGGACTGACTTCTCAAAAATATATTACCCCACTTTACAGCATTGGCTGAGCCTGTGGCGTACCACATGGAAGGTCTCTGTATGGGCAAGCTGGAGGGACACATCTGCGGTACGCCACTCTCTCACCCGAATCCAATGTGATTCCTGCCATGCTTGACTGAACTGGCAAAACTCCTGCAGCTGCAAGAGTGCACTCATCAGCTGCCCTGATGATTCGGGTGGCTAGATCCCTGTAACTATGGATGTTATTTCTTACAACTCTTGATTTTTTTTTTCCCCTCCAAATCTTTTTTTTTTTTTTTTTTCCCTGAGAGATGAAATTCTGTCAGACCTCTATTGACTCCTATAGGAGACTTAGACTCCTTTGCTATCCTCTGCAAATCCCACTTAGAGTGAACGTTCTTCTGCTACAAAAACTGACTCAATTCTCTCCTTGTGAATAGTCAAAGCTCATGTAACGGAACTAATCACTGATTCTGTGGGTGCTTTCCACCAAATGTCAAATGTTCTGAGCAGCTTATTGAGTTCTGTCTCTAATAAATACTTTGCTCACCTACAGAGAGTCCAATAAGTAACAAAGCACCAAACATAAATCCTCTTCAGGCAGAGCATCAATATTTAAGAATATCAATTTTTAATGCTGTCATTTTAATTTCATTATATGCATTGATTTATTTCAACATGCAGGAACAAAATCAGAAACTAATTTAGCTAATGAGTTCAGTTAAGTTTTTCTTCTAAAAAGGCAGTGAAAATTAGTGTAGGCCTGGTGCTTTGAAACAGTTCATTTTCAAAGGAAGAGGAAGTTGCAACTCAGAAGAAGAGGCATTTTGATCAAATCACAGTCACATGTCAGGGGCATTTAGGGACATACACCAGAATCTAATGTGTTTTTTTCTTTTACCATAAGCTACAAAGATTTGACATGAATGAATGAATTGGTTGAAATCCTCACACTCTCTTTGCAAACAGTGGTGTTGAGTTGCTAGTACAGTGGTAGTAGTTAATCCCCAATTGTACCTATTTTAAAAGTCAATTTTAAACATATGTTCAGCATTGATACATTTCTCTGTAGGTGGCTTTCTTGTAGCACAGTTTGTAGTTTACAGCATTTCAGCTGATTTCCTTCTGGGATATCAGTTTTCAAGCTTTCTCCCTTGACTAGGAAATTAAAACTCCTCGGATGAACAGGTCAACATTCAGAAATTGAGTCTGGATTACTGTTAGTACAACTCAAGTCCATGCAAAAGCAGGAGCTAAACAAGGAAAGACCAGAGGCAGTCACATCCTATCTTGTTACAGGCATTAGGAAGAATTACTTCTGTCCCAAAGAAGTGGAAAGAACTGTGTGTCTTAAATATACACCAGAAGACACATTTTTGCATATCTGAGTCTGTGTATGCCCCTTGGGCTAGTGAATCTCTGGATTCAGGTAGCACCCACTTGGGAAAGGAAAGCAGCTGTCAGCCCACTGGTCTTTGATTGTCCCTCTCCCCATCTTCCCCATCCATCAAAAACCAGAAGTTTTAGCATTTAGACTCTGGAGGAGTCTAAGGGCCTGTAAGTGTGATGCACGTGCTCATGAAAGGGGAACAAAGTGTACAGAGGGAAAATATCAGAACAGAATGGGAGAGTGCTCCCTGAGAACCATGGCCTGAATAGAGAATGGATTCCGTCCATGAATGAGAACTGTGGATGTCCCCAGGTAGATCGCAGGCCGAAATACACTGAGTCTATTTGTTCCGGGAACATACCAAGATGGTGATGAGCAGAGCATTAAGCAAGTTCTTGAGCTGCCAGGGCAGCTTGGCACTCAGATGAACTGAGACAGGAACAATTGTTAGCCCAGACAAATCCACCACCATTTTTTAATGGGGTATTTTTAATGGGTGTTGCAGCTTCAATGGTATCTCTTCATTTTTACAATGTGATTGTTTGTTGCTTTATCTAGAACGATAGTGTTAGGTTGCTGTTGTCTTTTTGATTAAGTTTTTGTATGTATTTAACTTTCTGTGTGCAAGGAAACTGTGATTTTAGTTCCCCTATACACAAGTAAGTGAAACTAAAAGGTGGAGAATAAAATAGACTTCATCTGAACTTGATGAATTATGAATGATATGTTTTCTCAGCTGTGCTCTTCAAGAAAGCCATCACAGAGGCTTTCAAAACCACTGTCTTTTTTCAGGAAAATGTACCGAAAAGGAGTAACCAGATCTCAAGTAACTCAAAAGGAGTTTGCAGGATGCTGTCACACCTCCCCAGTGCACACCTTTCCTCTCTTCAGCTCACTGTTTTCTGCTGGCTGTTCTTCTATCTATGCACATATCCTGTATTCACAGGTGCCCATCACACCAGTCCACACAGAAAGGGCTTTTACAATGCTTTATTCCTCAGTGCTATCCCAGTTCATACTGCTGTTCAATACCTTGAGGACCCCTAAGATGAAGTGATATGCACTTTTACTTGGAGAAACACTCCTCATTACTCCTTCTCTATCAGCGGAACATGTCCTGAGGTGGAATTTTTATAAATTCATGATGATATCTTTGTTTTTACATCCTCTGGGGAGAGAGGCTTTGCCTACAATGGAAAGAGGGTGAAAAAAGAGGAACTCTTTTGCCATAGGAACAAATGAAAGAAACATGATTTTTCCAGTTTCTTTTTAAAAAAGGCTCAATGAAATTTATATGCAATAGAGGATGTGTTGATATTTGCAAAACAGATTGCACGTATTTTGCTTATTTTCTTACAATAAATGTTAACAAATGCATTAATGAGTGTGTTTACTTTAAAATATATGTACCTTTTCGTTTAGCATTTTCTTTTATATCACACCAGAAATAAATTGTTGTTAACACAACTAAAAGGATTGTTTTAGAATATGTGAAGTAATTTATCAGAGCTATTAAGAAACAAAATTCTGATTTCTTTTTTAGTCTGATCTTGTTTTTGGGAGGAAGTATGAGTAAGCTTGAGATTTTGTCCTTATTTTAAGGCTTTCTGCTCTTGCTGAACCCTTTTCATTTCTTAGGCATTACAATAAGAGTAGAGTCAGGACAAGGGGGAATGGTTTTAATCTAAAGACGGGAGATTTAGATTACATGTCAGGAGGAAGTTTTTCACGGAGAGGGTGGTGAAGTGCTGAAGCAGGTTGTTCGGAGAGGCTGTGGATGCCCTGCCCCTGGAGGTGTTTAAGGCCAGGTTGGATGGCACCCTGGGAAATCTGATCTAGTACTTAACCTAGCAGCTGGCAACCATGCCTGTGGTAGGGGGGTTGAATCTGATGATCCTTGAGGTCCCTTCCAATAGAAGCCGTTCTATGAGGATTCTGTGGTTCCATGAGGAGAGTGTCCACTTTCCACCTGGCAGCCACTTTGCACTGGAGAGAATGCACTTGAGAAGATGAGAAGGAAAAATGACCCATAGCTCGTCACCTAGAGCAGTTGAAGGCCTATGCACAGTCAGGAAGCTTTACTGAAAGAAGTGGAGGTAATCTGATCCTTAGTTAATTGAAGCAATTAAGGCAATGCAAAGCTGAAAAGCAGGTTTGGTTTCTTCCATTATTCTGTCTCAACTTTTACTTTCAATGCATCCAGTTTCTGAATACCCTGGCAATCACAGGCCATGGAAAAGTATTCTCTGTGTAAATGAAAGGTATTTGATTGTGGACCAACCTTCTGGTTTATTACCTGTAAATGAACTCTGAACTTCCTTGAGCCATATCTGTGGTTTACCTGCCCTTGCCTGCTCCCTGCCCAGCTTGCACCTGCTGTGCAGGAGGCCCTGATCTCTGTTCTGAGCCCTGGCTGTTCTGGGGACAGAATTCCTGCTAAAAACGTTGTCTTAGGAAACTTCCACAGCAACCAGAACATACCTTTTCTTAAGGAAAGGTGGGTCTGCAAAGTCATAGAAATATGCAAGCTTTGAGCCTAGAGCCAGTACAAGCAGTATATGCTTTCCCCACCCACCCAACCTCTTACGGTTAGAAGAAAAGAATCCCTTGCTGTTCCAATATTGATATGGGACCACCCCAGTTAGTCACCAACCCTTTTGGTGAAGCTTTGCCTTCCTCTCTGCTTTTTGATTCTCCTGCAGTAACCCTTCTCAGAACAGCTGCTGGGATGCAGACTGAAGAAGCAGCTGGCCAGGGTCATACTCTCTGCTCCCATGGGAGGTGCGAGTGCTACTACCCCAAAACCCCAAGAACTGGAGTGCACCGATTTGTTCTACAGAAAAGAAAGGATATAGACTTCTACATTCATCCCAGGAGACATTCAAGTCCAGGTTGGATGGGGCCATGGGCAGCCTAATTCAGTGGGTGACAACCTGCCCATGGGACAGGGTTGGTCTTTAAGATCCCTTCCAACCCAACCCATTACGTGATTCTATGAAACATAACTCTTTGATGTAAAAAATTGGAAGTTCCCTCAGAATACCAAAACATCAGCCATTCCAGGTCTTACATTTCAGAAGAACCTGACTCTTTCAAAATGGAACATGACTACTCAGTATCACACTGGAGTGACTGTAAGAGAAACAAAAAGAAACAGGCATAAATGGACTGTTTCTGTGGTAGTAACTTCACAATGGACTTTTTTTTCCCATTCAAATTCATTCATGTGGAAAAGCAATACTCAGGGATGACAACAATGGGGAATTTATTTGTATCATATTAATTTAGGAAATCATTAGTGACTTGAAAGTGTGACTCATGCTGATGCCCAGAAACCATTGTAAGAGCAGAATACCAGAATCTTCAAGGCAGAACATTCTAAAATATACTTACAGACACTAAGCAGTCTCCCTTGAACCTTCGCATGTGCAATTTTGAGGCACAAAAAATTTCTTCGAAAAGTAATGAAGGAAAAGAATTTATAAATGGGGTAGAGGGAGGAAGGGGAAGTAGAAATATACAGATAGAGAGGGAGAGAGAGAGTTACAGTGAAAGGAAAAACACTACCCAAACTCTCCTAAAAGCTAGAACAGAGCTATAAATTAGACCTAGTGTTGAATGGCAACTGTAAGATTCACTAGTCTGTCAAATTAGCAATAATTAATCTAGCTGCAGAGGTCTTGGTTTGGCAAAACTCTTGTTTCCTTGCTTAAGTTCAAGAGATAAAGTTAAAGTAAAGGAAGCATATATAAAGAAAATTCAGAAAACACACGCAAAAAAAGATCTACCAATATGACTGGGAATATTTAAATGTTTGGGGGTTTTTCAATAGCATCAAGGGCTGGGCTGAAGTAGGTTATGCATTTGCTTAAAGTTAAGCATATGTTTAAGTCATTTGCCAAGCAGAGTCCTAAATACCATCGATTCAGTATTGGCTGAAGCTTAACAACTGCAGTCTACGAGGTACACATTCCTGCATTCCTTGCTTCTGTTTCCCTTTTTGAACCAACTCCATTGGCCTCAGCAAGCCCTGTGGCTGAAAACCCACCAATTGACCACAGTTAACAGGCTGATGCAGATCATTGGGTCTCTGCAAATTTTTATTTATTCTCAGAAAGAAATGTGCACTTCTGTTGCTATTGTTAAGTAATCAACAGGCTCACGGATAGGTGAGCACTGCAAAGCGTTACAGTAGATAAGATTACTAGAAGCTATTATTTCCTTTTTAATAGCTTGGTCAGTATTTTATAACAATGAAAAGGTTCACCACTCAGCAATAATAAGCTATAACTAACTCTTGTACGTAGCAGAGACTGTAAATATTACATGGCATCCATACGCTTCTAGACAACAAGCAGATTTAGAGATTTGAGCAGGGTGAAATACTGTTCCTATTTGATAGCATTAGCTTAAAGCCCTGGAAGATATATTCCAGATGTTCCGTGCTAATAGGATTATTTTATAAAACTGTAGACAGATTTAAGGAGCAACACCCCAGTTAAGCACTTTGCAATCCCCATGTAGCTTTTATTTTTTTATTTATTTTCAACTGAATTAATGGTTCTTTGGTCATGTGTTAGTTTCACCCCGATGTCATAGATCACAAGGCAGCCATCATTTACTGGCAAGTGATCCCTTACTCATTTAGATTTCCAGGCCTCATTATATATTCATGCTGATTCAAAGGAAATACAGTGCATTCTTTAGGTGGGATCTCAGCAGACTGAGTGATGGTTATCTGTACGTTAGTTTAACAAAAGTCATCAGTGCAGTTTACAGATAGTCTCAGTTTTCACACACTCATTTAATCATACACACAGTCTTTTCTAAAGTTGTTATTTATGTTTGTGTGCATGCACAAAACAACTATGATTCACACACTAATATCAAAGCTGAAGAATAAAGCTGAAGAATGTATAGGCTGACATTTCTTATTTATATTTAATTTTGAAGATGACGGCTGGATGAGCATGAATTTTTCTGTTAGTTTGTATTTATCCCAAAGCATATTAAAAAGACAGTTCCCCTTCATTTCTACTTTGAATGTGTCTGGTGCCCTCAAGTGAAACCTGACTCATGCTCCTTCAAAAGCCTCTGGGGATCTTTAATTTAGGAAACCAGATTCAAGAGAAAATACTTGGCTTTGCTGACTTGGAGTAAGTTAAAATCAAAATCTTCGGCCATAGGACTGTCTTCTCATAACACATTCCAAAGACTGACTTTCTTTTTATTGGTTGACTTGTAACATTTTATAGCCAAGTATTTTTCCTTACATTTATTTTGTGGAATTACAACAAAGCAGCTACATCTTACATGTCAAACACACCTTTGCTGCTGCACTTCTGCAGGAAAGTCAGACAGACTACATCTTCCAAGTGGTACTTGATCTCTTTGATTTCCATCACTCTTCTCCCAGATCTTTTCCAGAACAGGAAAACTGAAATATGCCTTTCATATAATTGACAAGAGTTGAAAATATACATTATTGATTTTAACACAATGAAACTAATTTATTCCTTTCCTTTAAAAAAATAAATACTAGTTGCAATTACATGATGATTTAAGTGTTGCAGTGGTTTGTACAGTATCCTGTGGTTTTCAGCCTGTCCTATTCTGTCTATAAAAGAACAATAAAAGTTCAATTTTTTTTTTTGTCCATCATTTTCATGAAGTCTTGTCTGAGTATTAAAACTAGGATAAGAAGAAGCTTTCTTCTGTAAAACATTACAGTGCCTCCTACTTCCTGGTGGCAGCAACATCTTTACCTCTCCTACTTAGGCCAGCAATACAAAGGTGGTAATTAAGAACATCTCTCTCAAAAGTAAAATGACCTGAATGTCTCATCTCATGTATTATCTCATGAAAGTTTGTTAAAAAAATTAAAAATTTGATTTCTAGGTTTTCTGTTGTTGTTGCTGTTGTTTTTTAAGGTTTTCTTTCTTCTTTTTTCTTTATTTTTTTTTCCTGTGAGATTTCTTTACATGTACCTCTTGAACTTCAGCAGCCATGCATAGGTGGATTGATGCTTTAGGAGGAGCTGGTAGAAAACAGAGTTTGAGCTCATTATTTTAATTCAATTAATAGAAACCAGGCTCGAATCATCCCTCCTGCCTTTCACTGTGAAGACAAGTGTATTAAACAGAGACAGGTCATTATATATTCTCTATGCATAGATCAGGATGCTTAAAAATAGATTCAGCAGAGAAACATCACTTTATAACCTTCTTTCTTCCAGGCTATGTTTGTTTACTGGATAACAAACCTTTTGTAGAGTAGCTTGCTGACATAAAATGCAAACATTCCATAACCTCTAAAAGAAGACCAATATAAATGAACTACTGTTGGTTCTATCAGTGCATAAACACAGCAGTATGACTCCAAAACTTAAACACCATTGGGAGAGTGTATAGAAAGTGCAAATAAAATAATCAGCACAGTCATTATGTTAATTGCAATTTCTCATGCATTCTTTTTTTAACTCCAATAACAGCATGGTTTTCCTCCCTTTATTTCCTCAGTCATAATTTACCCCTAGAAATCCTAAGGCTATCCATTAAAACACTGCCTGAGTGAGGGATTACATTTCTTAACTCCAGACATTGATAATCAAGATGTTGACAGTTGACTCAGTCATCCCAGCTCCCTTCATGCTCAATGGAGAGAAATAGGCGTGCTTCAAGGGGCAATTCATTAGCCTTATTTTAAGCATTCGCTTTGGGGTAGGTGGACTGAACACTTGCATGGATGAAAGCTTTTTCTCCAGAGGGAGATGACTAACTCAGTTGAGGATGCCTACTCTGATTTTGGTAATTTCTTTCTGCAGGCCTCTGCAGCTGTGAAAAGCCTCAGTTCAGGGTAGGGGTCCCTTTGGTCTGATGCAAAATGTTCATTCCTGTGTTTTGGGTGGCTCCTGGGGATGGGCTCATCACAGAGACACAGCTCAAACACACAATGGTTGGTCATTTTCTGCAGGTTGATGATTTGGACTTGGAGAGTATTAGCTGAATAAAAGACAGAGATGTCAGTTGAGGGGAACAGTGGAGAAGAAATGTTGCTAGCTTTTTCCTTATGTCTTCCCCTAGAAATTCAGGCTTGTTTTTTTTGTCTCCCTAGGCACAAGTGACTTGAGTTTTGGGGAAGAGATTGTAGGATTAATCATAGAACAACTGGAACCATCCATGAAATATCTGCAACAACAATGGTGGAAAAGGACTGTTTGGAAAATACTAAGGAAAATCTTGCACTGCATAGCCAAATCTAAGATAATATTTCTGTGAGGCTGAAGCCATGATTACTCACCCCAGTAGCATAATCACATCCTTCCCTTCACTTACTCTTATTACACAGTGGTATGGATTTGATTATTCTGCCAGCAAACACCCTACATCCTTGAAATGGATGAATATGACATGTTTGAAAATATGGAAAATGCCAGTAGGTCAAACATAATTCACATAAAGCTAATAAAAAGAACAAAAATAATTTACATATTAAACACAGAATTCTCATCTACCAGAAGACAGCAAGGAAATTGATCTCTCACAAGTACAGACTGAGAAAGTAGGCTGAAGAGGGAACTGAGCTCAAAAAGGGGATGTGGCATGACTTCATCAAAAGCAGACAGAATTTAAAAGATACCAAATTGGTAAGAAGAAATCCATTAGCCACAATGCATCAGCACTTGTCCAGTACACAAGGATTCAACAGCTGCTTTGAAGAAATTCACATTGATCAGGGCAAATTGCTGCTTATACACTGCTATCCATGAGAAATCCCACATAACCTCAGCAAGTCAGGCATGCGCTATGGGCAACTTAGAAATGCCTAGATGAATTATACTGTGAGAAGTCAAAGAGCAGTTCAGAAGTACTAGTTTATCTTGTTCCTGAATTTAATGGTTATTGTATCCTTACATAGAAATGCTCTCAAAAGAGTTGTCAAGTGCTGTGTATGAACTCAGACATGTGGTTCTGGCAGCTGAACACTGTATTTGTCTACGTATGTGTACACACACTGGAAAAAGGATGAGATGAAATTAATGACTTTGCTTCTGGAATTAAGATTCCCAGGGTGGCTAATTACAGCATACTATTGCTAGCAAGCAAGCAGGTATAGCATGTGGAAGTATACACAGAAATGTTGTTCAAGTACCAACATTTCTTCAGATTATTTAATTGTCATTGCACAGAGGTTCTGTCTAATGGCAGAATAGTAATTAAACCATCGTTTTAGGAAAAAAAAAAAAAGAAAGAGGAGTCATACACTCAAAAAAGGCAAAACGATTGAAGATGGCCATGGATAACATGCCCTTCACCAATGCCAGCAATCTCCAACCACTCATATGTTGAAGTCTTATTCAATTCACCTGGCCCTTGAAAAGTCATTACTGTAGCATCAAAGTAATTGCTTTTACTGGTTTATGATGCTTGTCTGAGCTTTTAGCTGAAGTTTTCCATATGGGTTCAGTGTGTGTCAGACTACACGGCCACTTGTGTTGTAAGCTCTGCCGAGAACAGCTTGTCTGCTTCTGAGAGAGGGGTGGATAAAATGGGGATCTTTGCATATTGCAGAGGGGAAAAGGTAATGCTGACCTCTTCAAAGCAGTTTCATGCCTTGTAGGAGACTGAAATTTAGCAAGGTGACACTTCCCCTCTGATTTTAAGAACATCCATGTAATTTTAAGTTTTTTTTTCTATATTGTTACCACTACCTTTTTTGATGGAAGTATGATCCCAGCCTATCTCTGAAATGGGAGCATCAAACAAAAGAAACCAACAGTCAACCAAGGGAAAACACTTTTACCTTCGTTTTACTTCACCTAAACACATTCCGTAGAGTAGGGACAGACAGTACACAGAGAAGCAAAGAAGATGCTGAAAAGTGACAAACTCCACAACAACTCCTATATCCTTAGTATTAATAAATAGACCTCTGGTATAAATAATTCACAGAGGTAAAAAGTAGAGCTTTTGCTTTACAATGAAGTAAGTAACCAGTCATTTTTTTTTCACAGACACAAGAGCCCAGAGAGCTGGCCTTTTCAGTGAATGCCAGTCATTTGTGTTCATGACCTATGATGCATGCAATATGCATTTTAATTTGAAGCAAACTTCTGAGACACATCTAGCATAACCCCAGGCACTGTCACAGAAATACACAGACATCTGAAAACAGTTTTAAAATACAACATTGATGACTCCTTTCCTGTTCTGCTTCCCCTGATCAGAGAACAAGGGAGGGAGGAAGGCAATCTGGAAGGTGGCTTTTCAACTGCCTCACATAGAAGTAGGCTTGGACTCAAGACGTAATGGAAATGGATTTTAGAAGATGTACAGACACTGGCACATACAGATAAGGGTTAGAAAATAGGATGTATTTCTTTTGTTGCATGCAGAATGCATAAGTCAGTACGTGTATTGGCAGAGGTCAAAGGAGACTACTTCAGATCCACTTGCTTTGTAATGGCATACAGTTTGCAGGAAGGGACTAAATTAAAGACCTCCAGGTTCATTAAGGACTCCTCATGTTGGAGAGTGTCACATTCAGGTTTCCTGCTGTCTCCCTCCGTAGCCTGTAATTTAGACCTACGTTGCAAGATAGGCCAATATGCTTCAGTAGCTGCCACAATGAGAATAGCTGTTGCTTCAGGCACTAATGACATAGATCACTGTGGGTCAGGATGTGCTTTCTTTAGTCAAATTTGGTCTGCCTTATGCTGCATAAAATCCCATTGAGACAGTTAATTCAGTATAAGTCAGGTTAGTGATCTGGCTAAATGTGGGCGAGAAGATAATAGCAGAAATGGATCAAATCCATCAAACCCAGAGGTTGTATCTAGGACTGATAGTTAGTGGATGCTTAGAAAAGAGTTTAAATCATTCTTGACCAGGGTGACATTTTTCTATATAATGTCCTCCAGCCTAAGCAGTCAGATACTTGTTGAGCGAATATGAAGAGTAAAATTGGAGAAGCAAAACTTGCAGCTTTGTGCTGCACTTCAGGGACTGGGGTTCCCATAGTATTTTACACTACTCCCAAACTAAGTCATTGAAGTAGATGACGGTATCACTCAGAGTAATTAAAAAGGCATTTTCAAATACTTCCCCAGTCTATGGGCTTCAATTTCTCAGAAGGTTTGAGAGTGGGAAGAGGTAAGCATGGTTGAACCCAGGAAATGTGTTATCTCCCACAGTTTAGGATAAGAATTTGTGCAAGTGTTGAGATAACCTAGAAATGGATGAGGTCTGTCTTCTGGTGCCCTGGAGCCTTTTCTTGAGTAGACTGTGAAGCTGCTTAGCATCAAAGGGGTAGATGGACCAGCTTTTTTGGAGATGGCTTGATTTTCACCCATTTCCAAGTAAAAGCACTGCAAACCTGACCCTCTGTCAATGTGGCTGTCAAGGGAAAATCCACAGTGCCTTCTGTCAGGTCTCAGCTTTCCCAGGGAATGGAGAAGTTATTCCAATGGCAGGAGGCTCAGTAGTGTCCATGTCATCAGTGCCTGTGTAGGATCATGTCACTTAGCACTAGTGACATTGGCAGGGCATTGAATCTAGAAGAGCTAGTGGTGAGAAGGCAGGGAGATGAATGGAAGTACTTGACATGTCTCTTGGAAGAGCTCAAGTAGAAAGAAGCAACTTGAATTCAGTGCTTATAGCTAATCCTGTAACTTTTTATGCACTGTCTGAGACAAAATGAGTATTATGGATGCAGCATTTGGCATGTCAATCAGTGCAGCCTTCAGCTGGGGTCAGCCAAGGCAGATTCTGTTTCTAGAAAGGGGGAAAGGCATGCTCTGCCTTTCCAAAGGTTTCCCTACAGTTGTCATTCAAGGCGGAGGGAAGGAGCCAAGCTGCACCAGGCACTGCACATTTCTTGAATAGTTTTTGTACTGTCAACAGCTGGTGGCTTCAGTTCACAGCCAACAGGCAGCCAGAGCTGGTCTATTTTGGGGCTGTGTTTGCTCCTCAGTCTGACTTGCAGTCAGGAGCTCAGCTCTACCCTCCAGCTGTAGAGTCAGGAGAAACCTGCTTCCGAACTCTCTGTGAAATGGAGTATATAGTCAAACAGACTATGCTTCCTTGTGTGCATGTCATCTCTCACAGAAAGCCACTGCCTTCTACTTCCCAAGAGTCGGCCATCTCAGAGCCCTGCCCACCTGTGTTTTTGGGCCCTTGCTCAGAGTTGGTTCATTCTTGCAAAGGTCAACTGAACTGAAGACTTCTAAATTTCACCCTGGTGACTAAAACAGAAACTAGTGATTTGACTGAACTTTCCCCTTCCTCTCCACTCAGGTTTAAAGACAAAGGCTACTCTCTTTCCGTACTTGCATGTGGTCTTTAGCTGGCAGCAATGACTCTGAGCAGACTCAAGAGTAGAAGTGTGAATGAAGTTGCACTGGAGCATACCCTGCACTATAAAATAATGAGATTTCCTATTATGCTTACTTTGCCTATGAGAGAAGCTGGAAACCCTTCCCTTAGTCTATCACAGTCACGCACCTATACATTACTTTTTCAAGAACAAGGAACTTTGCAATTTGGGGCACCTGGAGGCATGCATCATACAGAAGACGTATGTCCCACTGCCGAGCCACATGCTGCCATCTAACTGGGAAGGAGGACTGATGCTCAGTCCTACAAACACATGAAAGATTCAGGAATGTCTGAAGACAAAACATCTTTCTAAGGTAATCTGGAGACCTAGCTATTTGAAGCCCAGCCCCCCTCTAGCTCTGCACGTCCCCGGACTCTTGCATTGCTAGTAAGCCCTTGCACGTGCAGAACTGAAGCCCAAACCCACAATTTGCAGGGAACTGCAGAGCAGAAAACTATAGTTTGATTTGGCTGAATGGAGGCCTTAAAATCTCTGTGGGAAATATGAGACACAGCAGACACGGCTGTTCCAGCATAAACTGGGATGATTCATTTCCACACAGGGCTGTTTAGAGCAGAATAGGTTTGATTTGATTTGACAAGGCTCTTTCCAATGCAAGTGGCTTTATCTTGCTAAACTTAACAGAATGAGGCTGACGAAGCATTTCCCTTGAATTTTCTGAGAACATCTGGGTCTTTATTTGGATAATGCTTCCTTGCTGAGCAAGAAACTTTGCTCTACAAACAGAAACATAGTAAACACAGGAACCAAGGAGATAGCAGCTGGGGAGCAGTCAGAGCTCAGCTCTGTCTAGTGGAGCCATGAAGGAGCCAGGTTTTTACTCCAGTCTTCAGCTGGGAATTTTCTTCACGCTAGCAGCATCCAGCACATGGGGGCTGCAGGAAGTACAGATCATGGCCTCAATGGGTTGCGTCTGCAGACTCTAGAGCTATCTGTGAGGTTCAGGTCCTTAATCTCCTGTCCTGAGCAGGTCTCAGCCACAGGCAGATGCTGGGCTTTGTCCATGGGGATTGGCATGTATGACATGATATCACCAACATGTAAGGTGTTTTAAGAAGGACACTTTTAGTAGTGTGGGAACCTTTTCACCAACAGCAAGAACACTTCTCATTTTTTAGTTTCTATTTGGTTAATACTATGTCACCTAGAGATTGCATGGGGTAGGAGGTTACGGGGCATCATGTTTCACATCTGCTTTATGTTCCTGAACCAAGCAACTTTCTCTTTGACCCACAGATCTCAGAATGGATGTAGCTATGACAGCGCTGGTACAGTGACCCAGTTCCTACCTCCAAAGATGACAAAAAGTTAAGGCATGCTGAGAAAGGGGCCTGGGAAGATGACAAAGGGGCTGTTACCTGCTTATTCTGATCTATCTCCCTTTTGCTCAGAGGGCATTGAATCTATTTGATTGTTACTTCACAATATTCACAGCTATCGGCACCAAGGAACATTAAGCATCAATTCTAGGTCTTGCTCTGAAGACCGATTCAGGTCTTCCAGGGAAGCACACAACAGATGGGACTCTCAGTAATGCAGGTAGACTCTGCCACTGAAGTTGCTAATGCACTCTTACATGATAAATTGAAGAATAAAGCATTTGACCATACTACAAAGGCAGTGAGACACTTTTGTTCTTGTGATGGCAGACAGCCCTCAGCCAGCAGCCTGGCCAGCCTGCAGAAGCAAGCAGCCACATCCTCACACTAGATCCCTCCAGTTTGTGGAGGTGGGAATGGGATTGCCTATTTTTGATAGCAATGTTTCTTACAAAACTCTTAACAATATCAAGAAAATTTTGGTGTATCATCTGAGAAACCTGCCTGAGCCCCACCTAGTACTTCAAGGCAGTATCTCCAAGCACCTTGCCCTGCTTATGGACACAGATCTTCCTGCTGGGACTGGTCCCATCAGGAGGCAATGGCACCACTTGTGTTCATGTCCTCCCGGCATGGCAACAGTGTGGATGGGCAGCCAGCCACCTCCTCATCTGTTGCTAAGGGAACACGGAGAGTCGTGCAATAATTACACCAATAAACTGTGAGAGGCAGCCAGAGAGAGAGAGATGTAGAATGGGCATCCGTGACAGTTCCTTTTTTTTTTTTTTTAATCCATTTATTGCTTTATAAATCACCAACAAGAAGGCACCCAAAACATTTCTGAAATGTAAATGGAGTCTTTTGTGTGAGACTATCAATGGCTTCTTAAGGACAATGAAATGAGAAAAATGGTAAAACATGCAATTTATCCCAGTAACCAGCACCTCCTCAGAAATAAATGCACAGAATTGGAGCATTTAAAGGAAAAGATGGAGAGGGAAGTGTCAGTTGGTGGAAGTATGATGTTATTTAGGGCTGGATTGCACCTGGTCTGTAGAGTGGCTTGAGGAAGGAAAGTCCCCTCCTCCAACACCAGCTTGTGGTACATTGCTGAGGGTATCCCACTGCGTTGCCATGTCTTTCCAAATGGAGAAGCCTTTCAGGATAGCAGAGAACCCGGGAAGTGCTGCCGTGCTGCACTCCCAGCTGTGAGTTCCCACTGGCAGGTGCAGGCCACCCTGCCCTGCAGCTTTGTCAGCACAGGGGAACCTCGTTGGGTAAGCAATTAATTTTCCAGAGTTACTAATGATTACTCAGCAGGCTTCACAGCAGCATGCTTATCCTTCGACATAAAACATACCCTTTCAGGATGAATACAGTCTGTTTCTGAAACACCTACACTTCTGCACCATACAATGCAAGTTACAGGGAGGCCCTTGGCCTGGGAGAAACTGAGTCACTCTGTCTGGTAAGTGCCTGGATTAGTAGCATTGTAGCAAATAATAAGCTAATGGGGGAGAGAGGGAAGGAAAGAGAGAAAGATTAGAAGGCAATTAAAAACATTTAACAATCATCAAGTTCAGTGGGAACTGCACCTCACAGGAGAGGTGGTGCAATCCTCCCCTTGAGAAGAATAAAGAATAAATCTCCCCCAAATGCTAATATGAAACAACTATTGAGTATTTGGTCAGATCAAATGAGAGATCAATAGATACATCCCTGCTGAATTCACCAAAATTGTAGATGACCCTCCAGTGCTATGTTCTCAGTGCATGCATGTGTCTGTTACTGCAACAGGAAACAAAAAAAGTCAAATTCAGCCATGCTATACGCCTGCCAAAGCAGGCAGCAGTGCAGCACGGAGTGTGGCTGGCTACACCCTGCTGGGAGCCAGCATTCTTCTCTTACTGTGAAGCACATGTATTCATGCGCACACATTATTTCATTACTGACCTTAATGAAACATGTCAGTACAATGCAGTTCTCTCAAATTCCTTTTAACTTACCCATCCTAAATGCTCAGGGTGAAGCTATTCTGAACAGTTCACATAATTCTGTATGTGCCGTTCCCAAGAAATAGTATGTGTTTTAAACAATATGAACTGGACTTGAGCTAATGAAGTTAAATGGGGCTGGCAAATGATTGCGAACTAGACATGATTTAGTAAATACATCCTGAAAGAACAGTATTTATGGAGGCAGAAATCTAGCTTAGTGTACTCTGGGGAAGCTTTCTGCAAACAGATGACTCTGGCTCCCAGGATTTCAGCTATCACTCATGCCTCTCAAACAAGGACCTTCCTCCCTGAATCGTCTGTCTATACCTGAAACCCAAAACTTTCCCTCCTCAACTTAGAGAGAATTAATGACTGCTGATGAAATCCAAAGCAGCTTCACAGGAAACAACAAATTTCTTTAGCCTCATTTGTCGTCTTTGTGACTGAACAGTTCACATCCACTGGAACACACATGACATCACCTCTTTTCTCTAGTCAGCTCTGTTTCTCTCTCCCTTGTCCCCACCAACACATTTTTTACAGCTGGTTAGTTTCTGGAAGCCCTTAGTTCTGTCAAGGAGTCCAGATCCCACCTGAGTATTTACCAGTTCGACATTTCCATACCAGTTTGATATTCCACCTGGGGCTCAGAGCAAGACATCAGCAGATGGCTGACGCACATTAAATTTCAACCTAGAGCTAGACCAGGTCCCTGACCAGGACGTTTCTTTCTAACACTTAGAGAAAACCTTTATATTCAATGGGTTTTCTTTCTTTTTTTTTTCTTTTTTTTCTTTTTTTTCATAAGAGATCTGTGGAAGAATTTGTTTAACCCTATAAGTGGAAACAGCTTAGGCACAGGCTGTCTCATTGGAGTGATCGCCTGGAACAGATGGAAGGGGACTGTAAGCAAAAGAAGAAAACTACGTAGGAAAGCACTTACAGGTGTGTTTAGTGTTTTGCCTAGACCCATAGGCTTCTTGCACCCACCAGAGTAAAGAGCAGATGGGTTCATTGGCTTCACACTTTTTGTGACTGATAGTTTGAAGCATCATTTGTTAGTGAAACAAGGGCTGATAAACCTAGAGTGTTCTCTTAGCTGGTAATGGGAGGTGTGGGAAAGGGGTTGTTCTGTCTTGCTCCCCAGATGAATTCTGGATATAGTGGGATTAAAAAAATACACATTTTCAAGTGTGATTTTTTAACTGCAATTGAAAGCCACTGGAAATAATGCAGTCTTTCCCTTGATTTCTTTCCAAGTGTCCAAAAACAATATCACAAAGGCCTACATTTTCTCAACAAGTATTTCTATTATCCCTCCTCTCAATTACAAAAATGCAATTCAATGTGCCAAACAAAGACAGTTTTTAGGCACCCTGGGCTGTTGTGAGCAAAGCAAGGCTAGCACTGATTGACAAAGGTCTCCGAGGAGAACAGATCAGTGATGTACTGTTCTCCAAGAGCTGAGAAACCCCTCAAATCCCTGCTTGAACTGGAAACAAGTGTTGCCCACGATGGCTCTTTCAACAGCTCTTTCAGTGGCAGTTATCAGATAAGGGGAGAAATTTCAGATTTTGTTTCCTTAGTAGAGAAATGGAAGTTGCAATTGCATTTGTTCACTTATCTGCAGGGATAATAGCAATGCAAGTGACATGGAAACCCAGACAGATACAGACAGAGATCAAAGAGTGGAGCAGCTGGATACCTGACACAAGCCAACACTTCTGAGCAGGGCAGTTTCTGATCTTCTGAGTCAATATGCCAAAGGAAATGAGAGCTAAACAGTGACAAAGGGGGGAACTTCTCTAACCTCCCTGAAACATCTCTCCCTCATCTCTCATTCGTATCTCACTGATCAAGGCCTCTGAACCATAAATCGCCATGCACCAGACTAAAGGTTTTCATACTCAGGAGGTATTGATGCCTCTGTTCAGCCTTGTAGATGAAAACATTGTTCTTGAAAGCCAGCTCAGCATACCTGGCTGCTACAAAGTGTTCATCATTGAATGACTTTGTGTTTCCTGGTACTGTGCGTGGAAAATGGCAGAGTGAGCACTGAGTACACTCTGACAAACAAACAAAACCCTTACTTTTTGTACAGAATTTAATTTTCTTTGCTGTTTTCCTCAGCAACAGCTTAGAGAGAAAAAAAGGGGGTGAAACTGGTGAAACTGCCTGGAGAATGATTTAAGCCAAGTCAAGGGCTGGCAATTGAGATCACTCCTGAGGAGGCTCTGATGTCTCCACATTGTTTTGTTAAATTTACCTCCATATTTTCAGGAAAACTCCATGTCAACATGGCACTATACTCACAAAATGATAAGTAAATAGTGGTGGAAGGCAGAGAAAGCAATTTACATTAGAAAACAGCTTTACCTCATCATGCTGGAACATCTGTTGTAACTGAAGAGTGAGTCCAACAACAAAATAAAACCCAAAACTCACACACAAGAACTTCTCCTATGGCAGTTCTGGACACAGGTGTTATTTCACTTCAGGTGTGGGTGAGAATTACCATTGTTTCCAGTCATTTCCAAATGATGGTGACTGCATGTGCCTCGGGACCAGGTGAGTCTCTGCACATTACCTAACCTGAGCTGTGCACTCCTGCCTGCAACAGGCTGAGCAGGAGTGGTGTCCTGTTTTGGGATTAGAAGGTTGGGAAGGAAATACTGCTCTGATAATACTGTTATCAAACAGTTCACTCATTAAGAGGTATTTTTATTATTGAAAATTGTACAAACATAAAATATGGTCAAAGGGCGCTAGTTGCTCTAAAGAAAGTACATATGAAGATGTGTGCAAGTTCAGGAAAAGAATCAACATCACCTCGTCTATGGGTCATTAGTGGCAAATTTCTGCCTCCCTCTCCTTGGATGTGCTGAGGCAATCAATCTCCACAAGGAGATTTCAGCCAAATTTCTTTCCTCAGATATCCTTGCAGTGATTCTGCCCCATGTGCTCTTCCTAGAGATTATACTTCTGAGTGACTGGTGGATGAGGGGAATGAGGGGAATCCCAGATCTCAATTTAGCTCCTGAATCAGAACTATACCTTGCAGGAATCACTTGACCTTCGAAGAGAGCTCTCAACACAGGTGGAAAATGGAGAAGGAAAAATGCATTGGACATTGCTGTTCACAGCACAGAACATCCTCTTCTGGATCAAGAACAGATGTATATTTTTGTTAAAACAAGTGGAGCTGACCAGACAAATTTGGCTGCTACCACACGCTTCATTGATTTAATTGTTTAGGATGCTTTCTCTTGTTTTATAGTCACTCAGCGTAAAGGGGAATGTTGGTTTATAGACAGGGAAAATACCTGTGTTAACTACAAGTGAAAGGCCAGCAGCTTCTAGCAGTACATGTTCACTTTTGTATTTGGGCTTTTAGAACACAAGGTGAGTCTTTCTCTCATCTTCAAGTAACATTTCGTGAAAATAAGAAAAAGCTCCACAACCAATGGAGCTGTTCCTATTATAATGGCTGCCATAATCACATTTAAATGCAATGCACTTTTGCTGATTAGTTTGCCTTCTACTTAAACAAGAAGGTAAATAAACACTTAAGGAGAGCTTTATTTTGCTGTGCAGTAGTTGCAGTTCATTGGAACTATTGTGGTGGAGGTATGTGACAGCTGAATTACTTTTCTCTTTATCACACACACAAAAAAAGGAAAATGCAATTAATTTCCATACAGGACCCTCTACAGAGGCACACAGTCAGAGTTCCCATTAGAGCTGAGTGGATTCAGACAGGTCCCTGTGCTGCAGCACCCCTCTCCCACGTGGAGCTGCTATTCCCATGTGCCCACTGCTAAATATAGCAGCCTGCAGCAGGCTGGCGGAGAGAGATCCTACTCCAGGCGCACTCCTAATATGGCTGGAGCACCGCAGATGGGTGTGTGCTCGGAGAGGAGCCGGGTGGGTGAGGGGGGTCCTTCTCCACATCCCTGCCAACATCAATGGGAAATGCAGCAGTCGCAGAGAGGCTGTGCTGTAACCTCTTGGTGTTTTGGCTGCGGATCAGCTGCCAGTGAAGCCAGCCAGCTTCTCACGAAAGCGCACAAGTGTGCGATACCGAGCGACGCCGATGTCCAGTTGACACTTGTGTCAAATGTTCCCACTTGTCCCCTGTCTCTCCCAGCCACAAACCTCACAGAAACATCTTGTTCAGGGCAAGAAGGGATAAAGAGCTGGCAGTGTTTGCTGTGGATGTGTTATAGGTTCATAAATGGAAATGGAAGGCAACATGGAGGTCATGGCAGTCACCCTCCCATCCCAGTTTTATGTGCAGGACAAACCCTGTGTGCAGTGCTGGCTCACACATCACTGCAGGGTGCTGAGCTGTGGGGGCCATTGAGGCAGAGCCTGGGAGATTATTCCAGAGAGCAACAGTTGATTTCATCTACGACTATTTGCCAATGTTTTTATTACTAATTTTAAAATCTTTCCTGCATGACTGTATTAGTTTAGCAGGAGTCCTCGAAGCCACAAATCCTGGAACTCCATCAACAGAGCTGCAGGGAGAAAACCGGCCTCTGTGTGGGTTTGCTTGCAAAAAGCTGTGAATGTGGCACAGTCCTTTTGCTAGCCCTCTTCCACTCACTGTACATTTTTACTCCAAAGCCCACTCTCCAACGTGCCAAGCATCTCCAGCCCCTAGAGCATCTCTGCTCCCTCTGACATCGACCTGCAGACAACAGGAGCTCTGCAGTGTGTGTACTGGACTTTCAGCCTTGGGGCAGTGGTTACACAAACCATAAAGGAGCCCTTTGGGCATGTAGAAGCACTCATTTACAAACTTCCAGCTCTTTGGAGCTTCACAGGGAAATATATTTTATAAGGCTGTAGTGCACAAAGGCCAGCCTAAGCAGAATTCATGATGGAAAAGACATGGAGAAAGAAAATGTAAAGAAGTAGCAAAGTGTAACTTGTTATTAGCACAAAAGTGGGGAGGAGAAGGAGAAAGAACTTGTTTGGCAAAACATATACTGTTTAGAAATGAGTCATTTATAGCACACTGTAACCACTCATTCCTTTTTATTGGTATAGGAGAAGCGACAATGCACAGAAAACCGAGGTCATTTATTTAGATTGCAGTAAAGAGATGGAACACCCCAAATTCTAAAATCTTTGGACCAAAGACATCTCTAGTAGGATCTAATACTCAGGAAAGCATTTACATCTTGAAAACAGTTCTGTCTTTGTGGCTGTTGTGGGTGGATATGCTCCTGTATCTCTGCGAGGTAAAGGCGGATGGGAACTTCCCACAGGAATGTCTCACAGCATGTTAGAGCTCCAGTGAAACTGATGGCAGAGCTCTCATCTTTTTTTTGATGTGTTTCATTTCCACGATTAGTGATGCATGGAGCAAGCTATAAATGCTGATAAACACAGGTTTCCTGTTGCTCAGGTTCCCTCAGTACTGCAAGTGACAAATACATGTTATTTATAGTCAGAAGAAGCCCGTAGTTACTGTGCATGCTTCCATCAGTATAAAATGAATAAATTCATTGCCCTGCACTGCCTTGTTAAGACCCACTGTGACAGACTTTTCATACACTGATCCAATCAACCAGCTAGTACTCATCAGTAATAAATCAGAAGTGTGATCTAGAACATCTGCCCTCAGAAGGTCAACTGAATTGGGCCACCAGGAAAAACGGTGCAGATTGGAGGTATTGCTCTGATGTGAAATGCTGTACTCATTTCTCTTTCCATCACTGATGGAAGATAATCACCCCATCTGCTTCAAGCTAGTTTAGATACGAACTTAGGCAAATCAGGGTACAGAAGCTAGGAAATATGAATATACCCTCCTGCAGGGTCTTTCTGTTGATCACTACCTCAGCAGCTTGCCTCCTTGCCTTCATTGTGCTGTACACCACCATTGCCTTCTCATGTGAATGCCTATATACTCAGGAATCCTGGCAGGTCAGAAAAGCCAAACTTTATAGCTTATCAACCACAGATATATCACATCAAAAGTCATATTTTGTTGGTTTCAAATGTGGTTTTTCCTTATTATCTAATTTCCATAAATATGAAGAATCAGTTCAGTGTACTTTTGAGAAAATTTAAGCAAAAATTCTGAGCTTCTGAGCATTTCATTCTTGTTTTTTTCCCCAAAATTTAGGCAATTAAAACAAACGAACGAACACACACACACACACACACACAAACAAATGTGATGGTGTTGTCAAATCCAGACTATACATAAAAGACAGATTTGAACATCAGCCTGCTCTGTTTCTTTCGAGGTCCTAGGCTCAGGTCAGAGTGCTTCAAATTGCTACCAGGAGCTGCCCAAATCCTAGAATGAGGGTGATGATGTAGATTAGACAGCACAGATCGCAGAAACAGACAGAAATTTAGGCAGAAGATTTCCCAGGAGCAGATAGAAGTGAGTGAGGTGCTGGCCATGCCCTGTGCACAGCCCCCAAGCTGCACCAGGCATGCACTTTGCACTAGGCCAACCTGGAGCAAGACTGAGAAACACCAGGGTCCAGCCTCTTGGTTGAGGCACTGCTTTGGAAGACACTGACTGCAAAATTCATCCTGTGGGAATCTAGCTGGTGGATTCTGGAAATTCTCGAGAGCAGCCAATCTCATTGGCAAAGCTAGGTGCTGCCAGGCCATGGCCATGCAGTTGTGGCTTATGGCTGCACCTTGGGTTGCTCCTCTCGCCTGTCTCCTCGCAGCCCTCTGCCAGGCATCCTGCCAGCTGATTCTCATCCAGCCCTCTGTCCTGGCCAGGTTCAGAGAAGGAGAGGAAATTACACCATCTGGATCTGATGAAAAAAAGACATAGAGCAGAATGTCACCAGCACACTGATGGCACGGCAGCCAAGCCACTGCTGCCACGCACACACTCAGCAGGAGCTGTGACAGAACGAGGCCAGTGGGATGCACCTCTCAGTCTCCTGACAAGGGAAAAACTGATTTAATGACCAAGTCTTGCCAGATCCTGTCAGTGAAAGCAGGGAGGATGCTGTGGTCAGATTTGTCTGAAGTTGTTGGCTGAGAACATGGCTGTTTGCCATTTTGACTTAATCCATCACCTGTTGCAAGAAGCCTTGTTCAAAGAGCACTGACACCTCCATGTCCTAAACATGACTTCAGGAGGACAGAAGCAGCAGCTCAACCCTGTGCAGTTCTGCTATGGCCCCTTAGCCTCTCCCGAGCAGAAATGGTGACACTGAGGCACTATTAGAAGATGATCAAGACACATTGAGCAGAGGCCTAAATAGTGCTTGTTTAAACATGCCTCTGCAAACATTTACAGTTCCCACCCACAGCAGACCAAGGTGTTTACAGTTATCTCTCTCCTCTTACAAGCCAAATGTGCTCAACCCACAGCCTCCTGTTCCCCCCACATCTTTAGTGCTGTAGGTTGAACCAGCAGGAAGCAGATCCTGGTACCAGTGTGGCTGCAGAAATGCACAGCTTGGCATGAGCTGAAGATCTTGCCCAGCATAGAGCCTGCTGGATGAAGGCTCAGTGGGGCAGCTCCCCACAGGGCTGCCGCAAGAAAGGTGAGCACTGAATCCTCGTTCATGGAGCAGCTGAGCATTTAGACTTTAATTCTATTCCACCCTTACCTCCGAAACATGAAAGACACCCTGTGTGAAGGAGCCCTTGGTGGAGTGAAGGCCTGAATACACAAACTCCCACATTCTTGCATTTGGGTGGATGTACAGACTGGATTTTTCCATGCCAGAGACAGGCTGTCCTTGAAAATTAAGGTGATTCATCTCAATTCAAACTATACTAACATTTTTAAAAACTGCTCATTTACCCTGCATCATACACACAACACCAGCACACTGCTATTCTTTTCAACAAACAACACTCCTTCATTCTCACAGGCTTCCTCACTTAATTCCTAGAAGTGTGATGTTCTCTAATATTACATGAAAATATATTTGGCTCCTTTTTCTTCTAAATCTTGAATTTTCAATGGAAGCAATATATTGCTTCTAAATCTATGTCAAGAAAGGGATTTTCATGGACTTTCTTACACTGTGACACAGAAAGCACTCCCTTGCCAACCTCAGCTGTAGGAAATGGTCCTGCCAGATGGTTGTGAAGCCTGACAGGTAACGAGAGGATATTCAAGCATTGAGACATATTAGATATAATGCCATCTTTCTGGATACAGACAGGAAGGATGTAACCTTTATCAATCTGCGTAATCTCTGATGGATATATGTTTATGATGCCTTAGTCCCCAATTATTCTAGAACACTTCTAAGCCTGGGAGATTTCTAATCACCAACTGTTCCTTCTACCCCATTCAGACGGGCTGATACTTTTACTGTGAAAAATCTTGTAAATACTGGGATAAAAATCCTCAGCCCATCTGTGGCTGTGTACTCTGCTCCCATTAGCTCAGATTTTTCCTGTGAGGAGGACCACGGAGCATGAGGAACGCCGTGCTGATTGCCCGAAGAGGGATCAAGCTCTTCTTGCAGCAGCCTTTGGTGGGTCCTCACCTTTAGGGCATGATATACAGCTGTGTTGGCACACTGAATCCTCACCGGCACTTGCAATGCCATGGAGACGGGAGGGTGTGTGTAGGGCCTCAGGGATGCTGCCCTGAAGGGCTTTTTTTTATCTGACAGACCTGGCTTCCCATTCCCTCCAGGGCTGTTTCCCAGGGTCTTCATTCCTGAAATGTGAAGTTTGCATGTGTTTTTAATAAACTGGGCAATTATTCTGACTACATGAAATGCAGGTGCTGCCAGCTCCAACACTTTGCAAACTAACTGTGAAGATTTCTGATGCATTATATCCTGAAGAGTAATAAAAGGCTGCCCACAGCCTGAGGAGTGAAAGACAAGGCGAAACCCAGTAGCAGAATTGGACAGATGAGTTAAGGCATAGATTTGTGAGGTAGCAAGGGAGGGGAAAGAAGAAGAAATGGTGGCTTAGGAAGCTTTGCTGCACTATCCCTGTCTGCCAGTCCATGGCACAGCTCTGGGAACTCAAGTGTCCTTTCATCTGAGAAAATGGAAAAGAGGGGAACAAGTTGACAATAGGAGGCACTTCCAGAGTTTACATCTTCTAATGACAAGGGACAGTTTTCTAATTTCAAACCACAGTGTATTCATGGACAGTGAACACCATTTATGCTGTTACCCCCATTTTTTTTTCCCTCCTGAGATATTTTATGTCTGTAAAAATATTATAGACATATTTTAAACAATAATTTCTCCTAAATTTCTGCTGTTTTATTAGGGGAAACTTTCAGGTTTGGTGATAGTTGTGAGAGGAGAAGTGCTTTAGCAAGTTCCCTACACCGTCTCAACAGATATTTTACTTCCTTCCACCAAAAGATCTGGACCAAATCAACTTTCTGTTAGTTAATACTTCTACTCTCATATCCACAGTACTCACTGACAGTCACTACTTCTGCATTTATACCACCAACTCTCAGCAATTCCTACCCTCCAATATTTGTCTTCTAGTGACTTTAGCTGCCCCATCATGTTTCTGTCTTCCCTGTAATAGCTGGTTTCACATCCTGCACAAGTAGGTCAGGTTCCTCTATTTTGTTGCCTAGGTGCCTTGTGTTTATGTGTGCAAATATTTCCATTGTTTCTCTGTGATCACAGCTGAGCTTGGGCAACAAAAAGTCAGTTGACATGGAAAACTGTTAATTTATTTTGCAAGAAAGATATATGACTGATTAAGGTAGATAGTCCTAGAAAAAAGATGCCAGTTTGTCTTGTTACCATCTTAGGAATAAGTAGTTTCATACACTCATAGCCTGCAACTGGCAGTCTCACATCTGGGATTCGTAAATGAATAGAAATCCAATGTATTTGCCGATGAGGCTCAGCTGGGAGACAGGGGACTGGCAGACACTTAACCTTATAGATGATCACTCTAATTTCAGTCTTCAGGGTCATGAACAGAGTAAATCAAGGAGTCTTAAAGTATATGATAAAAGAAACAGACCTGAGCACGCGTGCATGTGCTCAGTGCTATATCACTGCTCTGTTTAACAATCTTGCAGAAGTTGGTCTGCCAATTTCCAATTAGCCCAGCAGAAAAAGCAGCCACCACAGATCCATTTGGTCTTTCTTTGTTCCTTTCCCATCTCAAAGAACAGTTACAAGACAAAGAAGTTCTCTCCTTTGTATGCTATCACTTGTAAAACCTAGACTCATCAGGCTGCTCTTTTTTTCTGTTTGTGCTCATTTTAGAGCAGGATGGTGCTTGTGGGAGATGTTTAGGAAAGACTTCATAAACAAGTTCTTGTTGCAAGGCAGTGAAGCACTGCACCAAGCAGTGTGTATTTTCCTTCCATGCATGCAAATGTGCTTCATTTTTGTCATGGAAAAACCACCCGTGCTGACCAGGAAGTCACCAACATGACTTGCTTGGACTTTCAACCTCTGGGCTCTAGTCAGTAGTTTAAGATAGGCATTATTCAGGGGTTGCAGGTCCTTTTCCCCCCACTCACCAGCACCATCAGTTCAACACATGCTGGTGACAGAGCCAGTCAGAGCCACACCATTTGGGTGAGGTGTCTCTCCCAGGGCCCTTCCACCGAAGAGTGATGCAGTAATTCTGCTTTGAGGCAAAAAGCAGCAGGTCAGGTTGGGCTCTCTCTCTCAGGTTGACTGTTGTGGTTAACCTGGCATGACTTCTGTGCATGCTAGAGCCCAAGATTTCAGACCAAAATGGTTTGAATGCTGCCTCAGAGAACTGGCTGTGCAGCTCCATGTGGGCAGATGTGGGACCATCGTGAGCAGCAGCTGTTCATATAGCTGCTATGAGGCACTCTCTGTTTGCTCAGAGAATTGTACTTTGTAGATAGGAAAGATTTTTTTCAAATTACTCCCCTAATGTAGTCAGGCCAATCATTTTTAACATCAAAAATGGAAGTGTTAGTCAGGGCAAAATTTTGTATTTGCACCCATACATGATTTAAATTTAATCCCAACTACAAACTACGCCTTGCTACTTTACATGTGTACAAGTTTACCTCAGACCCTTGAGCGAACAATGCCGTCCTCTTGGCAGCCTTAATGTGCTCTTTGTAACCAAGATATGAAGGCAGAGCTCAAGGCCAGGTGCAGAGCAGTCGAGGCACCAGGACAGTGGGGCTGGCATCAGCCAAGGCACCCCAGCTCTGGGAGTGTTGCAAGTAGCCCTCCTGTCTCCTTTGGAAAACTGAAAATACTTATGCAAACGGCTCTCTAAGGTGGATACTACATGAACAAGGTCTAAGAGAGGGTGAGGACAGGCTCAGCATCTGCTTAGGGCAGTAAAACAGGGTGGCACTCCCTGCTTGGCACTCACTAAAGCCCTGAGAAGCAAGATGCATGGCTCCTGATGGAACTGTTAGGAAAGCAAGGAAACCTTCCTGCTGTCAGGAGTGCGGGGAAGTACCTGGAAATGTGACCCTGTGGGCTCATTCCACGGAACAAGGCTGTCCTTGAGAAGACCTCCTGTGATCTGCAGAGTATTCCTGAATGGCACTGGCAACATCTTTCCAGGGCTGGCTGGAAGGATTGTCTCAACAGAGAATCTTGCAAGGGCAAATGTTTGTTTTGTATTCATTGCAAACTTTTTAAAACCCCATTCAGAAGTAAACCTTTGCACAGCTGTTGATAGAAGAGCAGCCTGCTTTGTGCTTGTTCTCACATGCTTCTAAGTAATGTATCTTTCCAGCTAACCTTTTTGCTCATCACAGCTAACTTTTGCTTTCAAAGGAAAGCAAACAAACATTTATTAGGGTGAACTCTGAAATGTCTTTAATAAAAGAGAATTTGAGATAAACTTAAGGCATTTGTATAAATACCAATGATGTAAATGAATGAAAAAGGATGTAATACAAGATTTTTGCCTATTTTGCTCTCTAGGGAAGTTCAGTAAATATAGTGCTCTTCTGTACCAAGTCACAGACATGACATTCACTGGAAGTAATAACTGTTTCCTCTTGCTGTATGCAAAAATCTCAACACAAGTGAGGTTTAAGGAACAGAACACACTTTTTAATCTGTGTTTCGAGAGATGATTCAATGCAACTACATTGCAGCAAAGGTAAGTTATTACTTTAACCAGAAGGTTAATCTCCATTTGGTTTGGTTTTAAAAGTACATTTTGATATGTTCTTAGAAGTGTGGCACAAGCCTATTAAAATTGCTTTCCGCAGACTACTCAAGCTGACTATTTCATACACACACACACACAAAAAAAAAAGGGTAAAACCAACTTAAATTGGCACTATATCCACTAGCTTCAAAAGTAAAAATTGAATAATTTGTTGAAGATTGGCTCAGGAAGTGACAGGCAGATTAAAAAAACTGTACTGCAGGCAGGAGGCAATTTCTAGATAGCAGCTGAATAAACCTTAAATTAAGAACTAGCTAAGTGAAAATCAGGGTCTAGAATCAAAAGGGAACAGAAAAAGGAGTCTATTGGTGTGGGTTGTTCATATTATTTTAGTCAGGCCAAGAGGATCTGAAGGTGAAGTGCAGCAACTGACTTGGGAGGTGGTTAAATACGAGCTCAGTGCAAAAGCAGATACAGACAATGAAGAGTAGCAGTACACAGGGTCACCACCAACTGTCACCTACAAACCTCACGCCTCTACAAGGCCCTTCCAGAATAGCAACAGATCACTGTGCAAGGCAGAATTGCGCCTACAGGAGGGCTGGCTCCTTTGTGGACAAAATACTCTTGCAGATTTTTTGAATAGCATTCCAGCTGCTGGTACACTCCTGAGATTAGGAAGTGCAGAAATGCCCTGCTCTGAAGTCACCACCTCATTGTTCGCATTACATAAACAACCGAGTGTGGTGTCAGACCAGTCCTTAAGATCCTGTGAACTTGGTTTCCCTGCAATAACATAATTTCCTTTTCCTTACCCTGTTGCAGAGAGCTGTCCTTTCCTTGAAGGATTTTAGGGGCACAAAATCTCAGGTACAGCAGTTTGTAATAAAGACGCAACCCATCCCAAGCCAGCCATCTAATCACAGGTTTCCTTCTGAAAACAGCAGAAGTCTGTTTGATAAGTAGTGAAAAACACAACAAGGGTAGGGAGATCTAAGGGGAAGAAATTGAATATCATTATAGGATGATTTGAACCCCAGGAATTTTCAAGTGGGATTTTCCTCTCTGTGAGAATGAGCATTAACATGTAGAGTCTTGTGCGAAGAATCCTTGAAATGATTTGGATACTTCTGCATTAGTGTAAAGGGAGAACCTTGAGGAAAATCTTCTGAACACCTGCAGGAAGCTTAAGGTCATATAGTCACTTGGAGGCCACACATCCCTCCCACCTGGCTCCCACCATGCACAGAGCTAAGCTGCCAGCAAAACTAAACTTTTTACCTGCACCATTGAATAAGGCAATTGAAACTGAACCCTTCTCTCACATGGGCTGAAAACCTGCTTGCTGTGCTCACAGCTATCATTTTCCAGTGCCTTCCAGCAGCCTCCAGCCACAGAAAGGCATATGGACTTGGACAGTGAAGAGGCATGGGGCAACATTGCAAAGCCTGTACAGCATATGCCAGGGCAGCCGCAGAGCACAGGGATTGGTTTCACAGCCCTGTTCTATTGATCTATTTGTTTTTTGCCACTGAAGGAAAAACTAGTGACTCTCATCCTCACTGATGGATACTTTGTATTGGAATACAGTATCCTGTTTTCCTTCTTTTTTGCATCACGCTGCAATTCTCTGGGTGGAAACAGAGCAAGCGGCTCTTTTTACCACAAACAAATAAGCTTTTACAACAGTTTTATAAAGAGATCACAATTAAAACACCATTAAAAAAGAACTGGACTGTTCTTCTTTAAAGCCTTTGCTAATATAGCTGAAGGAGATTTGGATACAGCTCTGGGAATCTGTTTAACAGAAACATTTTGAAGGCTATTGAAAAAGAATAGCCCAAAATGTCAAGTGTTAGTGTTTTGTTTTTTATCCAAAGGTCTCCACTTAGGATAAAAACACTTGGAAATAAAATCTGCAGCTCTCCCACTCATCTTTTCATTTCTAGACAGCTTTGTCCCAGACAACACAGCTACATCTTGCTTTCCATTTCCCAGTAATTTTGGCTAATGGAGGCAGGCTGTAAAGTGAAGCAAGCTCAGGAGAAGCCACCTTCAGAAAGCAAAATCTCTGCACTGATCTCCACATGGATTTCTAGGCTTAAATATTCACTGTAGTGTTTCCTTCATTCAGCTTTACACCAGCTGCAGTTTCTAGCTGGATGCACTGTTTACTTTCCAACACACACAGCTGTAAAAGGCTGAGCACAGCTGGGCTGATGGCTTGCACTCTCTAGAAACTGAATCTCTCCTTCTGTGGCAGCCCCAAGCCAGCCGGGTGTGCACAACTTCTCAGTAATATTTCTGATCTGTTGCAGGCTAGCAGAGCTGAGGAGCACTGTTCATAGCCTGTGTCTGTCCTTGCTGACTTGTCCTTCTGTCCCTGTAGCTGCTGCTGGGGAAGGTACTCTGCAGGCAGTCTGTGCTGGGTGCTGAAGGCAGCATTCCCACCTCTCTAGGCCTGAGAGGTGGATCACACAATTTTGCACTTCCCTGCACATGAGCTGGACCAGGAACCTCCCTCCTACTCCCACAGTCACTAACCAAGAGACGAACGTACGGCCACTACACAGAACATGTGTCACTATTCAGTGAAGGCTTTCAGAAAACAGGGGAAACCCTTCTGAGTCCGACTCTTTGCTGTGAGTTGCTATTTGCAGCCTGCTCTACATGTAGTCCTGCAATCCTGCCATGAAATGCTGTGAAAGAGGCAGCGCTAGGCAACGGGAGGATAACACACAGCAAGACAGTCCCAAGGTTGGAACTGACTTCCAGGCTGAACTCAACCTTTCCAGCTTTCAAAGAGCTCTGAATTTACTCACACATAGATTAGTAACCAGGATTTATTCTTAAAATGGCTTAAAGTTAGCTGAGCTCAGGATCTTTGATGCCAAAACAGAGCTTTGCTTGCCATCCACAGCTGTGCATGCAAAAGATGATAAATTAAATTAGCTATTGTTTCTCCAAATCTTTGCTGGGACTAAGAGTGCATTTCTGAAAAAAAAACTCTGGAATTTAACAATGAAACAAAAGCAGCCCCATTTCAATATTTGTATTCATAATCCAAAAACAGAAATTCACTTCCATTCGTGCATTGTCATCTCCCCGCTCCCATAAAAATTAATGAATATACATCAACGAGCTGAGCGATCTGTTTTTCAGGACTCTGGATTTTTGGCTTAGCACTGATATGCTTGGCATCAATCACTCTAATTTAGAAGTTATGTAGATGTTCTAGCTTGCCATTATTCCATTATTATTATTTTTTATTTTTTAAGCAAAGCCCCAAACAATTATTAATGCTCCAAGGAGAGGCTGAACTGCTTTAAAAATCTCCCCAAAGAACACAAAAACCATGAGACTGTTGCACTCTGAAGAGCTCACAGTGGCCTTGCCCAGGCTTGTTTCCTCATGGTCCCTTGGCTTGGCTGGAATGCGCCTTACTTTCTTACTGCTTCGTGCACTGGATATTGTGTTCTAGAAGTTGCTGCTGCAACTGTGAGTCTCATACTAGAGGCTATGTTTTTATACTGTACTTTTGTACCACTTTTTGAGAAATAAAGAGTTTGTAGTTTGCTTTATATATATATATACAGAAGTTTTGTGCATAAAAAATATAAATAAACACTGAAGCAGATGGTTCATTCCTTATTGCCAGGTTCCTGGGCTCCCTGCTGGGAGAGAGGAGGTGGAAAGTACAAGGAAGGAAACATCAGCTCTGCTCCTTCAACTTCAAGACCCCAGAGACACAGCAAATTACTCCTGCAAGTAAGTGTGCTGTCCCAGGAGGCAGAAGCAAAGCAAGAAAACAACCGTGAAGAGGCTTCTTAGTGAGGGAAAACAGCAAGGAAACCACGAGCTGTAGAAGAGGAATGTTGATGGGGCCAGCATTCGCTGCCCCAGAACAGCAAGCCCCTGCAGAAGGGCTGAGAAGCAGATGGAAGCTCCTTTGAGCATGTGGGACCCCTTCCCAGAAAGGTATTGCCACGGAACCACATTACCCACCCCACCTCCAGGAGGAACCCACATCTCACATGAGCTTCAGATACATCCCTCAGGTCTCCTATACCAGGGGTACAACCAGTCCTTCACTTATGTTCTTGGCAAGAAGAGTTGCTCCATAAACAAGTGCTTAAAAAAGCAGCAACAGATTCTGTCCTCCTTCTGCACATAACTAAAGCAAGTAACCTAATCAGAGATTGATTATAAAATCAATTTCTGCTCTGTGATTTAATATGTGGTGCAGGTAATGGGATGTGCTGCACACCATGTGCCATAGCATGTGAGCTGATTGTTCCATGCCCCACTCTCAGCTTCTGCAAGCAGGGCTTTTTCAGCTGCATTCCTCATTGCTGGGTAAGTTCTCTTCAACCTGTGAGAGATGGAATTATATCCTTGTTCTGCCTGCAACAAATGCAAGTTCTGATCACATAAGCCACAGTTCACAGGTTTAGAAGATCAGAATCCCAGAAGGACCAGGCAATTTCACGTTATCCATTGTGAAAATGTTAGCAGCCGCACAGTCTGTTCCAATGGCATTAAGATCTAACAGGGTGGTTAAACACAATGATTTAATCACCCAACTGATAACCCTCATTATGTCGTGTGAATTGTGGCACAGTTTGCCCTATCGCAGGAGCAGAAAGGCTATCGAAAAGGGAAGGCAATCAAAATAAAATGGTGTTTTATTTCAACACCATTCTGAGCAAAGAAAAGAAGGCAAGGAGCTGTTTTAATGGGAAATATTTGATGTTGCTGATTAGAAATGCACAGTGAAAGAATAAAATATGACCTCAGCACAACACAGGCCTGACACATTGCTGTCCCTTCCTTTGACATCATGACCACCATAAGCATAAAAGCAGTAATAAATACAAGAAATATCACCACTAGGACCATTTTCTCTGTACTTCCTTCCTAACTCCTGCAAATGACCTCACTGGTTTCACCTTCCACCACATCAGACACAGCTTTCTGCCCTCTCTTCCCTAACCCCTTGCCATATTATCTCACATACAGAAGGACTGTTATGGCCACACCATAACCAGAAGCATCCCAGTCACCCAAGTCTCCATTCCTCCCCCAAGACCTCATTTGCTTTTACCTCCTTGTCCCCTCTCAGTGGGCAAAACCTCTCACTGAGGCAGCTTTCCCCCACCCACCTCAGAACGTGCTGTCTCCACAAACTGTCCAGAAGAAACAATCTGAGGAAGGATGGTCATGCAGTGAGCAAACTCTTCCACTCCCCAGAGAGGAAAAAGGTGTTCGTGCTGCCCCTCTTCCTGCTTCCTCTTGTTCCCCACATTGCACATACTCCAAGACTGAGAATATGGTTTTCTACACACAGCAAAATGAAACCTCTACCGTGACCAGCTTTGCAGGTAAGTTCTGCTGAGTGAAACTGTTGCTGGTAGAATAGTAACAAGGCTTAGGCTAATTAAAAAACACCCCTCTCTTTTTACATCATCTTTCTACCTTGATCTAATTCGTATTAAGAATTTATATTTCCTTTAACTAGTGCCTACGAAAGACTTCACAATTTGGAGTCACAGCCAATGCTGTGACACATCAATGGCACGTGTGTTTATGTTCACCTGTATGCAGACATTAAGGCTCTTACTATTTAATCTCACAGATTCTTTCACTAAAAACTAAGAGCAGGTTTCAATAAAGATATCCCCTGAGAATTCTCCAAGATCGTGCATCAATTTTAATATTAATTCAAAAGAACTATGACCTTTCAGAGGTTCGCTCAAGGGCTTATTACATTTTTCTATCTAAAATGAAATTGCTTTAATTTTAAGGGTTTATTGTTGTTGTAAAGATGAGGAATGGGAGGGTACAGTCAATTGCAGTAGAGCAGAATGCAATAAATATGGTTTAGTGCAGAGACTGAGTGAGGTGACCGACCTGCAATATGGAATGAAAGGAAGCTTTTCTAGAAAGAAAGAAAAACAACCTCCAGAATTCTCCCAGTCTCCAAAAAGCTACAAGGGAAAGGAAGGATGTAGGCTTTGGCATTGAGCTGTTCTGTGCAAGCAGGGCTCCAAAAGCCATACATGTGACGCCAGTTCCAACAAGCTTCTCAGACACCCTGGTATCAGCCTGCCCCAGGTGTGCTTGCAGCAGCATTACTCAATTAGCACACGCACTCAGGTGTCTCATTAGATTTACAAAAATGGTTTGTCCGTTATTTTTCTAAATTCAATTTTCTTTCCTATTTCTTTCAAAATCCAGGACTCTGGGAGGGCTGAGACTGTCTGGCAGAAAGCCAGCAAGGTCTGCATCTCTGCAGAGCATTTCTCAGATGCTGCTGAGTGGCTCTGGATGGCCAGCTTATTTCTTCCATCGCAGCTACCTGTGGGTACATGGAGGGAACACATAATCTTTCCACCTATGGGAAAGAAGCCTTCCCAGGGAAAAGAGACTCATGTACCCTGGGAAGCCTTCCTCATCTGGGAGCAGGCTGGTCTCTGGCTGTACCTTGACCTCACCTCTGGCTGTCAGCACTGTGGCTGCAGCCTGCTTGGGGCAAGGGGGAGGCTTCCACTGCAGACTGCCAGGACTCAGGAGTTGCAAGCGGGTCTGTTTAATGAGTGCTCCATGTGCTGTGCAGCTTGAGTCTCTAATGTCAGTGCTCATTCAGCGCAGAAGACAATAACGTGGAGAGAAATAGAGCCACTCCTGCCAAATCCAGCAATCAGAGTTCCACTTCCCCTTCCATATAACGAGAACAATTCTATATTTTAAAAATCTCAGCTGTCGATCAGTGTATTTATTATGTTCTGTATTCATCCCCAGGGCTTTTAGGCACTCACTTATCAAAGCATTTGTCTATAAAGTGGGAATTTAATTCTGATCTTTAAAGGGGGAAAAGCTTAAATGGCAGGCTGGACTGCAAACAGGACAGAGGCCCTTACCTTTTGGACTGCCATCTAAAATGAGCAGCTTGCAAAGGTCTCTGGTGGAAACAGCCAGATCTGTGGCAGGCAGCTGCCTGCATTGCAGCAGGCACCTTGCAGGAGCTGTGAAGGCCTGCAATTCCCTCCTGCTTGTTAATTCCTAGGGAGGGATGGCTCTGAGCATTGCTGAAGCTGCATGGCTAGCTCTGCTGCAGTGGGCAGGAGGGCTGAGTGAGAGGTTGGAAGGCACCACTCAGAGATGCAGAGCTGGAACTTTGGCATTTATTTTCCTGAGCTCAGCCTCGGCGTCAAACAGCACCACAGAAAGAGGCTCATGAAGGGACATTGCAAGGTCCAAGCTGCCATCAAAATTGTTAATGCCTTTTTCCATTTAGAAGCATGAATCTCAATTTCCTTCTTGCACCTCTGATATAATTTTGCAGCATTCAGCACTCTGTGGTGACTGTTGATATATAAATAACTAATTAGATAAGGCTCTGTTTATCTGAGGGAGCCACAGCCTTCTGAAAGCAGAGCTCGGGCTGCACAAGCTGCATAATCACACTGCTAGCTTTTAAGGAAAGCCAAGCAGAGTCCTGTACTGCTTTGTTGATTGAAAGCATACTTTTCCAAAAAAAAAAATCAATGCTCAAGTTGGATTCCTGAGTCTGTGGTTACGCTTCAGAAGTGCAGCTGGATTGTCAACCTACCAACACCCTTGAAGTCAGTGCACGTTCCAAGTGTGCTGGAAGTCAAAGCAGTTTCGCAGGAGCCAAGGACTGGCAGCATGGCCAAGATGTCCAAAATGCTCATCAGTGTTTCAGAAGCATGCATGAGGCCCTAGCCTAAAATCCTAGCCAAGACTTGGGCAATCATCAAGTTTTAATTCCCTTCATGGTACAAGGAGCGTTTCAGTGAAAGCAGTGCTGTGGTTTTCCTATGTTCCTGCTTTCCTGAGGACATCGACTTCCACTGCCGATCAGCCCATAGGGTTCCTTCTCCATTAATATTTCAGGTGAATACCTGGACTTGACCCTGTGAAGCTATTAACAAAGGGTGCAATGGGAAAAGGGGAAGCTGAAAATGCATCAGTCAAAGTACTGACAAAGAGAAATTAACCAGTTATCAAGCAAGATTAGCCATATATTTATGTCACAGAAAGTGGGCTTTTTCACCCCCCAAAAAATGGTCTTGAGAAGATCTACCTCCAATTATATGCCCTCCCTGCTTCCAGAAAAAATGACAGTAAGGGAAACAATTCTCCCCTCCCCACTCCAGGAAGGCTTTTCTTATGCAGAAAAAAAAATGCTTTTCTTTGGACCGAAGATGGTTGCTTATTTTTTTTTTATATTGAAGGTTGACAAGTCAGCAGCCGAGTCTCCCTCTGGTATTTAAAGATAGGTCTATGGCAACAGGTGTGCCCCAAATGAAGGGAACTTTCTGTCTCTCTGAGTTGTCAACAAGGAAAACAAATCAAATTGCATTAGATCCCAAGGAAGTCTTCCTAGAGACATTTTAAAAGGATCCAGAGGTGGGGAAGTTTTTCCAGGCAACCTAGAAGTTCCACTTTTCATGTCAGAATCAACAGACCTAGGGAAAGATGAAACATCCCTTTGCCAAGGGCAAGCAGCAGAGACATCCTGTGCCTTCAGAATAAAGCCTGTGCTGTTGGAGTTTGCCCATAAGAAACTATCCAGATTCAGGGCTTTGGTGGTGAGAGTTTTACAGGTGAATAGATGAAAACTTTTCTACCCCGGCTCAATTTATTCTCGATAAGAAGGTTATCTCTGCTGGATTTACATTCTTCTGTATAGGCACATAATGTTTATCCAGTATCAGTATCCCCGTAAGCCTGGTGTACCGCACTGACCATTGGCACACTACTTCCTCATACCCCTTAAATATTTCCTACTGATATATTTTTTTATTTTCTTCCCATGAGGAGGGTGTCCCGTCCTTCGTTTTTCTTATTTTGCAGCACTATAGGATCTCTTGTTATCACAGAGAGTAAGGAAGTCTAAAGCCAAAGAAATGAGAACCAAATTGTCACAGTAAAATCAAAATACGGTACGACTGCATCAAAAACAATTGGACTGCAGAATCTGCACTGAGGAGTCTCTAAAGTTCCCTCACGACCACGTGATTAAGGTGTAACTGTTGTGGTAAAGTTTGGTCCAAGAAGTCATGTCCAATAATCTGCAAGATGAAGTGTGTGCAATTGTTAAAACAGGCCAGAATTCAGTGCTGTGTTATTACTGGCACTCCTCTGAAGAGGAAATGAGAATACTTGTGCTCTGCAGAAGGTGGGCTGGTGGGTAGTTGGGTTTCACACCAGGACTGCAACTGTTCTGTTCCTTTGACCGCACAGAGGTGTGTGTGATGGGGATAGGGAGAGTATTGGCAGTGCCAGGCTGACTTAGGGCTTGTGTTGGGCCTGATGGATGAGACAGATGGGCTGGGAGAGGGGTCTGTGTCATGGAGCACCGCTTTGGCAGCAGTCACTGGAGCTTGGTGAGTGCAAAGAGCCGGCCTCTGGTGCTCACAGAAGGTGCTGTGATGACTGTACTGGCAAAGATCTCCTCTCTCCTTAGCGAGAAGTGAAACTCAGGACAGGAACAGCAAAGGATTGGTGGCTACTGGCCAGAATCCTTTGAGCCTGTCTGGAAGGAGCACGACTGGTCCAGAAGGGGCTAGTTTTGCTGGTCTTTGTTCAGCCTACTAGTAAGCTTGACAAGCTGTTGAAATGACCTTGGCAGCTCTGGGGTACAGGTGCCATCACTGGACTGAGACCAACCATTAACTTCAAACAGTCCAAGCAGCCTTTATAGTTATAAAGCCTCTAATTTCACTGCAGACACAGCAAATGGAGCCTGATATCACATTGTGCAAAGATCTTTCATCCAGCAAATTTATCCAGGCAGTGTACGTGAGCTGCCACATAAGAAATTCCAATTAGGCATGAGGAAAAAAAAGAGGACAATGAACAACCATCATGAACAGTACAGCAGGTGACCAGATAGGCTGGGGAGACTTGTTACTTGGAGATATTCAAAATGCAACTAAACACAGCCCTAAGCAATGTGATGGAAGTTTTCCCAGCTCCAAGAAAGGTTTGGATCAGGTGATCTCCAGAGATCACATACAACCTAAAAGATTCTATAATTTTTCTATAATTTCTTGATAAAATTGCCTATGCTTGAAGTTGACTGCTTGGGGATAGTGGGGCATCTCTATACTCCTTTTAATAGGTTCAGCCTTAGTGAATGCTTTTCCATCCCAAAGGCAGTTGTAGAATGAGAAAGTCTGTGGCAAAATGATTGTAATAAAATGAATAAAAATTATTCCACTTGAGAGAATCAAGTGTTTTGTTAAAATATGCTGTTATAGAGTTTGAACACTGATGAGATGCTGTCTTCAGTGTTATATTTGCTGTGTGAAATGCCTTTCATTACAAAAGGGGATAGAAAGGAGGAATTTCCTCCATAAAAGGAGGAAATTACTTCAGATATCATATTTGGAATGCTGAGATGGGGCTTCTCAGGAGAGGACATATAACAGGCCACCCACCAATACAAGGTGTGCAACTCTTACTCCCGCTTCAAAGTTTTTGTCAAGAAATTTGACCAAGCACAAATTCTGCCAAAATGTGGTTTCTCGACATCTCTGGAGAATCAACATCTTGAACTATTTAGTTTGGAGAGGAACTAAGGGAATATGAAATAGGCTCTGATATTTACCATTTTCCACAGTAAAGGAGGGAGGAGAGAAGAAATCACTCGAAATGAGAAGGAAACCATAAAATTTGTTATAAGTCTGTGTACATCTTGACATGAAGTAACTAATCTACTGACTTTTTTTGTTGCACATGCAGTGATTAGAGACTAGAATTTATTTTTGAAGATGCTTTGTCAATCAAAACAAATGGTGCAACTGATTCAAGCCTCTGTGTGCAAACGTGACAATTTATATACTTGAAGAAGAATCTATGCAGGAAGGAGTGAAAAATACCATGTGGTTTTGACCAAGTGATTTTTTATGCATAATGCCCATTGCTTTCTATTCCCCACAGTCAGTGCCTACCACAACCCAAGTTAAGATCAGCAATGGAAGCGTCACAATAGCATACACGAAATAATATACAGGACTCACAGAGTTATGGTTTCTAAATGGCTTGATTACAAAATACAGCATGAAGAGTTCCTAGATGATGACATCCATTCCAGCAGGGCTGTGCCAGAAAGCTAACCAGAATCTTGATCGAAGTAGTTTAAGCAAACCACAGAATAGTTTTATTGCATTCACCACCCTCAGATGATTCGATTCAGTTGCCAGAATTATTGCAGTACTCAATAGACAAAAACATCTTTTTTTTCCTCTACAATTAAAGACTCTTAGAAACAGAAGTTGCTCTGTGCCACTGTGTCATACACAGCTCCAATTCCACCCATTATTCACTGCTAACATCTTCACTGAACTGTATCAACCTTAAATTATACCAATCCATTAAGCAGATTTGAAGTTCACCTATTTAAAATTGGTTTGATAAGTGAAAACATTTAGCACGATGAACTTCATAATCTTGTATCATTTCTAATAGCTTACCTCCACTTAGTATCTTCTGAAAACAAGATAACCCAGTGCGTAGGAACAGGAGACCTGGGGTTTGTAGCTGGCAAGAATCCACATAGTAGGGTAATGCTTGCTCTACTCTGAATGCAATTCAAATCCTCAACCGTAGGCTTCTGCTGTTTTGTAGAATCATTTTCTAAGTTTCCAGAATACATATCAAACTTGCCCTGGGGTAAAAATGTAACAAAGTGATGCTACTTGTTGGTTTTGGCGAGCACTCAGGTTACCCAAGGCAGTGTGCTGGAATTCTGCATGGCGCACCAAGAATCTCACAGAGTTTCGGATAAAATGTGGCACCATGCTGCAATACAGATTTATTGTCTCCTCTTTCAGGAGCAGCAGGAGACACTGAATCTGCAGTACAGTTAAATACACTCGATATCTAATAGAGCACTTGATTAGAGCTTTTCTTACGGGAATCTTCTGTTAAACATTGGAAATGTAATCTATTGCCTTAGATAAATATGCAGTAGGCATTGGGAGTTATTAACGCATCATGAAAAGACTATTCCTGCAAGAGGAAATTAATTAGGAAAGGCAATCCTGAAGATTCAGTTATTTATGTGATTTTAATTTAGTTCAAATTCTAAACTAAAGTTTAATTATAATTGCACCTAATTCACCCAGAAGATGAAAGGGCCCGTTTAACAAAGGACACCCCGGCTTCATTAAATGATTACGAAGGGAACTAGAAATTGATAGTATTTTACAATATTGTTCCAAATCTCAGGAGATCTTCATCAGACATGCTATGTAACATTTAAGGAAATCAATTCTAGAACCTCAGCAAAAGGATCCATAATTACCCTTTAATATCTCAAAGCTCTGCCTTCCTCAGGTGGAACTTGTCATTGCCAGGATCAATAATGTGTTGCACTGGTAACACTTTCCTGCTCAGTCTAGTAGATATCCCTGTCTTGGAGTGAAGTCTGGATATAGCACTTTGCTACAGGTTAATCCTCAATTTCAGAGCAAGTCATGGAAACGTTAACCTAACTTGACAAATACACGTGCATGAGCAACATTCATAAAAATTACTGAAATACAGAACAATCTGTAGAGTGGCTGTTGTGATCTTAGCACACAGAAATAAAACGGAATATACAGTTTTAGCACTAACTCATTGAGCAAATACCAAAGAAGCTTGCTCTCCAGAGAATTAGACAAGGAAAATTACTTATCATAGGATCATAGAATCACAGAATGGTTTGGATTGGAAGGAACCTTAAAGCCCATCCTGTTCCAACCCCTGCCATGGGCAGGGCATCACTCACCAGCTCAGGCTGCCCAGGGCCCCATCCAGCCTGGCCGTGGGTGCCTCCAGGGATGTGCCAGTGTCTCACTGTTCTCTGAATAAAAAATTTCCTCCTTACATCTAACCTCAGTCTCCATTATTTTACTTTAAGACCGTTCTTCCTTGTCTTGTCACGATCTGCTCACTTAAGTAACAAGTTGCTTACAGTAGATATCTGGACTACACCTGAGCACAGGTGGACAGCTGGTATAAACCATAAATAAGAACAGGACTTGTGACACCCCGGTGCTTAGCCCACCTGGCAGCGGGTGTCTCAGGGGAGGTTTCTTTGGCAGGGTTGCCACGTTTTTGATAGATCATCTTCCATTGACACTCCAGAGCAAAGTGCCTCACATAAAAGGTATTCCATGTGGGTAATGCCAAGCAGTCCCAGTGGGGACAGGGGGACCTGCTGCCATCTCAGTGTCAACACCAAGAGTTGAACAACTGTGGCATGGGAGTCCTGCATAAAAAGAGAAGATGGATCACATCCTGCAGCTGGGAAGTGCCAGTACCTATCCATGTGTCTGATTCCAAAAAGTGCAGCCTTGCATGTCCCCACTGTGAGGGCAGGAAAGATTGTTCAACAGTGGGGAGGTAAAACTATAAATGGCTCCCACCCCATGCATAGCAGGGTCCTGCCACCTTCCCATACCCCAGTGGGACTAGGTAGTCTTTTACATACTCATCACTTGCTCTTTGAAGGACAAGCAAGACGGACAGCAGTAGACAGCAGTATCACAGGAGATGGGCAAAAGCTGGTGCTGCAGTGTCTCATGGTATAAGAACTGAAAGTTTCCATTCTTTTTCCTCATGTACATCTGCAAATTTGTCAGTCAATGCCAGGTCTGTTGCACAAGAGAATGTGAGAGGAGCTCACTCGAGTGTTCCCACCATACATCTTCATGCATTGCTCTGCTCCTCACTCTGCTGAGTGCTTGGTCCAGAACACGTCTTCCTTGGCAGTGGCAGCAGTCCCTTGCACTGAGATCGACCTCACCTCCTCTTTCAGTCTGAAAAGAGGTGCACAGCTTTTCCTTTGTCTTTATTTTCTGGGCTATACCACCTTGAACATGACATCTGTTATTATAAGCATTTAACCTCATGTTCTATGGGCATTTTGAAGCACCCAGGGGAAGAGAGGATGTTTGGTTTCCATGACTATAGGAGCAGCTGGGAGAAACACCACTTTTGGTGGCATCCTGCCCCTGCCAGCCCCATCCTGTGTCACAGGGCACCTACTTATGGTGCCAGTCCTTCTCATCTGGCTCTGGAAATTGCAGTGTAACTGAAAGGAGGTTTTTTTTGTCTTGGGAACATAAAAACACCCTACAGGGTCCCCTGTGGTTTTTCAGTCCCCTTTAATGCTACCTGAATGGATTCAGTAATGAGACAGCATTAATCCTGCAATCACCACAACTCACCAGGGTATTCTTCCATTTATTTTTGGAAACTGGTGCATTAACACATACATATCTTTCTTTCTTTTTTTTTTTAATTTTTTTATTTTTTTTTCCTTAAATCACGCTGCATTTGAGAGTGAGCATTGCATTTTAACTTGTTATTAGATCAGAAAATGAGAACAGATTCCCTGCGAAGAAGTGCAAGCAGGCAAGGGGAAAATGCAGTGAGAAAGCAGTAAGCTCCCTGCTTTTTGCAAGGTTAGCATAAAAGAAACCAAACTAACAAAAATTTAAGCACTTTAAACATTTAAAATTCCGATTTTTTTCACCCTGTTCCTGTCACCCCATCATGTTCAAAGGAAAATTCCTCTGTATTTCTCTTCTCCACAGGAGGAAGAAGCACCAAAGTGAACATTTTACAGTTGGCATACGGTGAGGTACCAGATAGCTCATGTAACTTTGCAACAAACATACATGGGTTTCTTTGATGAGGGATCATCCTTTCTGCTTTCACAGAATCACAGAATTGTAGGGGTTGGAAGGGACCTCTAGAGATCATCGAGTCCAGCTCCCCTGCCAAAGCAGCTCCCTAGACCAGGTTGCACAGGTAGGCATCCTTAGAATACTTGATGTGCTCTCAGTGTCTCTTTTTGAACTCACAGCTGTCATCTGCCAGTGGTTACACAAGTGTATGCCATTCAGGTGGGAAGGACACTTTCCAACTAGGGCAATTGCAAAAACTCCGGAAAAAAACAAACAAACAAACAACAACAATAATAACAACAACACTTTCATAGAGTTTGGGAGCAGAAAGCTCACAGCCACGGCTAATGTTTAACCTGGGAGAGACGGCTGTGCTGGATGAAGGAGCTATTCTGGGGGCTGGTAAGAGTACATGCCTGGACTCGTGGGCAGTGGTATCTCCACAAGGCAGCCAGCCACTGGCTGCCTAAATTTGGATCCCCTAAATTAGAGGCAGTTTTTGAAAATATGAGCCTGGGTGGAAAATTTTACACTGTGCATAAGCAACGTGCCATTTTCATGGGCTTGTAACAACTTACTCCTAAGCCAACTTCTTTTCAAATATGACAAAATTACCCTCTTCCAGTCAGAATATTGCTATTTGAATAGCCAGAGTTCACAAACCAAGGTGAACAAAAACCAAACACAAATAGTTGCAGGATTACAGTCCAGTACGTGGAAAAATAGTCTCCTTGAGTTGGGCGAACTCATGAGAGGTTCACCATGGGGCATCTGTGCAAGCAGTCTTGGAGCACCGACCTTACATTTTCTCAGTTTAAGCTTTGTTGTTCTCTCAGAGAGCTCACTGTCTTTCCTCATTCTCATGCAGTGGCCTCCAAGGACATTTTGAAGGCCGCTGCCCTCACTGTGCAATCCAAAGCCCCTCAGCAGGGAGTGCAGCCCCGCACAGCTCCATGGCAGCGCATGACTGCTGGTGTTGACTCTCAGCTCAGATGGATGCTGTTGCACCTGGATGGGCAGCTAATGCAAAAGAAAAATCTACCTCAGCCTCAGGTCAGAATAAAATTGTACCTGACTGCACTCATTGCCAGGTAGAAACAACTACATTCTCCTAAGCTGACTGAATTCAAATGTCATTCCCAAAGCAGCAAACTTACTGCAAGCTCTCTAAGCCCTTCTCAAAAAATAAAGCTTAAACTTGAGTATGAGCATGCACCTATCCCCAGCAATGGCCCTGGTTTTCATCTCCTTGGCCATTCACCCAATTTCAAACCCGATCTTCTCATATTTTCTGGTGACCAAAGAGGTAAGTTCTTCTTTAAAAGCTTCACAGAAGCACTTTGTACATGACTAACTCCACCCTGGCAACAACAGATGTTTAGGTATATTAAGCTAAACAGGAACTAAAATCTTCATAGGACTGGAGTTTTAGCCAGCTAAAGCTTCTGTGTGTGGTACACCCAAATCTAGGCTTGTTTCATCTTTTTTACAGATCTTTTTTTCAGTGAATTTTCTATGTGCCTGAAAATGAAAGCTCCATGCACAAATTTTGCAGCATTTTCACTTATAGATTTAAGGTGATTTCCTCTGGGTTCTTTCATTAGGCCATGAAAATTTTAGGAGTGAGAAACTAAGGAAGAACACCAGTTGAAATGAGAACTGGCAGCTTAGTAATGAAATCTTCTTTTGTTTTTGTTTAGTGGCAACACCTTGATCCTTCAGTTGCCAACTGCATCACTGCCTATAGCGTATCTTTGAAAACAGAATGACAAATATGATTGATTTTTCTTGGTCACATCGTTTCTAATGTTCTCCTGAAAGCCCCAGCTCCTCAAATAATACTCATGAGAGGTTCAGTTTCTTAGAGTAAGACAATGGGGATTGAACAGAGCAAACCAGCCAAGCGATATTTTGCTGTTACTTGTTTCTCATTTGCAAACAACAGAGGGAGGGGGCAGCAGAATGACTGAGGAACAGCTGTGTGCTGCCCACATGACACTGGGCAGAACATCCCTGGGGTGCACGGGGAAGCACTGCAGCAGCAGCAGGGAGAGACACACTGTGTGCTACACACAGCCCCAGTGGGAGTGCAACCAGAAGGCCGGCCTCATCTCGAGCTGGAACAGGTGCAGCGACCAGGGAGGATGGGACTGGGGACTCAGTTTTATAGATGAGACAAATATAGCTTAATGGGGTTAGCCTAGCAAAATTCAGGCTGAGAGAGATACAATTACGCTTTATAAATACGTTCTCAAATACCGTCAGGGCTGAAGAATCATTGAAGCTAGAAGACAATGTTGGCACAAGAACAAATAGCATGAAAAAAAAAAAATTCTCATCAACTATTTTAAGCTGAAAGCACATTTCTGACCGTCAGAGAAATGGTGTTTTGTAAAAGCTTTCCAACAGGAGCAGTAGGAGCTAGTAAGCTAAGTACTTTTATAGCAGAAAAATAGTAAATTTATGTAAGGGAATTTATGACATGCAGTAATAGTGGGCGTCCTGTAGGCTTTATGATCCTGGAAAGGTTCTGGCTGTCACAATTGGAAGGAAGGAAAAAAATAGATAAACATAAGCTCTGAAAGCTGGGATGTCTTAAGGCAGTATAGTAACTTGTTTTAATCCTCTGAGTTTATGTCACTTGGGCTGTTTTTTCAAGGTGCTTGAGGCTCGGGCAGGTGGTAGTTCCCTGATACTCAAGCTGAGTGCAATAGTAGGTTGCGTGAAAATAGTGAGAGAAGGAAAGCAATCCCTTGTTCAGTGCTGACTGCCCTCTCCCTGCGGCCACCACAGTCCCTGACCTGTCTGCTCCCAGGGAGACACCTCAAAGGACACCCTCAGCTTTGGCCAGAGAGTGGCCTACCTCAGCCAAGGGGGACCGGACCAAGCAGGAGTGGTCTTGCTTCTCTAGTACACCAGGAGACTCAGCACAATCCCAGCTCCTGCCTGGTCACAACCTCCCAGCTGCCTGTCATGCCGTGGTTTTGTCAGAGGGGGAAAAGTCCTCTTTGCATCTCCTCAAAGCCTGACAGCATCCAGCTCTCTCCTACCCTTGCCTAGGCAAGCCCACCTGAGAGGCTGCTTGGTGGGAACAGGCCAAGTGGCCTCTACCACATGGGAAAAGGTCTCTGCTTCACATCCTCCAAAAAACCTCATGCCCTCATCTTAGTTTCACACGCACACTGCTCATAGGCCCTGAAAAGCCTGCCAGCACCTCCGCTTCCACACAGAGGGTCAGGAATCACTGAACGGGGCCCTCAGAGGGCAGCCTGGTAACACCTGGAGGGCCGTTGGCCATAATTTGTCTGAGTCAGTAGCAGAGGAAGAAGGAAATTTAGGGCTGAAAGTTATCTGCTGTGTGAACACACCAGCATTGCCTTTCTGGCAACCCTGCCTGCATTGATTTGCTGCAGGCAATTCTCAATCAGAGTATGAGGAGTACTGGCAGGAGTTACCTCCTAATTATAAATCATTTAGTCAATCAAAATACAGCTCCTCAGCTACGCAAAGATCTCATTTCATCTCCAGTGCCTTACATGGAAAGAAAAATGGAATGCTGTAGAGGGAGGAGGAAAAATGCTTTAGTTAAAAGTGACAAAATATGGAAGTTTCAGAATCTCGTTTGTGGCATAACTTACAGCAACTTAGGTACTTGTCAAAGCTGATTAAGACAGGCCATCTGCAAACGATGGTGAGAGGAAACATTACCCCCTTTCCAGCAGCACATGTGACAGCCTCCTCACACCCCAGACAAGCTCTGAGCTGCTTTGCTTGATGCTTCCAGCCCCACACCTGTTTGGACTGTTTCTTCCTCCTATGCGAGCGCAACGCCTGAGCTTCACCGCAGCATCTCTGCCCCATGCCCAACATCAGGGACAGCAGCACCTGAGGGGAGTAGGACAGTGTCACATTGATGGGATGCACAGCTCCTCATAGATCCCATCGGCGGGCCTCACTGGCACACCCTATGACAGCAAATTCATCTTCAAAGCCGTGTTCTAGGAACTCGCAGCCTTCGGCAAGCAGTGTGTGGGCAGGGCCACCAGCTGCAGACAGGGCCACTTGCTGCCTCCTGCCTTGCATCAGCCAGGCTGTGCTGGGCAAAGCTGGTTTCCAAAAACCTTTGAGAAGATCTTCCACGTCTTTGTGATGCTTTGGAAATATCATGGTTGGGCATGATGAGTGCTGGGATCTTTAGAAACCTATTTTTGTTTTTGCCGTGGGCTTTACAAACTCTGCTGCCACACTGAAATTTAAGTAAATCTTAATATTACTTCTTACAAAACACATCGCTGCTATACTTGAGAACTGAATGTGGCCCAAAGATTCCAGAATACAATTGTCAATTGTTTTTCTTTTCTGGTAAGTGTTTCGCTCCCACGTTATGTTTAATCAAGGTTTAATACTTCACTGCACCTCCCTCTTGCAGTGCTTTGCAGTTAGACAGGCATACCTACATGTACTCTGTGGGCGCTGTGCATAGGACACATCAGGTCTGACAGCCACTGAATGAGAAACTCTGTTTTTCCCAGGGTCAATGTCAGCTATGAAGTAAAACTTCGGCATTTGCAGCTGCTCCAGATTGTATCTTTCGGTATGTTAAATTATACATGGTCAGTGCCACTTGCAGATAACCAAAGCAAAGCAAAAAAATGAAGGTACCATCTATAAAAAGGGAAAAACAATTCCAGCCCTGTTAGAGGGAACACTGTGTTTGCCACCCCCCACAGCACTGTGTGGAGCTGCCAGCCTGAAAACTTCCCAGCAGGACTCTCCTTAACTCCAACGATGTCCCAAACCTCTGCAAAGATGTCACAATCTTGCTTTAGAAGTCACTTTTTTTTTTCTTAGCTTTTCTTTTGATCTTTGTGCAAAGGTTAAGGAACCAGGTTAAAGGCTGGTTTGGACACTAAAGCCTGGTGGTTGGAGATAAATGTGCATCTCCTGACTTTTCTGTTTGGTACTAACCTAGATTTTCTGTTTAGCGTTGAGAAAAAAAAAGCTGAAGAAACACTATTTGTACAGTTACAGTACTCTATCACAGATTCCAAAGGGCTTGACAGCAGGCAGAAATCCAAGGCTCACCGCAGTCAGAGGCTGGAAAGCGCTTCTTAAACACAAACAAATGAACAAGCACATAAACAAACAGACACAAAGCCAAATAGGGAAAATGACACAGAGAAACCCCAGTTCCAAGAGTCGCAGACAATTTCTGTGAAGGAGCAGAAACCGATGTTATAAATGCTACTTTTATTCTCCAACAGGGTTTCAGGGTTGGGAGACTTCTAGTGCTGTCTACTCAGGACAAAAACTTCCTCTTAAAACTTTAGGATAAAAAGCACAAGACTATGGTAGCAATAGATTCCCATTATAAATTACACTTTTGAAACACAAGTAAGTTCTACCTAGAGAAAAGACTCTTTAGGCCTGAAAAAAGACTTAAAAGAAAAAAGACCCCCCCAGACAACTGAAATCAAATGAGATATTTCCTTTCCTTCTTCAGAAGGAAAAATAGATATAAGAGGAGCATACAGAGCTGGTGAGAGGGTCAGGTAGCTAGAGGGGAGAGCGGGACGCACAGATTAGAATGAAAAAAATCCATTTAGAAAGATAAAAGTAATAAAAAAAATAAAAATAAAAATAAAACTTTTTAAAACATCCCCTTTTTCCTCAGAGGAACAAGAAGTTTTAATGCACAAAGATTTAATTTTGAGCTCACTGTACTTTTAAGGCTGTAAACAGTGTTTATCTGTATTTAATCTTGATGCTTTTTATGCTATTGAATCTCCCAGCTGCATTAAGCAGTGGACACTAGAGTACTGCTAAAATCCCCTGATTTCTGCCTATGCTCACTTGAATCAGAAAGCTTTTCAATATAACTGCTCTGGGCATACATTGGTATTACCAGGAAGAGAACGTGGACATCACTCAGAAGATAGTTCTGCACTAACTAGTGAAATTACTCTGGGTTTGTATGTGAAGCAAGTTTAGAAAAACAGAGCCTATCAGCTTTGTGCAGTACATTCTCAGTATGGTGAGACAAACTCTGAGAGGTCTATCTGTTTCAAAAATCAGTGCAGAAATCCATCTTGTCGGTTTTGGTGAGGTTTTCTAAAAGTTTTTGAAAGGAACAAATAATAAACTTTGCCTTTTTTTCAGTGAAATATTTCTTATACTTCTTCTTACAACTTTCATTAAAAAGAAGTTAAAGACAAAACAGTTTACATTTCAATACCTATGCAGGCAAAATTCATGGGTGTTTTTTCTCTAGAGCATGGGGCAAAGAAAAATAAAACATTATATTACTTTCTAAGTCCTGAGAAGAACTTCAGAAAGTTGAGGTCAAAAGCAGCCTTTGGGCAATATTCATGGCAATCAAGGCAGCTAAGGTAGCACAAACGCCATAGTAATGCAGTAATAGCACACAGGTATCAGTTCTGAGGGACAAAGACACTGCTGGCAATGACTTCATTGGGTTGGGATAAGGCCTTTCTATGTTAATGAAATGCCAGCACTCCCAACCATTGTCTTTTTGACCAGGAAAAAAAAATAATAATCCAAACTACGGTGGAGAGAAGTAAAGTAGGACATAAAATTTTATTCTGAAATGATCTCTGGCCACAACAATAAAATGTAACAAATATTCACTAGAACAGTCTTAACTCCTGTCATCAGCTGTACAATACATACAGTATCATAAAACTGGCCACTAGGATTAAAACCCACTACAACATCTTTAATGTTAAGTGGCAACAGCAGCATCTCACAGAAAGTTATACATACATATATACACAGTCCACATTCAATTGTTTTTCACGTTTTCAGTACACACAGTTGCAGCATATTACAGTCACGTGTCTAAGTCGTTGCCCAATAAAAACCCAAGCTACTGCTTAGACGTAATTGTAGCAGTTCAACTGAGTAATTACAATTTGTAGCACAGATGTACAAGCCCCTAGAAACAATAATTCACAATTTTTTTGTGTGTTTGTTTTGTTTCAATGCTACCATAGCATTAAAATGGGCAATATTCTAATCTTTAATGGCTGGAAAAAAGATAAAGAGTTCTTCTCATACTTATCACAAATATTATTGATGGAAAAAGTACTAAAAAAATGGAGAGCATTCAATAACGCACACTCTTTCCTAAAGATTCTAATATTGCCCAATGCTACTTGTGTCTAAAGTGTTTCCAACATTCCCATGAAGTCATTTATAACTCCAAACCACCCACCAAGTTAAAAGTGGCTTAAGTGCCTTGCACCCAAATTGTAAAAATCCCTGGCTGCCTTTATAAGAGCCAGGCACATATAAAAGGAATGCACTTTGGTTCATACCAAATGCCCTGGGATTAAATCACACTATAAAACTAAAGAGTTTGAGGTAAATTTTTACAAATGCAGTTGATTTCTGTCTAATGTCACCATAACAACAATTTATTAAAAAAAAAATAAATCAATTTGATGTTAAAGTATAACCAATGAGGAAGGGCCATCTTTAACCCCTTAACGAGACGTTCTACAAGACCAGAGTGTCCTTTCCACCCTAGCAGTGTGATTGCCTTATTGTTTCTGTTAAGGCCTCAGTAATCTACAGGATGTTTTAAGACAGGTATAGCATTTAAAAATAGATTTCAACCCTACTATCCAGTATTCAAAGGGTTAAAGAGGCCGAGACACATGCCCTACAACATGGCATTTGTAACAAAAGGCACATTGTTAACACCAAGGGCACAATCCATCTTCTACTGTTGATCTACACATCTTGCATCACTCCGTTGTTCCAATACACTTCATCGGTAATGAACACTCCAGTGGTGCAAGAAACTGAGCCAAGTGAGACTGCAACCAAAGACAAGACAACACTGTGCTATTACTAAATCTGAAAATAGCTCAGACATCTCCAGACAATGGTAACATGTGAGACTAAGCACTGTTTCCAAGCCAACTTCTATCAGCCTAATTATCAGAGCCCTTATAATAAAATCACACCAAAGCAAGAGGCAACATTCCTTCCCCCCCTCCCTCCTTTTTTTACAGGTATAAATAAGCTACAATAAAAAGCAGCTACATGATTTAAAAACCTTGATGTAGCTGCTTCTTTATTATAGAGGAAATTCCACTATATTTGGGTTAAAAAAATAGCTCTGCACACTCTATTTTGGCCTTAAAGTTTCCGGTAGCATTTATGAAGAAGGTTGGTCATAAATGCGTTATTGGCATTAAGAACTGGTTACGTGGAAAAGAAAATGTAGTGTTTTTTAGCCCGTTAATGACCCACAAACATGATTAATGTTTTCACCTTCAATTGTCGTGAAAGGCAGGAATATGTATCAATGCTATCCTTAAACTATATCGAGGGGGAGGTGATTCTTTTTCAATCCCTAACATTAGCAACCCTACTTCTTAACTTCTGCAGAAATTGCTAAGGTAGAAAGGACTGGTAAAGCCAAGTAGTTGGTGGAGGAAGTAAAGAATCCCAGCCACTGTAGAAAAATACACAGTATTGTATTCCCAGGCATGGGAGTCAGTTACAAAAATGAATACATCTCTTTTCCAGATTTAGGATTTACTGACCATAACTTACTGGATATTCATATTCCAAAAGCCACTTTTCTCAGTTGTATTATTATATGTCATTTTTAACATGATTTCATACATGTTTATATATTGCACTTACACACATTGTATAAAGTTGTGAACATTGAACACTAAATAATTTAATTTGACTAGAGGCAGGAAACACTCTTTAAAAAAAAAGTACTAAAAATGGTTGATTGATGCTCTACTTTTTACAGTTATCAATCAACAAATACTCAGAAATTACTTTTTGAAGCTTCTTCAGGTGTTGAGTTTTTGGCAAGAAGTTGAGTGATATGTTTCCTGAGAATTCTATCATTTCATGTTTATATCCTTCCCCCAGTCTCACATTAAATTAGAAACAAACTCAAACAAACAAACAAACAAAATCAGGCTGTAAGTGGTAAATCTTTATGAATACGTAGGAGAACTTAACCGGAAACTTTCTTGGCCTCTCAGGGGACCATGCTTTAAGTGTTTTTAATCATTTGTACATGTAACTTAAGATCTGTGCATATAATGTTTGTTTATAGTAAAGTTATCGAGGTTTTATGAAATCCATCCTAGTCTCTCTCATTGTAACATCCACAAACCCTTCTAGACTATATTCTACTTCCTTTAAAATTCCCTTTTTGTATGTTGTTTCAGACATCCAGTGTAGACCACAGCCATTGCATGTGATGAAATAATGGTCTTAGATTTCAAACTGCTCCTGTTGAAAACATGCTACAATGTGTAAGTATTTCTCAGGTAGATCTAGACACTATTCCTCAGTAAAGACCGTCTTTCTTCCATGAATACAGTTCAAAGTAAAAAAAGAAAAACCAAACATTAGCACACATGCACACGTGAACAAATCTACACGTGCTTCTAACTGCTCCTTCAAAGTCATCTTCAGCTACAAATATCAAAGATCAATCCAAATTCCAGTCATTTAACTTTCCTTTGATATTCTGCCTCTATTAGTAAACAACTAAGATGGTGTCCATCAATTAAAAATCTTTCCAAAGAGATCTCCGCATCTACAGCCAGGCTAATGGAAAGTACTTCTCTATAGAAAACCATACAGTAACATAGTGTTTGTCCCTACGTACAGATGTGAACGGAAGTGTAAATGTACCAAAGAGGTCACAATCGCTCAGATAGATGTTGTCAGAGGAAATACAACAAACCTGTGAAATTCATGTAGCATTAACAGTCTGGAAGTTACAGTATAAAACTGAAAAAATAAGCACTTCTGTCTATGTGATTTAGGAAGCCAAGCTGTGCATTAGAAAACAGAAGAGGAAAAAAAAAAAACTGAGAGAAACCCAGTGTGAATGCTCAGTGTTATATACCTGAAAGGAAGTCCAGAATGTTTTGTCTTGCCTGACTTCAGGTTTAAGAAACAACTTTCAGATTCAGAGGAACAGACATAGTTCCACTGTCATGCCAAGACTGCCTGTTCTTCAAACTCTAGCACGTGGCATGTAAGGTAAGAGTCACTGTAGCCCTAGAAGTTCTTTTTGAATTTTTCTGGTTTGGAGTTTTTTCTCCTTTTCATTATATTTATATGTTCATTTTACTATCACTGTGAATTAAAGAGAATATTCTGCAGGAGGTGACTGTATCATTACTAGGTGATAACACTACTTTTTTTCTGGGCTACCATACAGAAAATTACTTCAGATAAGTAGTTTACAGGTGCTTAACTGCATTCTCCCTGGAGTCTAGTCAGGTCTAAGTGTTATTGTTTGCAGGATCAAGACCCATACCCGTAAAGTTAGAGTCTTACAAATTTACCCCAGTTGAAACTTACTATGAACCATGGAAGAGAAAGGTAATACCTTTGACACCACGCTGCAATGCATGACAGTCACGTTGTAACCAGTGGCCAGCCACTGATGTTTATTACTGTGTCACACTAGTTACAGTAAGGCTATTTGTACTGTAGAAGACAAACATTTTAAAAAATAAGTATAAAAACTTAAAGCATTGTCCCCATGTTTTTATAAAAACAAAATCCACATTTATTACATTTAAAATGAGTGCTGAAAGATACAAATGAATAAAGTTATTGAGCAAATAAAAACGTATATCTGAGCTACTTCTTTTTTTCATACAAATAAGGCTCAGCCACATTGTATCTCTTGTATTAACAGCATTGGGTTTTTCAAACTCAGCTAACGAGTTTTGGCAAAACTGTTCTTTGCTGAATATTCCCATTGGCATCTGTCATCTGTGCCAAATTAGTCCTCAGTTTTGAAGCTGAGCTTGAAGTCGGAGGTAACTTGGAGATGGATGTTATAGCACCAGTGCTCTCTGTAATTCTCTTTGCTGAGGCCTTCTCCCCAGTCGGAGGCTTCGGCAGCCGTCGCCTTAGCCAGGGATGTCGCAAAGCCTGACTGGGTGTCATTCGGATAGCAGGATCCCATTCTAAACACTGTTTTAAAAAGTCAAGGAACAGGGGATCGTCACACCCCTTTAATGCGTTACCCCATTCTCTGCTCTCTGGTGGGCCACGTAATTTTCCCCTCCGAGAGCGTCCGCCGTTCAGTATTACAGAACCATCAGACAAAGTTGTGATGGTGCAGTAGCGGGGATAACCCTTAGAGCTCACAAAGTTTTTGGCTCGCTTGGATGAATCTAAAAGTTTTGGGGAAGGCATGCCCAACAGCTCGATCATACAAGCCAGCTGGTCTCCTTCATCTTCTCCGGGTAGAAGTGGATAGCCAGTGAGAAGCTCTGCTAGAATACACCCCAAGCTCCACATATCGATGGGCATCCCGTAACGAGCACCAAGGATGACTTCAGGCGCACGATAAAAACGTGACTGAATGTAAGTGTAGACACGTTGATGCTCATAACAACTTGAGCCAAAATCGATCACTTTGATACCACTTCGGCCCTGCTGCTTTAACAGAATGTTCTCAGGTTTAAGGTCACAGTGAATAATCCTATTCTTGTGCAAAGCATCCAAGCACTGTAAAATGGAGTGGGCAAACTTGCGGACCAAAGGCAGGCTAAAGCCCTGAAACTTGTTCTTCTTTATTAATTCATACAGGTTCATGCTCAGCAATTCAAATGTCATGCAGATATGGCTGCGGAATGTGAAGTTTTCCAACATGTGAATAACGTTCATGTTGTTATCCTTATCTTGTTTCCGGAGATGCTCCAGAATCCGAATTTCTTCCGCAGCTTGGCGGTGGAAACGCTTTTCATTTCTCACCATTTTTAGTGCCACATGTTGATGCATCTTGTGATCGTAGGCTTTCACCACCTGCCCAAAGCTTCCTTTCCCTATAACTTTCAGGACTTCGTATCTGTATGCAATATGATCGTGGGGTACTTGTATGTAAGACCCCTGGTCATCATCATACCCGCAATTGTTTGGACCACCAACCACACCTTGCCGCTTCTTCGCATTTGGACCCAGAAAGTATATTTCAGTGTAGCCAAAAATCTCATGATGTTCAAAAGTTGTTAGTTTTTGCATGTATTGCTTCATTGCCTGCTCTGGTGTCATAACGGAGGCTTTCACCTTCCCTGTCCCATCCGTAGATTTTAAAGAGCTGGAGCTCCCTTGTCGTCTGTGAGCACTCTCTGCCTGTCTGTCCTGAACCACCGGCAATCCAGCTTTGCCTAGCGTTGTAAGTCCATTCGGCTGTGTTGTCAGAACCGTCCTCTTGTTACTATTATCTTCAAACAGTTGCTGAACCTGGATTTGTCCATGGCTACCAACATGGAGGTGCTCATTCATTGTGTGCTTACTGCCTCCAACCTAAAATTGAAAATAAATACACAGTTAACAATAAAAGCATGAATCCTGCTTCACATTTATTATGCAACCCACCATCCTGCCTAAATTACCTCAAAACTAAGTGTATTATTATTCCAATAATACACATAATAATACAGTTGTCTACACAATTTAAAAACACAGCTTATATACTAGGATACTGCTAGATGCCACTATGTTTTCCAGATCCTTGTTTCTGACTCTCTGAAATGTTTGCAACAAGAGTCCACAGTGTGTTACTCTGATAAGCTAACAATTCCTCCAAGGAACCTTCAAAGCAACAGTCCTATTACATCAAGCAGTATGCTCAAGGGATATTAAATCAGACCTTCACAGTATCACTTTTATTTATGCTGAAGATCGATACATAACACCTTCTAGATTTTACTTAGATAAGGCTCTCCTTGTCATCTGCTCTCAGAAATCGGGATTTTAGCTTGCTCCAAAATTTGCTGAATACCAGAAAGAACAGACAAAATTTTAAGCAATGAGGAACGTGTTGTGACACACACAAGGAGGAGAAGAAGAACCTGGGCACTTCGGAAGTTCAAAAGATGTCATTCACTGCTAGCAGTTGAGACAGTCACTATCTGGCAAAGCATTCAAATCAACGAAGCGTAAGTACATCCTCCAGCACTCTGCCAAGCCAGTCTTGTAATGACTTTTAACCAAGATGAGATCTGGGACCTGATACAGACTTGAATGGAAAGAAAATCCTTGCCTTGAAGATCAAGCACACAGCTTTATTTTAAAGGGATGGAAACAGTATTAGTTGACAGTTGTTCTTGACAGTTTTTGCAAGGGGGAAAAAGCATTCAGCATTTTCAAGCAAAGGAACACTAGAAGTACCGGGGTGTGAAAACAGCTATTGCATGAAACCTGTTACTTTTAAGGAGAAACAAGAAATTTACACACATATATTTGCCACTAAAATAGCTGTACTAAAAATTCTTCAATTTGCTCTCAAGTAGAGGATAATTAGTCTGTCTTTTCTGCCTGGTCTTATACAAACACGGGAGGAATTCCCATGCCGTCTCTCCAGCTGATTCACCAGCCTTAATATTCATGCCAAACTACCAACCCAAAGTTCACAGATACCATCAAGACAGATGATCAAGCCAAGGCTGAGAACACATTTAATCTGAACCTTATTTTTTCTACGTAGCTGAGGAAAACACATTCCCTGTTCACATAAGGTCGCTGAAATTAAATCAGAAAATGCCAGTTGTGCGCTGTGATGAGGCAATGAAATCCGTGCTGCAACTGCAGACACGCTTCCTAATGAGAAAGCCAGGACATACAGTGCAGACTCTAGCATGCTTTTTGCTTCTGTTGCCACTATGACACAGCAAAAATGTGCTTTTGTAAGCCCAGTAACTTGCTCCCAAGGAATAGCCAGCTGGACACCAGCTTCACCTTTGAATAATATTTTGAAATTTGCAGCTTCAAAGCTCAAGCAGTGTAACAACACGAGCTCTCAGGGACTGTTTCTGCTGAGCTCACTGTTCTGTTTCCATTCTGACTCATGTTGAATAACTGGTCCATTTTATTTCATCACTGCAGTCAGACTGCGTATGTTCATTTGCGGAGCAATTTCTGCTCACGCTCTCAAATTCGATTGATCTCGTAGAAAGTGTTACCACACAAGGACAATTCAGAGCAAAGGCACTTGTAACAGTCAAACACAGTGAAAGTCTATGAGGATATTCACATTAATTGCCTTCTTCCTGGTTTGATGTCCCAAAGCACTGGGAATTAGATCATAAGGGGGACTTAACGAGCCCACAGTGCCCACAGGGAATTCCTTCAGGTCAAGTTTGAAGCACACTCCTGCTGCAGCAGTCTCCTGAGGGCTGTCCTGACCCCTGTATGTGCAGCAGTGACTGAACAGTAGAGAATTCGGCCCCAAGAACTGCTACACAGTACACCTCAGAAGAACTGCACCTAGTTAGTAAGATGTGCTTGGAGGTTCAGCACATGCAGGATTGCAGAACTGTGTTAAGTGAGAAAAGCACAGTGAAGCAGCAGAGTAACTCTACAGACTCCAAGTACCTAAGCCAGGAAAATCCAAGTACAAACATTTCTTCTGCAGCACTGGTTGACCAGCAAAGCAGACAAACTGTGAGCAGACAGTACTAACATACAGGAAGAAACAGCAGAGGGGAGAAAACTGCTTTTCAGAATTTTTTAACTCAAGTGCTCATTGACACAGTTCTCATACTGAATTAATTTTACTTTTTTTTCACTTGAGTCATCTCTTTTCACAGTTAACTATCTCCTGCCCTTCCTAAGCACTGCATGGTTCAATAGATGTACTGCAGGATTCTTCAAACTTCAATTATTTGCTTTGTATGAGGATTTTGGGAAAAAAAAAAAAAAAAGCACTCTTTTAACTGCTGCAAAAGTCTGCTGTTGTTCTTTTCCAAAAAGTATGTTTGCAAACACATCTCTCAAGAGTAAACTGTGTACCTCTGCTTCCTTACCTTCAGGCAGCATCGGTTTCTCTTTCTATTCGTGGGTTTTATTGTTGTTTTTTTGTTTTTTTTCCAAGCAGCAGAATGAAATCACCAGCATTACCCAGCTTCACCTCAAAGTGACCGGTTTGGCCAGTTTGAGTCAGCTGCTGCTTGGGAATGCAAATGCAGATGCAGACAGTAGCTCTGGTTTTCTTTGTAGATGAAAAAAAAACAAATTAGTGCAGGCTCTATTCCAAAACTTGCGGGGGAGATCAGAGCTCACTTTTCTTTCAAAACCCCCACAGGAGTTTCAGAGGTTTCAGATGCACCACAGCAACAACGTCAATGTGAAAAACTGGACCCCCGTATCTCAGGGTCCTGCTGGCTGAGGAATCACCACCTTATCTTCTGCTTCCTATCTGGATGAGCAGAGGGTTGGATTCCCTCCAGACCTTAGCTCTGCATATCTACTTCTGCTTACCGGCTGTCCAAGATTGCTGTCAAGTTTAGGCTCGCACTGTTACAGCTCCATAGGCTTTACCGGGGACACTGTAAGTTCTCTGAACCACAGCTAATGGGCTTGGGAAGGTTACATGGGGCTACAGCCTTCCTAGCCCCACACTGAACTGCCCACAGTACACAGAAGCTCTGTGGGCCTTTTGGAATCCAGAGAGGTTTATGATGCGTCTGCTGATGCAGACAGGCCTGTAAATTCCAGAACCAGCAACCTGCACGCACTTATGCAGTGTACTTACTACCATATTTTATTGCCTGTGCTCAGATCTGTCTACGCTTTCTAAGATTTATATATTTTTACAGCACTCATCTTCAAAAACCTATTGATGCATATACACTTCCAAATAGACCATACTTAAAAATCAGGTAAGCTTGAATTCAAAGAATTAATCCTGAATCTTCCGGCCACACCAACTGTAAAACAGGGAATGTTACGATGCTTTTTTTCTCTCTCTCTGCATTGTTTCATAACTTCAAAACCATTTATATGATTTCGTTTTGATTTTAGTTTGCTCAGTTTATGGAAGTAGATGGTTTGCCAGAAACATTCACCTGATTTTAAAACAGAACCAGACACCAGCGAAAACATAGCCAGAAATATATGTATATATTTTTCCTTCCCTTTTTTCTCTCAGAAATGGGCTTAAGGACAGAAGTAGACTACAGTACCATGTCCAGATGACAAAGCTGTTACAACATAGTGGTAGCATAAAACTGACTCCATCCTGCTAACTGACAGCTCCCCTGAGGTACCGCTCAGCCAACACAACAGTCATTCTCAAATCCTTCTGCAAGAGCTACAGTCACTATGGGATCCAACACCACGCCAGCAGTGGTCTTTGCAGTACTTGTAGGTATGAGCCCCACTTATCTAACATGCTACAGGGATACAGTATCAGGTGCAGCACACTCCGATGCCTACTCTGTTGACTACAGCCCTAGCAAATGTGAACAAAAGGCCCTTTTTCCCTGACAAATGAATTCAACAGTATTCCTCTGCTCAGAACTAAAAATAGCTGCTAATTAGCACAATAACAATAATGAAGGATTATCATAATGGCTTTATTATGAGTCTGGGTTTTATACACCAAGGAAGACTAAGCCCTTGTCCTAAAGAGCTTGTGCTCAACAAGAGCTATAGAAAAAAAAACATACCATATGGATATTTTGCTGCTGTCACACACAGTCAATATAAGCTTATTTTTCAAAAGTTAACCTTGGCTTTATATGGCAAATATATTTAGAGACAGAACTATACTTGAAGAGTGATACTGATTTGATATATTCATTCCCTCCTGTCCGGGCTATGTCGGGCATGTGCAGTGAGCCCAAATGCTTCTGGGACACTCCCATGTTTTATGCACATAAAACAGTCAGCAGGACAGTCAGCACGCATTAAAACAAACCTTCAGGTTCGCTGATGCGAATGAGATGTGCCCAGATGTACTGCAGACATCTCAGGAAAGTTAGCTGCACACTCTCCCTAGATAAAAGTTTCACGTAGAGGAAGAAACGTACAAAGAAACCTAGATATTGCAAAGCCCAGGTCAGAGCTATATATTTATTTCCACTCAAACATAACAGCATTTCTGTGCCAACTTACTACATGCAGAACAGCATGGTAGGCAGATATTTCCTTTGGTTTTATCTACTCCAAAACAGCTGCATGCAATAAAAATTTGGGGCAGACTTTCAGGTAACAGGGTATGGGAATCCCTGCTCCATTATTAAGTACCTTTATTATTATTATTTAATTTTAAGATTAAGACTGAATGATGCAAAAGAATATGAATGCACACTCATCCTTGGTGGCAAAAGAAAACAGCCCTGGCTGCAGGAAAATCTTGGAAAGGCCTTGAAGAAAGAGGGCACTGAATCAGGCACTGTAAATGGGCTGCTGTTACAGCCCTAGACAGGAGGAGAAAAAGATTAAGACGGCTTTATTGCAAGGGAAACAGGAAGAGTGCAGAACGCAGGGATATGTGCCAAATAAGAAAGAACAGAGATGGAGGTAGGCAGGAGACAAAAGTCTGGGAGAGAGACTCACAGACGGGTGGGGATTTACACAAGCAGAGCAGCAGGCAAGCAAGATAAATCTCTACTGCAGTATGTCAAGTGGCTGCAAGAACACCGTAATGAAACAAGGAAGGGCGAACAGAAAAAGGCTCCAATCATCAAAGCAAAAACTTAAGGCTTCAAAGTGGAAAGCAGTGTCTTGGAAAGGAAAACGAGAAGGACAAGAGGTTGGAAATGAGTTCATGTTTTCCATCACAAGCATCCAAAAAGATAAAGTCAAAGATGAAAACAGACAAGAAAAAGTCGATGATGAAGCCCCAGATTTTTGAAAACAAACAAAACCTTTTCCTGGTACAATACACAATAGTCTGCTTAGCAACAAAGGTTGCTGTGATTGCAAAGACTGCAGCCAAAACGTCTGCCCTGTTACGTGAAGCCTGTGTAAGACAGCATCTCCCTGCTTCTCCCTCCATGTTCTCCCACGCTCCTGTATTCTGCCAAACAACTTGACTTCACTAAAAATCAAGAATCAATAGTTCTGCTAGAGGCTGGATTATGCAGCTGCTGCAAGACATACAACAAGTAGTGGACTTCTCCATGTGAATGAAAAGAAAAACTTCTTGGCTCAACCAAAAATCTCCCTTCCACCATAGTGTCTCCTCACAATTAGTGTACATGCAATGCACACGTGTGCAGCCTGCCACTGGCAACTTAACTGCTTAAGGAAACTATACCTTCTGAAAGTCTGCAACGCCAGAGAAATACTCATTTCATTTTTAGCTGCTGGAGAAGTTGCACAGACACAACAGGGATGAAAATAGAGTAAGTAAATGAATACAGAGAAAGAAAAATGGTTTAAGAAAACTGAAATGTTCCTTTCTAAACACATTTCACTTGAGGAAGTAGTGGATGAAACCAATAGTTTCAGTCAGTGTCAGCTGAGGTCAGCAGGCCTGAAGCTTATAGAATGCTTCCATAACATATATAACCATTGTTTATGTCCAGTATTCTGATGTCACATCTGCTCCTTACCACAAGAAGTCACGTTAGGCAACCACAAAATAATAACCCACAAAATTCAGAGAGCCAATTGGAGGTATTTCTGTGATAACACTCAAGGTAAAATAAAGACTGAGGAGTAGAATCTGTGTCACAAAGGCATAGCAGAGTCTGCAGCAGTCAGAACACAGAGGGGCTCGAAACACAGCGGTACAATGCTTGATCATCCTTCTATGCTTCCATAAGTGTTTCATCTATGTGTATATATTTACCCACAGGCATATATGCTATATATAACACATGCATACTTACATGGTGATATATTTACAAAAATACTGGAAACAGAAATGCAATACTCAAACACTCCTTGCACGCTTTTGTAAAGACTTCATCTTTATACACATACATATATATCTATCTATATACACTATGTATAACATACACACAAACGAATCTATAAAAATACCACAGTTCCCTGCTTCCAAAATTAGTCAGGAATCCCAGATACACGACTGGACCACTGGGCTTTCACAGGCTCTAAATTAAGTCTGGGCTCTGTTACAAATCAGCCACGGCTGTTAGTGGGCCCATCTGAATGTGCATTTTCACAACTCATGCCCTGCCCGTTAGTACAACAATTATTTTCTAGTTTTAAAGAAAAAGTAAACCACTCTCTCACTTCTAAAATCAACCTGCAGTTAACTGGAATGCAAAAGTGCAGAAAGCTATCTTTGGCAGTAATGAACAATTCAGATATATATCCTAGCTACATAAAAATATAGCTATGTCGACCTAAAGCATGCCTGCTGCTCCACCTTGAATCCGCAGAATATTCATCATTCTTTTTGAAAACATCCCACACAGACTTGATTTTTTTTTTTTAAATTAAAGCCAATTCTTTCTATAACTGGATTTGAATAAGATGCTTTTACCCCTGAAGCTACACAGAAAGTCACTGAAACACTAATATCTAAATGCATAGTTTCACCTTCCACTTGCCTGTAATCACATTACCGTTTAAAGCTCTGCCATATGTTTACAAAGATAGTACATGAGCATCCATGGAGAACTCATTAATTCTAAGCCAAGTATGCCACCAATGCCTTTCAGGGTCACTATGAGATCTTTCATCATTGAAAAGGAAATGTATGCAGTAAAAATTTCAGATATTTTGCATTAACACGGCAGCACACAGACCCCTCTCTCTACCCTGTCGTGCCTTCAGGACAGAGATACCCTCTCTCGTCCATATATAGTGGCATACTCGGGAAGTTCCGTTCCTAGCAGATTAACTAGGAGAGGGAGATAATGTGAGATATCACAGAACCGGAAAATAACATCCTTTTCATAGCGTCGGTGCTTATTTCTTTAGGTAAACTACCGCAGCAATAAAGTCAGATCCGTCCAATCGTCGCCCCCGAGTACAACGACAGCTGTTTCCAGGGAAGACAGCTATCGGCCTGAGCTAATCGGAGACACCAGGGGAGAGCAGCCTTCCTTTCTCACCACAGCTCACGCGACCCTTCAATCGCAGTGACTAACCTCATTGCCAAAATAACGCCGGCCCCAAAAAGGCATTTACCGGAACAGCTCCTCGGTGCGTGCGTAGAAAATCCGATTTGTTACCGAAAGCGAGACGTACAAGCAGAGCGAACGAGGGCAGCAGGGAGGGGGAGCCGCACCGCAGCGCGGTTACATGCTGCCAGCCCCGCAACCCACACGCTCCTCCGCTCCGAGTTTGCAGAAGCGACCCCGATCCCCCCTCCCCGCACCTCCACCCCGACCCCTTCCCCGCGCTCACCGTGTTGCTGGCCCTGAGCGGCGGCAATGCGAGGGGCGACGGCGGGCCGGTCCCAGCTCCTGCCCGGGAGACCCCGGCTCCGGCGCCCGGGGAAGACTGCAGCGGGCGGCCGCTGTCCCCTGCCCTGCCTGCGGAGAGCAGAGGGGATGANTCCCCTCGCTCCGCTCCTCCCCGCCGCCGCGCCCCCCTCCCCCTACCCCCCCTCCTCGCGTTCCCGTGCGCTCCCCGCGGGCGCCCGCACTTCGGCTCAGCCCGCGGGGCTGCGGGGCGTGGGGGAAGCCTGCGAGCCGTTGGTCACCCCCGGGGTCACGGCCATCTTGGGGCCTGCCCCGAGGGGGGTCACCGCGAATGCGGTGGCAACGCGGGAGGTGCGAGGGGATGGAAACTTAAAACATGGCGGTGCTTTGGGAGAGCTTTGGGCATCGCCCGGGAGCGGCCCGTGCCTCCGGCCAGAGGGAGGGAGCAGTTGGTGGGCCCTGTACAGCGTGCCTCGTGGAGTACAATGCTTTGAATTCCTGGTTTGTCAGCTTGAACGTCACGAGTGCCAAAAATAGATAGCTGAACATTTGCTCAGCCCGGGTCGGCGTCGAAATGAACTCTCCTGCCTGCACTCAACCCTGTTGGAAATCTGTATGGACCGCGCATATTTTCCCTTCTGAAAGCAGACGGTGGGTCTGCAGACAGACTTCCCTTCGTCCCCTGCCACACAGAACGGCAGAAAAATGATTACCCCCCCCCTTTTTTCCCTGTGCCAGAGCACAAGGATTCCATCCCTGCAGCCAGAGAGGAAGACTTTGCCTTTTCCAGTGCCACAGATAAGTGTGTAAACAAAGACATTTCCTGTGCTGGTACAAAGAAATAAACACTTTCCCCAGCCCCTCCTGCCTCACGGAGAAAATCCTACCTTTTCCCGCCCAAACCCACCCAACCTTTTCCCTTCACTGCAGCAGAAGACAAGCTTTGTTTCCCTCGATACCCCCCAGATGTACCCGGACACCCCAAGTTTCCCTTCCTTTCACTGTCAGGGCTTTCTGCTGTCTCTTGGTATTTTCCCACTCTTTTCACAAACATCACGTGTGCATCAAAAGTAAATAACTTGCAGCATCTCTTTGGGAGATACCTTCAACCTTCAGGGAATGGTGGAAGAAAACGTTATTTTCTGTCTATCCTAAGGAGGGGAAGGGGGAAGAGGCTTGGTCACATTCCAGACAGATAAAAAACAAAAAAACTGAAGTTGATGTCAACTAATCTCTTCTGAGGGCTTGCAGGATTTCTTACTTTGCCATCTTAAAGGATGTGTATTCTTTGCCTATCAAGTCACGGACAGCTTCATGCATGTTCTGGGATTAGTTACACCTAAACATCAAGATAAGAGAAAGCCTGCATCCTGTTCCAAACCCCTTCCAGTCAGGCACACCGTTCACAGTTTGCCTCACAGAGTTTGTTCGAGCAACCTTCGACCACTATGAAAGATATGTGAAAAACTGAGTTAGTGCGTCATGCAATAAACAACTTCTTAATTAAGTCAGTGGGAACTCATTGCATTGGTACCTGTCCAGCTATTCCCTTTCTAAAGCTGTGCGCATGGTAAACTTTCAGCACCAAGCCTTGGGCCTCCCTAGATGCTTCCTTCTTTGTCTCTGTCTCTTTTCCAATCCACAATCTGTCTTGGCATCTGATATCAAGGATGGTACTACCTGATGGAGTCTGGAGGGAAACTCTGGAGGAGAGGAAGGCCTTCATGATTCCCCCAAATGTAATTCAAGAAGCTTAAATTAAAAAGCCTCTTTCATGCAGGATTTAGGTTTACAAAGGGAAAGAACATGCTAATATAATTTTAAAATACCCAGGCTGATGCAAATACCAATGCCTTTAACGGTCTTCTGCAAAATCAGGCACCATTCTGAGAAATAAAAAAAAAAGAAAAAAAAGCCTAAATACTCGAGGACAAAGCAAAGATTAATTTTTTTCATTCCAAGTGTTACACTCAGGAATCTGAAGTATGTCTTGCTGAGTGGCCACAGAACTTTCTTCTTTTTCATACTGGCCAACTGAACATATCAGCACTTTCCAGACCACTGCTACACATAGATGAGTTCAACAGACTTCAGTTCCCAGGGCAGAAACATTTATTAGACACCTGGCAGGAGGTAGAATACAGTGCTCAAAAGTCGGAGGGCAAAGTGAATCAGGGTTTTCTTGATCCATTTTCCTGCCACCTCAGCTTTTGTCACCAAGGAGTGTGAACTGATACCTAATGACAGAACATTAGTCTTCTCTTTCTTGGAAATAAATGTACTCAGTATTGATGAGTGTCAGAGTATGTGCAAGTGGCTTGTAAAGTAGTGTTATCAAAGCTTTTAAGAGAAATCATTTGAAAATTGTTTTAGTTTTTGTTTTGTTTTTCCAGACAGGCACCTAAACAGCCCTGCAGATGGGAAGGTGCTAGCTCAGCCCTACACAGGTTGTTCACCACAGTGGCCACAGAAAGAAGAGGAGGAAGGAGTTGGGCTGCAGGTGGGATCAGAAAGCTGCTCATTGCAAGGGAAAAGCAAGAAAGCTTCCGTGCTGATGAAGCTTAGCATGGGCTGTTACAGGTATCACCCTCCTGTGATAAGCTGTACAGAGCGTCCTAGAATAAAACTTAGCAACGCTCGGTAAAAATAAAGTGGTTAAATCACAACCATTGAATGAGAGAATTAAAATTCAGTTAAAAAAAAAAAAAAGAAGAACCAGAATAGTCTAGAACAAAACATCATATCTGTAAAATTTTATCTAACAGTATTCCTACCCACATGGTACATTAAAATGCATTACTGAAGATAATACACTAGTACAGTGAGAAGCACAGAGCACGCTGTGTTTCATGAGCCCTGCCTTGATTAAGGCTCTGCCTTGTGACTGAGAGATACTAATTCCAAGCATACTGTGAAGGGTCAGCAAGGTCTGTTTTGCCAGAGTGCCTCAGGACACAGCTCATCTCTAATTGTCCTATTAGTGCACTGTATCATAGAATCAGAGTTATAAAGCATGGAAAGGACTACTAAGAGCATCTAGTCCAGCTGTCATCCTATCACCACCATGCCTACTAAACCACGTCCTTCAGTGCCACATCTACCTCCAGGGACAGTGACTCCACCACTTCTCTGGGCAGCCTCTTCCAATGCTCTTTCCGAGAATAGTTTTTTTCCTAATATCCAACCTGACCCTCCTAAGCATCACAGTGAATCCTTCCTCTCCCCCCACAGCCATGTCAATCTTTTTACGTCTTCAAGGTGGATGCTGGTTTGAGTTTAATTATATGGAGCTTTGGTATGTAGTAGGGTGGGAGAGTTTGGCCAGTCAGTCACCTGGCATCTTTGCTGCTGTGGTATTACAAATACTTGTGTGGTCAGCCACCAGGGAATTCCTGGCAGCCACGCATATCCAAAGCTGAGATGATGACTCTGGGGACTCCCACAGTGACGGATGCAGCAGGTGCTCAGCACCTTGGCATGCTCTGACAGTTCTCACCTGGCACAGCTAACTATTTTGGTTACAGATAAATGACAAGCAGACTGAGCAAATGCAAGGCTACTCAAAAATATGATGGGCATGGAGGAAGCGGAAAAAATAATTCTGGTGTATGACACAGAAAGTCTTGCCTCTTTTTTCTTTACTTCTTTCATCCTCTCATTCTAAGTAGAATTTGCATAAGGAGGAGAATCTACACTCTCAGCTTCTTTTAAAATGTTTGGGAATCTAAGCCATTTAAATATTTTTCCCATTGTTTTTTGTGAAGCAGGACTTGCATTCTGAGCTTGAAATATTAAAATACTTAGGATATGTCTCACCATCAATTAAAGATAGGTCCAAGTGTGTTCTCTCAGGCAGTAATCCGTATTTTGAAAGAAAACCCTTTAAGCCCAGTGAGTGGTTGCCTCAGAAGGGCCTGAACACAATCGGCACTGGGTCTCATTAATGTGTTGTGGATAATTTGGACATGAACGGGGCTGAGTATACAACAATGTGGTCTTTCAGCATTTCAAGCTGAGCACAGCGTAGGCACTTGAGAACCAAAATACAGCAATCTACTAATGCAAGCAGTGCAGATGGAGAGCACACAGGTAGGGGCTCAGCTAGCACTCAAATTTGTACTTCACTGTGTGGTACACCAGTAAGGTTTGCAACTCCACCCTCTCTCTACCCTCCATGGAAAAAAATTTCATAGCGTCACCCTCAACTTAAAATAAAATTGTTTTTCAATACGATTATAAAAAATAGGTTACGTATTCAGTGTAAGAGTGCAGAGAATCACTGCCACAAGTCCGTTTGCTAGTACATATTCATAATGACATGAGCATATATGAAGCTAAACTGTCTTGCTGGGTTCAGATTTGTGTTGGCCTTTATTTTGATGTATGTTCTGTCATGGTTAAGCTTTATTCTGTGCTCAGGGATTTACTCTTTCTGCTGTTTACGAACACATAAGTTCACTATATCAATTACAGCACTAAAACAAGGAGCGGTGTTTTATTGGTCAGTGAAGATTGTCAGATCCTGAGTGTATGCAGGCATATGGTAATTTTTTATTCTTTTTTATTATTATTATTTTGCAGGAGATTATCTCACAATATATTTGTATTTTACTGCTGGTAAATTACACATTAAGGAAAACGTTTTCCCATTTCCCCAGACCATGCCAAGGTTTCTAAGTATCAATATTATTTATTTCCTGGATTCTTTCTGGATTCTTTTAACATTAATATTCATTAGAACATTAGACTTATTCCTTTGTGTAAACTCCCAGCACGCATAATGGGAGGAAAAGGTTCCTGTTTTCCATTCTTGTATAACCAAAGCAATCCTGATGGAGTCAGTGAAGTGGCATTAATACAAAACCAATCTCAGGGAAAAGCCTAATGGTGGCTGATCCTTTTTAGTCACTGACACACTCCTGTATGCACTCAGAAAAAAAATGAACCTCTGGAACAAGAAAGGAAGGAAATATGTGCGCTTTTGGCTCTTCCTGCGCGGACGCTTCCCACCTCATTTGTGAAGCTCTTCCATTCCCCCAGCTATGCAAACTGCCTCTCACTTGAGTGTTCGTCTTTCCTGAAGAAATCCTATAAAATAACTGTCACTGCAAGATTACTATGCAGTTGATCATTAGGATTTCTACCAAACTATTTTGCAGAGAAAGTACAAGGTTATTAAACCTCATTCTCTCAATTTGGTTTCCTTTCCTAACCACGCTGAAGATCAGCACAGAAACTCAGTGTAATCCTTCACATGCTTATTGGGGCTGTTTCAAACACATCTGTTCACACACAGGCTTAGCCCGGGCTTGTTGAAACTGTGGTAACCTTTGCTCGTGCAATTCCACATGTAAAACTGTAAGAGCCTTACCATTAAAGGCTTTATGGCAGCCAGTTACTCTCCACAGCAGTGTTTTATTGAAACTGAAACTTAATTCCATCAGATGCTGAGAGATTTCAACTCTCTGGTGTCAGGGAGCCCAGTATCTCATAGGGTGCACTGAAATAGAGAAATTACATATCTCACTCACTTGTGACAAAGCTTATTAATACCATTAAATCACCACTCTACAGAAGTACAAAAATGAGACATAATTAAAAGATAATGGGCCAGAGGAACTCATAATCAGAAAAAAAAACCTGGCTATATTCTTTTCCTTACCTGAACTTGCACTGGGCAGAATATATTAATATTAAAAGGAAAATGAATCATTAAGTTGATGTCCCAGGGCCTGAGTGTCATATTATTAATGAGTATAATCTACTGTCAGGATTTACGTGGTGATTTTTGAGTTAAACCATGAGCTACCTGCTGAAAAACAAATTTAAGGCTACACACTGGGAAAGGACTTTCTCATTAAAATGTAATCAGGGTTTGTTAGGGCAACAAGAGACAATCCAATGTACGTAGTTAAACCGAGCTCTCCTCAAGCTGGGAACTGAAGGTATGAGACAGCTGTGGAGAGTTGTTCAGTTCCCCATTTCACAGGGTTCAAGCCTCACACTGACTCAGTGTGGCAAAGCCAGACTATGTGTGTTGAATGTGTGTTGTAAGAGCTCTACCCGTGCTCCCTAAGGATGGGATGCACTACAGTTACAATACTTCCATAGTGAGCCTTCTTCCATCACAGAAATGTGAGAAGTATTCCCAGGGGTCATGGTCAGAGTGATATTTGGGTTACAGTAAGGGATGTGCAGGCATATATTTACACTGGGGAGGGGAAGTTAAGAGTCAGCTCCCTAATAAAGCCCACCGTACCTCACTACTGGTCCTTTGGTCTGAAAATACCCTAAGCCTCCTGGCCACTCATTGAGATTGCTGGGTGAATGCTTGGTGACTGTGTGCATATTCAGGTGCAAAGAGTCAGGGAAGAAAAACAGCAAATACGTGGTGTGAAAATGAAATGGAAGCTTTTACTCACTGTTATTATTTGTAATCTCCTTCCAAAGGAATAAATATACACATTAACATACATGCAGTTCACTATTAATTCAGAAAACTGCAATATAAAAACACTCTATAATTTGGAAAATTAAGTAAACAAAGGGGAATTCCTCTAGACGTTCTACAAATAGAGAAAAAGAAGGAGGCCCAAGGGAGCCCTTCTGTATGTGTGCTACTTTACTCATGAAATTAATCCTAATGACTTCAAAAGGACCACTCACAAAAGTTCCACCTGTGATTAGGATTCAGGCTTTAAATCGGGGAACAAATTATTTTCTTAGCGCTGATTTTAATTTTAATTTGCAGAAAGGTTGAAGCTGCTAATTATAGGTAACTCCTTATAAACTGAGATTTAGTTAGATACAAAAATGGGTAATGCTAAACATTTGGGGATATGTCTAAATGTGACTAACTCATATAAGGAAATTACTGGGTCAGAAAGATAAGTGTCTGTGCTTATTCCAGTACTTGGAAAACCATGCTGTAAGGAGATGTCAAAGCAGACACACAAACCACAGGTGTCTGGAGTAGCCCTGAGACATCACACTCCAACCTACACAGGATAGTCAACTCAGGAACATCTCCTGGAGGTGTTACCTGCATATTCTTTCAAGAAAAAATGTTGCTGTCATCACAGACTCGCCTTCTGTACAGTAGACTAATGGCAAAAGAACTAATTTGGGAAAGGTCAGTGCTGCTCTGTCCTTCAGCTCCTGAAATTGTGCAACAAGCTACAAGCTACTGCATCTGCAAAGAGGAATTCAGGACTCACTAGGCCAGAGAGACAACGAGTTACAGAGCAGAAATTAAAGAAGTAAAGAAGAAAAAGACTATTACTGTGACATTAGAGAGGGAAAGTCTTTAAAGTTGTTTTTTTTTTGTTGCTGTTGTTGTTGGTTGGTTGGATTTTTTTAATAAAATAAACCATACATACAGCACAATCCCATTCTATCTTCCCAGTCAGGCACTGTGTAGCCTTTGTCAGGGTTTGGAATCAGAATGAGTATTTTCAAATAGATTTTAGCTTCAGTTTGTAAAGGCTAATGATCTGTTTGTGTAAACAGAAAACACACAGGAAAACAGGCAGTAAATACCTTGGAGAAAGGAAGTCAATGTACAGATAAAATAAAAAAGAAGATTATGGAAAAGAACATAAAGAGGATGAAACGAGAAAGCAAAGACATAATCATTCTTTATTTTCTAGCATTAGCTTCCTGGTAGTGTGACCTTTGTCTTTTTCTGTCTGTTCAGTGCTGTTTCTATTTAAGCTGTCCTGTCCTAGGCCAACGTTTTGCTTACTACTTCTTTTTGTCTGTTAGCTTTCTTAGCATTGTCTTTTGGCCAACAAGGAGCCCATGTGCCCTAAGCAGCCCATCTCGGGCTGGGGCTGTCCCTCCCTCAGCAAATCATGCCATCTTGGGGCTGCTCCTGTCCAGGAGTCAGGGTAGGGGAAGGCTGGAGTCCTACTGTCTGCAGGGCATCCGCTGGAAAAAGGAGAGCTGGGAGCACAAGAGGAGGTCTGGGCATGACTAGTGGGCTTAAAGTGTGCTGAAGAAAACAGCTCACTATTCCTCAGTTTCTTTCCTGTGGGCTGTCTTACCCCTGCAGCCACAGAATTTTTGCCTGAGGTCTTTATCTAATGAAAGCGACTGCAAAACAAGGAAACCTCGTGGAATGGGCACTGGGTGAGAAATGTGGGACCCTGACAGATAAATTAAAGAAAAAAAAGAAAAATAAATTTTCTAGTAAGTTTACTTCTTGAAAGCTCATTTTTGTCCATTTTTGTTCAATCCATATTTTATTTTATCCTATTTTCCATTAATTTCTAGGTTCTCCCCATGTCCCTTAACTTGACAGCCTCATCCAGTCAGCAATTGCAGGGGCAAACTCTTCCCATATGCTTCGGTCGTCCTCTCCCACTGTTACGTCTTTTGTTGTCATGGAGGACTATAAAACCAGCTGCACCCTGGCAGCCAGGTTTTGTGGTCGCTCAGGAAGGTGTCACTGTGAGATAACCTGTATAGCAGGAAGTGTTCCGTTGCATGTTGACAAAAATTCAGAGCTTGTGAATGTAATGGCATCTCAAAATGGCACGATCAAAGGAATGAATTCCTTAGCTACTAGGCACACAAAGATTCATCCAAGCAGATAAAAGATGTCGCGTGTACTGAAAAGAAATGTATGTCTTCTTCTTTGGGAAGTTTTAATGGCATGCCATACTGGTGACTGTAGCTAAAATGCAGTTTCAGGGGTACGTGCTAAATGCTCTGTTTCTCAGAGGTAACAAAGGGCATGTGTGATGGGAGGTTACAGCACAGGTCTAACTAAGGCATCTTCAGTAAATGGAAAAGTGCCACTGAACATAACAGAAAGATGATATGTGCTGCCAAAAAAGATGGTTAAAACAATTGTTTTTCATAGCAAATGCTCCTCTCAGGCATTTTAGTGAAGCAATTCAGTATAAATACATGCTACTCTCTCTCTCTTTCTCTTTTTCAATCGTGAGATGAAAATCTCTGTTCGTAAAATCCCAGAACCACAGGAAGCAAACTAGAGGGCCAGAGACACAGGAGCTGAAGAAGTATAGAGCACAATTCTTCCAAGGATAACTGATTTATTTTTCTTCTCTATATTTATCATTTTCCTCTTTTATCTTTTAGCCAAAGTCATGGTCACTGCTTCCAAGGCTTAGAGTGAAAACTCCACGCTTCTCCACAGCTTTTCCCAAATCCTGGAAGAACACAGAATATTTTGGTCTATAGTATTTTCTCATGGCATTCATTTCAAAAGGGCTTTCTCTTTTCAAGCTGAAAGCTGAAGTGCAAAGAAGGACGTGCAGGTGAAAATCATTTCTTCATATGTGTATGTATTTATTTTTAAATGGGAAGAGAAATGATCAAACGGATCAACTCCTTCTGAAGACTTCCTGAGCAAATATTCATGTATCATAAATGTGCTGTAAGGGCAGTAGCTGAATATAGCAGATCCCACATGCTCACTGCTAGGGAGCTCGAAGCAGTTGTGGAACCTGTTTGACAAGAAGACCATTCACAGTGGTTGTTGTGATGTTGGTAGGTGTTGAATAAAGCCTGGGGGGAAAAAGACATGACACCTGACTGCTTCGTGTTCTTTGTAGAGAAAGCTGTGAATGCTCATATGTTTGCTACACAGAGTAGCGTGGAGAGATAAATAAACCTTCTTCATTTATTTTGACCTATCCTCATGAAAATTTGAACATTTTCTTTGCTAGTGTGGAGAAAAATCCTCAAAAATCTACATGAAAGGGTAACTGGAAGATCAACAGAACGTCTCAACCATGAAGCTTGACCATCTGTGAACACACCTCCAGTTGAGAAGAAATGTTTGCTTGAGAAAGATAAAAACCTTCACCTCAAGCAATTGAGTCTCCCACAAAGAGGTCTTTTCATTTTCCATCTCCCCCAAGCTCTGTGATATGAACTCATTGAAATGACAGTGGTAGCAAAGTAATAAAGAATCGGTGCAGGAACCCGGGCAGACAGCGTACCCTGGGGACATGCTGTAGTTCCAGCAGCTGTGAGGAAGACATCAGCTTACAAAACTGCATCCAATGCAGCACCTGTGCAGGAGCAGCACATGTAAGAAGATGGGGGTAACTGGCGAAAATCCAGTCATCTACAATCAGTGAAGTAATTTGTGTAAGAATGTCCATCGGTTGCAGAAATACCATTTGTAGAGCTGAATGATAAGAACAGAATTGCTTTAGTCATTAATCTGCAGCCATGAAGGAGTGAAAACAGGTGCCTCACTAACCTGAACATTATGTGCTTGTTCTCACGCATTGCCCTCTCTTCTGATTGTTATGTGTTTTATTGACAGAGTAACACTGAGGTCCAGCTTCCTTTAAGAGTAGATATAGAATATGACAGCTTCTAAAAGTAGATTGTTTTAGACACCCCTGGGCCTTGCTCTAAATATAAATCACCCATGCAGTATGCTTGTCAGCTTAGTCCAGACAAGTCATACAAGGGTCGCTTGGTTTTTGTCCTTTTTCTACCTAGATATAAACAAACCTTGTAGAACTTAGAAAAACGGCAAGGCATCTTCAGGAGAGAGAAGGCAACAGAAGCTCCATGCTTAAGCCATTTTTTTCCCACGTGGATCATAAAATGTCAAGACTGCCATTTTTGTCCCCTGGATACACTTAGAGTGTAATTTCCATTTTGATACAGATCCTGGGGATGTAGATGGAACGTCCTGATGCTGCTTTGCTCATAGCAGAACAAAGACTTGAGATGAGAGAGTCTCAGAAGTGACAGACACTATAGTAAACCCAGAATTCTGCATGCCCTGTGTGGAATGCTCAGTGTCAGCATCATCCTGGTAGATATTTCCACAAATGGGCTCTTCATTCATCTTTATTTAGGAAATTCAACATTGTTTTGCTGTTCCCCACGATATAACACAAGATCAACAGAATCACCTACTAAAATTCACACCTTTAACATCTATTTTAAATCAGTGATGTGATGTCCACTTCTTAATAGCTGGTTCACCATAAGTATAGCCTGTGCTTGTAAAAAAAAAAAAATAGTGTTGTATCTTTAAGGGTTGTACGTTTCCTTAGAGACTGACACTAATTTCCACAGTGCCCCGGGCAAGAATAACATGAGCACTGCAAGCTTCCATGGGGCTCCAGTCTCTGCAGTGCTGTGCAGAGAGCATCTTTGCACATCCATGACAAGCCCTAACCTTTCCTCCTGCCCTCAACTGCCTGTGACTTTGTCCCCTCCGGCTGCGATTGCCCCATCTTTTCATTTTTGAGGCTTTGCAGTCTGTGATGCTGTTACAAACAGTGATGGAAGCCAGGAGCAGGGGAAGGATGTGGTAAAGAGAAGGATGTGATGAGATTGAGAGGGAAACTAGGGAATTCTGTGTCTGCCATGGCCTGTCAGCAACAAGTCAGAGCACAGGGTGGACAGGGAACTTGAGAGCTGATGTGGTAGATGGACATGCTTGTGGAGCAGAGTCCTGGGAACAGGGGGCTCTTTGAGAGCAAACTGGTTGCTTGCTACTGTTAAGGTTTCTTACTCAATTTAGTAATACCAAGGAATCTTTGTCAGCTCCTGCAGACTTTTTCAGAACATATGGAGTACTTTTTTCATATGTGATATCAAAGAATCTGCCAGGCACAAACAACTTTAAAAAGCAATGATGACCTTGACTGAACAAGAATGGATTGCTATCATAAATACTACAGAATGTGAGAAATGCCCTGGGAGACTCATTCTCACTTCTGAGGTGAAGGGAGTGAACGATGTGGATCTCTGGGAATCTCCAGTCACACACGAATGACACACGAAGTCGACAGCTCTGCTTGGTAAATCAGATCTCCCTGTAGGTTTTGTGTCTCTAGCCAATCTGTCAAGAAGGCACAAATGCACACATATCTAACGAGATGGGAAAGGAGAAACATATATAGCTGTAGAAAAGAATTAGTCAAGGCTGCACAACCTCTGATCTCCACTGTTCTTGTTTCATTCACCTTGCTAGTTCACCTTATCAGTGCTCTTTTATCAGTCTTGTTTCGTGTTTGAAGATCAGCTGTGATATCCTCAGTGTAACCAATCTATCAGTTGGATCTAGATTACCCATTCTATTTTCAGCCTACAGGCGTTTTTCTTGCTAGACAGTTGAAGAGTAGCTTCCAAATCTAGTCTGCTTTTTGGTGTTCACCTTGCAAAACTGCATCTCAACTGCAAGGCAGAGAAAAGGATATGAGAATATTGAGACAGGATTGCTATTGTCAGAAGAGGAGACAGATGCAAAAGTGGGTCAAGAACATATTCTACAGCAGAAGCTCTAAATCTCAGAAATGGGTCAAAATGTAAATTATTCCAGAGTTCTCAGCATCTACCTGGGACAAGAACCTATTTATTGGCACTCTGATTTCAAAGCTGTTTCAACGCGCGGATTCATAGATTTTAGGTTCAGACAGTTTTATGGTGATCACACTGGCTGAAGTCTTATGTAATACAGGCCTTGGGACTTGGCAAAAAAGAATCACAGAACCACAGAATCACAGAATTGTAGGGGTTGGAAGGGACCTCCAGAGATCACCGAGTCCAGCCCCCTGACAAAGCAGCTCCCTAGACCAGGTTGCACAGGTAGAAATCTTTCTTTAGACCCCAGTGTATAAATTCAATAAAATTTATGCATATTTCAAGATGAATTAATACAACATTGCAGAATATATGTTTATTTTTGTTAGTTGATTTTTGTTTGTTTTTCAGAATGAACATTAACTGTTCTTGCTTCTGGAGAACATTTTGTCACATTTTGCCTGCTGCTTGCAAATTGTATTGTGATTGCTGCTGGGTAGAACAACCTTTGCATCAATTGCAAAGATCAAGCTGCAGTGATTATTGAGAAAAAGGACACATGCAAAAAAAAACAAGCACAAAACTCCAACCAAGGTACCTTATTGAATCTGCCTGGCTGCTGACTTATTTTTTACTGTCCTTAGCAGAAAATAAGTATGTAACTCAGAAGTTAACAGTAGATATATCAATCTTGCCTCCCAGAGCTATTAGCCATTTGTTGCTGAGCATAATCTCATTTATTTTTATAACCCTTTCCTTGATTTCAAATGAAATGTATGATATTGTAACTAATTTCATCCAGACCTCACAGCTAATGTACATTGCCTTTATATACAGTATGATTTGGCTGGAGAGGATTATTTTATTCTGATACAGTTATGGTAAAACTGGTAATAATATTCTACATATAGACCATATACACCCCTGAAACATGGGACCAATTCCATTCAGCGCTTCTCATGTGTCACATCTGATCCTGTTTCATTTTACTCTGTCAGGGATACTCTCTTTCCCAGTGACACTGCTACTGATGGTTTTAGGCACTGCCCTAAAATGTAGCCTGCTGAGAAGAGGAACACTTTGCTGCCTCTGGAAAGAGCTACAGAGCATAAAAGGTGGGGCAAGGCCAGGCTCAGGGAGATTATTCACGTGACTGTGTCAATGGAACTGGATCTGTCCAAGTGCCTTTGTATTCTTTTGGATGAAATGAGTTATGCTCAGGTAAACATTACTTACTGGTTCTGAATCAATTTTTTTTGTTCCTGATTATTCCAAAACACTTCTGGCAGCACAACAGTAAATTCAAAAGTGAATTAATTCATTTGTTCGATGTTCGGGGCTGAACACTGAAAAATACACGTGTTTCATTTTGCTTAGGCTAGAGGTTAGATGAATTTTTCTTTCAGTCACGGTTTAACCAGCAAAATAAAATCTATGTTTACACAAGATCAAGTATCAGTCTTAGTATATATTTTCTATGATATTTAATGTATCACAGCCACACTTCAAAGCTATTGGGAGTAAAGGCCTATAAATATGTGATGTAGGTGATGTAACTACACATAGCTGGACAATGTACATTCAAAAAATTCCAGACAGAGGAAAGAAAACCTTTCTGAATGCAGGGCTTGCCACAGTACAAGCCAAAATGTGTTTAAGTAAGACCATATAATATATATATATATATGTGCAAAAATAGATTGATGCCAACATTGCTTGACAACATTACCAGGCCAGGTACACTGAGGCCACTTCACAGGACTTCACACAAGTGTGGCAGTGAGGAAGAACCTTAGAAATGCTGTAATCTTTATTTATGACCTTTTTGAGACCCCTCATCACTACCAGGAGAGAGATGAATATAAATGAGAGTGAGGCTGCAAGTGCCCACAGGCAAACTGGGGAAACATGCATGGAAATAAGGTATGTGGAGAAGAGAATCTGACGTGCCTAATACAGAAATTACAAATGCATTTCACAGCAGGTAGCTATGAACTAATAACATGATATTGGCTATTCAGTCATGTTATCCTGAAATAACAGGGAAATAAGGGAATGTAACAGCACGTCCTGTTTGCTCAGGCTTTTTCTCTTCATATACATCAATGGGTCAGTCATCAGCAGAGCCCCAGGTGCAGACAGGTCCCACCAGCTGTGAGACTCCCTACTGGAGATTTATCACCTTAGGGCACAGGTGACAGGAGTAGAGCATGATGCATGCTAACATGCCAAAAAAGGTTCTTACCATTAGAGAGGAAGATCCAGATGTCTCCAAGTGATTCTCTTCCTTCTTCTCAGAGGATCTGAGTGTTTTGGATTGAGCCAGGCCAAGTAGTGATGAGGGGAGGTCACTGGGAGGTAGGGAAGGACCTGGCTGTCCAACCATCATGGGGCACAGGCAGCACTTTGGCAGATGGGCACAGCATATCTGGGGACGTACCTCTGAGGCACAGACCAAAATATAGTTTGGAACTGTAGCCTTGGGGTGTACAACTTGAAAGGCCTTGATTTATGACTTCCTATATGATTGTTTCCAAATAGGAATCTCAGTCTGGGGTAGCCATCCCTGTTGTCCATAGGCATAGAGAATTTCCTTGTCTGCTATCACTTTTTTTTATGTTATGTAGCAGTTTCTCCTCCAGTGCACATGGCAATGGGCTCTGATGGCTGGTATTCTGGTAAAAATACATTCTGCATTATGACATTTTGCCTGTTTGGGCTGGATAGGAAGACCAGAAGTTCTGCCTAGCTAAAGGTCAGTGCTAGGAGCTTTGGCCCAGCACGCTTGCAAACAAACCAGGAATCTACTGGAAGCAGTAATTACAGTGTGGCCCTAAATTAGAGATGCTAAACTTAGACATCAGAGTGTTGCACTTCAAACTGCAGAGGATCTTGAGGACACGCTAACAGTGAGAATGACTACCAAGGAAATCACATCCATTTGGTATATTATTAAATTTGTTCAATAACTATGAACTAGTCAAAGAATAAAATCTATCTCAGGAAGCTATCACAGATACATATACATAAATGATGGTTGAGTTTCAGGTTATGGCTATCAAAGTTCAGGGCAGATTTCTTCTCAAAAGTGCTGACCATGGGATTTCTTCCTTGGATCTTCTGGTGCCAAAATCTGTCAAGTTGAACGGCACAAAGTGGCACATTTCCAGGCACCAACATGACTGGCTGGAGCATGGTACTAGATTTGTCATTGGAAGGAACCTATTTGGATCATAATTGAACTCAGCTGTATAATGCAAAAATGTTTGGCACCGCTCTTTATGAAGCATGAAGGGTGTGAGCCGCTCAAAATTCAGCCTTGTGATTTTATGCAGCCACTTTCTAGGAATGGTCACAGTTACAGGCTACGGTGGATATCATCCAGTAATTCTTGTGCAGGAAGTTGTTACGTTTTGATTGTTTCTGAATTGTTGAACAACACTGCAAAATTTTGTCTGGAGGATATCCTGTATCTTCCTGATGTGGAACCAGGGGAGCTGGAAGTGGTAGTCCTCTCTGCCAACATTAGCCATCTTAAAGTTCAGTTCTCAGCATAAATGAGCCTTCTATTCTTCCCTCATCGAGAAGGAAACATGAGCATCTCTAAAATACCTCTCTAGAAAGACTTCTCTGCAGATATCTCCAGACTTTCAATAGGCTACAGATAGCTAACATCCCTCAGAGCAAACTAACTGTACCACTCCACTGGCTAAGAGTCAGCTCAGCGTATAACGAACCAGGAAATTTCAAACCACGGTCTGAAGAAGGCCAATTTATTTTTGTTTTCGACAGGAATATCTTCCTTCTTGTGCTTTGTGGATGACACAAAATAGGCTGTCTGCGAATCAAAAACATTTCCAAATATAGCTCTGCTCTTGGCTTAGAGGTTGCTTGTGACACTAGACAATGGCATGGCTTCCAGCTCCATTTGGATGACATAATGAAATGTCTGCCGGCTGAAATGTTCCTCTCAGGATTAACTCTGCAAGATTAGAACAAGTTGAGCAGCCCTTTTTCTAGGACAAAACAGTTCATAGTGCGCAGCCTTGATCAAATTGTACGTTTTTAAATTAATGACATAATTTCAGTCAGCTAGTTCGGGACTTAGATATTAGTGTCTATTTAGCTGTATATATATGTTTTGCTTTTTGCTGTTTTGGGTTTGTTTTGTTTTTTGTTTTCTGGGTGTTTTTTGTTTGTTTGTTTTTTTTTCAGAAAAGCTGCCAGCTTGTTCATTACCCCTGCATTCATGACTCAGCAGTGCTCTGTTCAAACTTTAACTTGTTTTGCACATGAAGCCTCTGCCAAAGTTTCTGAGGATCGTTGTATCTCTCATCGTTGTTTTGCAGGCTAGGCATATTGCATCTAAAGTTTGAGGCAAGTTTTCTGGGACAAGCTATCCGGGACATTTTGTTTCACTTACTCTTCTGGTCTTACTGTCTTTGTGAGATACTGTGTAAATACTTGTGATAGTTTTGTGTGCATAAGCATAAAGCTATCAGCCATTTCCCTGTTATAATATTAAATTTGTAAGAGACAATTCTGCAGGCTGGAGTACTGTGTCCAGCTCTGGGCTCCCCGGTACAAAAAAGACAGGGATTTCCTGGAAACAGACCAGCATAGGTCTACAAAGATGATAAAGGGCCTGGAACACCTCCCTTATGAGGAAAGGCTGAGAGACCTGGGGCTGTTCAGCCTTGAGAAAAGAAGGCTCAGAGAGAATGTGATCCGCATCTATAAATATCTAAGAAACGGGAGGCAAAGGGACGAGGCTGGACTCTTCTCAGCAGTGTGTGGTGATAGGACAAAGGGAAATGGCCACAAACTGATGCATGGGAAGTTCTGCACAAATGTGTGTGGGAACTCCTTCACAGTGCAGGGACGGAGCACTGGCACAGGCTGCACAGAGAGGTGGTGGAGTCTCCTTCTCTGGAGACGTTCAAGACCCGCCTGGACGCCTACCTGTGCAACCTGGGCTAGGGAGCTGCTTTGGCAGGGGGTTGGACTTGGTGATTTCTAGAGGTCCCTTCCAACCCCTACAATTCTACAACTCTGTGATTCTGCTCACCTTGAGCTCAGTATTTAAATGTGCTCCTGTTGTAGGCAGCTATACGCATTCATTGCTTTTGTGCACTGTTTCCATGCACAGAGCTGTTACTGCTTCAGAGCAGCTGGTCATGCATGATTATAAGCATATATAGTTCTACTTTCATCGTGCTTTCAATCTTGATGTATCTGTCCTCTGCTGAAAATGAGTAACGTGGTTTCATGACAATTCAAGTGTCATCACACTGTGTTAACAAGGGCTTTGTATCTGCATCAGGAAGAAATGTGTTGACACCCTGTTTACAGCCATCCTCTGTGGACGTCAAAAACCGATTCTCCTTTCACTCGCACTTATTTTACTTTGATGCAATTGCCCAGATTTTACAGGCACTTCTTGGTAGTCATCTGAAAAGCAAATCAGACTCAGAATTTGCCAGATCTGCCTATGCAGGGGCTGTGTATTCATTTAAGATCTCAGATTTGAAGAACATTTTAATTTGCTCTGTGCACAGTCATTTTGAATGTACAAATATAAGCATTATCATGTGTTCTTAAATGTTAAAAAATGCTTTGTGTTTCAGGTGTAACCATAATAAATCATAAACTTAACATTCATGTGCGCCATTGTTTTTCCATCCCTGAGTACTTAGAGTGGACAAGTGGTTTCGCTTTTAGGCTCTGATATGTCTATTTTAGATTGAGACTTAAGATTTTTATTTTTTTATCAGTGTTTAAAACACGTTTGATTTTTATGGATGAGTTGTATCTGGAAACAAACAGCAAAACTGTAACCTCTATGGTATCACGCCAGTAATTCCCCTCTTCCTCTGATGTCACTTATTTTGCAATCTCTGACCTCAAAACTTCGGCATCTGTCAAGACATCCCCACCACCCATTTACCACCTGCTTATGTTATGGCCTCCTACTTGCCACTTCATCCCAGACAGACTGGTCACACCCATCCAACTGCACTCAGTACCACTCCTACTCCAGCTTTTGGGGCTTCTGTCCTTCTTCTTTTAGATGTTGTGCTCTCCAACCACAGAAATCTCTGACTTCACTGCTGTGAGAGTCCTTCTCTCTCTCTTATGTTGACTTTCCACATTCCCTCTCTGCTCTTTTCACACCTTCACTCCCTCGTCTCTTGTCACATTTATTTCTTGGTGCATTTTTTCCTTCTTTCTTTACCACAGCCATCCGAGTCACTGCTGCACCATGGCTCTGGAGATAAACCTACGGTGTTTCCCAATCCTCCACTTTTCCCCACTGAATTCACTTAACAAAACATAAATCAGGGAGGAGAGAAGAGTGAGCAGCTGTAATCTCCCCTATCAGGAGTACATTGGCCTCGTTTTTTTCCCTGCATTGTAATACTTCTATTATCCTCGTCTGACTCATACAAACCACGCGTGTTAATATCATCTTCCTTGCACAACTTGCCAACCCCATCATCCCTCAGGATGATCCCTGCTTGGGATTTCCCTCTCATTTCGGTACGATAAAACTCTACATGTTTCATCTTGCTCTTTCTCTCTTCTACCCCTTTTTCTCTACTAGTTGCACAGTAACAAGGAAGCAATGCCCACCAGCTTCTGCCTTGGGCCAAAATAAGCTACATTTCCACAGTGTGCTGGAACACTGAGAAACACACAGGGTTCCTGCTGCAGCCTCCCCCTGCTGCCTCCCTCTTCCAGCTGTTCTGCCAACACCCAGCTTGGGTGGCTGTGCCCTGGGCAGTGCAGCTGGCAGCTCAGGCAGGAGCCATGTAAATATACACACAGACACATGCTCACATGTATGAATGTGAATATATATAGTTACACGTGTGGTTTTTTTTGCTTTTTTTTCCCCTGAGTTCATAAGCATGCGTATACATACACAGTCTCTCATGGAAACAGCTGAAGTCCCACTTTTCTCATTTGCCTCCATGAGGCGTGTGAGCATGCCTGTTTGAAGTGCTGGCAGGACGCACCAGTTTAATCTGCCTGTGCCAAATCTCTGCTGGAGGAAAACTGCCCTTTTGCATGTGAGTATGTATGTTTGCATCGTACAGACTTGGCTGCAGCTGTTTTTTTCCAAGCACTTTTCACGTCATCTCTCTCTCAGTTCTGAGGCAAGGTTTGGCTTTCCATACCTGTGGGCAGCCCAGCGAGGCTCCAAACCCCACCGGTGCTGCCAGAACATGTTTTACTAATAAAACATTCCTAAACATAAAAACTTCAAGCAAAAAAATCATGTGGATAGCTTCTGGGGTCCCAGGCTTTTCAGAATACTCACAATGTGGTGGAGAAAGCCCAGCTGAATATATTACAAGCGTGTTGAAGGCAGCTTTAAAATTGTCGTGCCTTGGCTAACTTGCTGTAATTTTTCACAGGCACTGCTGTGCTGTGGGAAAGGCAGAGGAACGCAGATGAGCATTTCTTTTGTGCAGGAGGCTGGGTGTTTCTCGGCAGCTCTGGCCTTTAGGCTGCTCCTTCACAAGCTTGACTCCTTGCCTGAGGCTGCCAAGGGGCGAGTCTCCTCCTCTTGCCTTTCTCTGTTCTCTCTCCCACATCTCCACAAGCCCACGGAGGAGCTCCACCCCTCCATTCTCATGCTTCTTAATGTGACTATAAACAGCACCTCAGCCCCTGCCAAACTAAGTTATCTGCATAGGTCATTTCAACCCAACTTTTGTGCCAATCCCATTTTAACTCGGCCAGAATACTGGCAGCAACTCTTTGCTTTCAATGGATAGCAGGAATGCTGCCCAAAAAGAATCTACTATTTCTGAAACAAGAAATGACTTAATGTTAGAAGGCTGATCGGTGAAGGGATGACTGCACCGAGGAAACACTGTGTTTTTCCCTTGGCTGCAAAATCGTGAGACTTGTCTCCTTTGGATCGTAATCTAAGAGCATCAAGGTTTCCATACAAAATCCACTGTGTAGAAACAGCCAATATCACAATCACAATCACCTTTCAAGGGCCAAAATCCCCAGACAGAATCAAACTTGCCTAATATATCTTATTTGAACCTATCAAAACCAGAAGAAGAATCGAAATGAATTGGACTGCCCCAATTAAGAAACTGATTCATTTCTGTTACCTCCAAAGCAGCCCTGACATCAGACAAGACACGCTTTTGGCAATGACAGTCTATATGCTTGACATCTGGGACTTAGTTTTGTTCTCTCAACATGGTAACAGGCAGCTGTATCCCTGACTTCCAAACAAGCCCATGGTGGGCCTGATCACAGCACTGAGATGCTCTGCTCTTCTAATTCTCTTTCCTTACCTGCTCTTATTCATCAGCACAATTTTCCTTTTGCAGCTGACATGTCTATTCTAAGTGAGCTGTCAGCCAGGACTGCCCTTTTGTCTGGCTGTCCCAACAAAGGTCCCTGTGCCTTTTGTTACAGAGTGCTCTCATTTTATAGACAGTTCATAGTTGTAAATAAGTAAAAGAGAATCCATTAACAGAAATAAACAATAGTTTTGATCACCTTTTTATCAAAGCTTTTAAAGGTTTTGAAATAATTAGGAGTCACAGCTTGTGCCTATAGTCAATGTATACAACCAGTTATCCTTTGCCATTTCTCTGCCTGCTCCACCTTTGTCACATACCCCCCTTCTTTACAGTTATTTAAAAGCCCCTGGAAATGAGAAAACCAGCTCAGTTTCCTGTGTGTGTGCCATCTGAAGTGGGGGATCCTGGTTAGGATTAAGACATTTGCCCATACTGTTCAGTAAGTCAGACAAAGCACTAATGCTTGTAATGAAGAACATGGTATCGGAGTGAGACAGCGATGATACCTGGGTGGAATTTGGGTGCTTCTGCTCTCAGGCATGAGCAATCTGAAGGTACCAGACAATTGCAAGGTAATTATATATGGTCATGAAAGGAAATGACAGAACCCTAATAAAACAATCTTTCCAGGAAGATTGTCTAAGACAGCCTGTAGCCAGGAGTGGGCAGGAAAGCGCTGTGTGTCCTCCATGGAAAACTCTTGCCATGGGGAAGGTCAAGCAGAGGCAATGACCTTCAGAGACAAAGAAAAAGGATTAATTATGGTAGTTGTATATTTGGATATTCCCAGGGCTGAAATACAGAAAACCTGATTTGGACTTTCATTGTTGGACTTGACAAGCTGCTTCCAATAGAGGGCTGCCATGTGACCTCTTCTGATCCTACTGTATGGCCATTCCGTGCTCCATGGACTCACAAAGTGCCATGCAGGCACACAGGAAGGCAAGTAGCTTTATGACATCTGAGTCTCACAGTTGAAATAACTGATGCATAGCTGTATTTCAGCAATGTTCTACCAGAAAGTTGGGCACTGTACACATCAGAGGGCTGAGCGTGAGACTGCAGGGTTACAGTGCTGACATTTCATCAGTACTCTGAAGAGGAAAAAATGTAAGTAAGATTAAAAGAGATTGCTTGTTAAAATGACTGATGCAATTAACACCTGCAACAAAAGTACAAAAACTCCTGTTGGAAAAGGAGAACAAGAGGTTAGAAAGTAATTGGGTGAGCTGGATGTGTTCCGATTGCCTGCTCCTGGGGAAATCCACTCCGGGCATCTTGAGGGACCTGGCCAAGATGACACTGAAGCTGATTTTGGTTGGTATGAAAGAACTGTAGTGGAGCAGTGGACTTCCACAAGGTTGAAAGAGGGTGAGCCTGCCCCCTACTCAGCATGGACAGTAAGTCACTGAATTATCAAGCCAGAAAAATGAACAATCAGACTATTTGTGGCCATCTCAAAGTGCACAAAGCGGTGAGTAACAGCTGAGGTGGCTTCAAGAAAATCTGATCTCATCCAGTGCAAACAACCTCGTTTCACATGACAAGAAGTGGTCAGATTACTGCTGTTTCTCAGGTTGCTGTCATCATAGGCAAGTGACATATGCTTGAGCCACCCCATTTGCAAAGCGAGTCTATTTCTACAGCAAAAGGTACTCATTGATATATTTTCTTTCACTGTTTGTAGGAGGTAAAAAGCACACAGAGAACAGATGTTTGGGGATTTTTTTCTTTTTAATTTAGAGAACAGGATATTTCCATCCGTTGCAGCAAAGAGAAGATCTTCGCATGTAGTATTAAAAAGATAAGAATAGGCATGACAAAACTCTTCATCTACAACAAAAAAGATCAGGCTGCATGGTACAAAATTGTTCAGTCTTAAAGGTAATCTAGTGCTGGACTGTGCAACCACCACCTTAAAGAAGCGATGAGACAAACACATCTGCTAGAAGACACACATTCCTGATGCTTTTGCCCTTGCTTTCTATGCTTTTCTGTATTTCAGAAAGACTTGTGACCTCTTCAAACACTGGTGGAACAAGCAGGACACTTTCCATCTAAGGACTAAGTTGAGCTGTAGTTTAGGGAAATCTTAATTACTGAAACAGGCTTCACAGGCAATATTTCCTGTCTCTCCTCCCTAGGTTCATCTCTTAGCCCCAGCCAGTTCAGTTTCTCAGGCATTTTTCTTCCACCTCAGCAATGTCTAAACCTGGGCAGCCCCATGCCTTGCAGCGCACGGCATTTAGGGTTGTTTTGTGGTGCTTGTGTTGCCATGAATAAGGCTGAAGGAAGAGTAACACCCAGGGGATGCAGCACACTGACAGATAAGCACCAATCTCACTGGATGCACTGGTAGCCTCTGTGCCCATTCAGCAAAAGCTGCCTGTGGAAGATGTCCCTGCCTGCTGTACAAGTGCTGCTGGCAGGGCAGGGCAGGGCGCCTGGCTGGGAGCCCCATGTTCTCACCACGCACCTTCATCATCAACTTCTTCAAGGCTTTATGTTGAGCCAACACAGCTAATGAAAAACCCATCTCATAAAGAATATAGCCAAGACAGCTGTAGAGACTGAGAAAGCAATTTGTTTAAGCTGATACTGATTTTCCCTCCTATTATGAACTACTTTCCTCTCCACCAAGGTTAGTGTATTGTTTTCTGCGGAACAGACTCAGCCGAAGGCAGGAACACAGGCAGGGGATAGCATGATTCTCTGGGGGAAGCCTAACAGAGAAAGGTGTGGTGCAGCAAGAACTTGGCCTTTTGCATCTATCTTCTAATTCTGTTGGGTAGATTCTTTTGTAAAATAAAATCCACCCTGCAGGATTAGCTAGAAACAGCCTCTGGAGCTGAAGTAGTTGAGTGTCTCACTGCAAATTCCAGCTGAGAGCCATACAACTTCTTTCCTACTAATTTCAACTAGAAATCAGATTATAAAACAGGTAATCCATTAAAAATTAGTCTTTGCAGACTGGTCTTCCAGCAGAAAAGAGTAGAAGCAACTGTAATCCACTGAGACCAGCAAAGGTTCCTGTGGAGCCTATTGGAATTTACTTTAAAGAGATGGCAACTGCCCTCACTTAGCAGTTGCTGTCTTTGGCAGGGAGAAGCTCATTTTACAGGTACAACCCTATCAATTACCAAACAGATCGTTTGAAAAGAGGGGTTAGCAGCTAGCGCTCAGGTGAGAAGTGGTGCTAAGTAAGCTGGATAGAAGCGCTTTACAGAAGAGAAACTGAAAACACAGACTTGGAGACCTTTCTCTTCTTCTTGCCTTCTGTCTTTCCAATTGTTTTAGGAAGGTTTCCCTGAAGGGTACGCTATTGGTGCCATGTGTGTTCCCTATAAGGAATACCAGAGTGCGAACAGCTGCTTCCACTCATGGTATGCTCCGCTCCTCAGGCCTTCTGCTGATGACCTCTACAGCGCACGTGTTGAAATCTAAAATATTTATACATCAGGGTGACACTGTTCTTCTAATTAGTGCAAATCATGTTCCATGTCTTTCATATCATCTCCTCTGAGACAGCATATGTGATCAGCTGTAGTAATAAATTTGCTCTCTCTCTCTCCCCGCTTCATTCTCTCCCTCCTTCTGCCATGCTTAAAGCTGGCTTTATTCTTGCCTGAAAACCCTTCCATTTAGCACTGTCATATTTACTGAGTATCTCAGAGTAAAACTTGATCATGTTCTCCCCAGGGAACCGAGTAAATGTCTTTATAATAGGAGTATTGCTAAAGCACAAGGAATAGTACAGTACCCACAACTGTTAAATTTGAAGCTATGCTGTTGAGTTTATTTAGGATCCCTCATCTCAGATGATGTTCCTCCAGGCAATTGGTATGGCAGTGGGCAGGACTGGTTGGAAATAAAAACAACAGAAGCAGTTGTATTAAGGCTCAAACTCCATCAGGAGCTTGGAGCCCGGCACTGGTTTGGTGTTTCATGCACTGGAGCTGGAGCTCTCCTGGCTCCCATCCAGGCCTGGTTGAACTCTTGCTCCTGGCAGCCTGGAGCTCTGCTCTTCCCTGGGCCCCTGCAAACACAGTGATCGAACCTGAATAAAATGAGAATCTGCTTAACGCTGCCAGGTGTCATGGGTAACATTAAATTATCGTCCAACACTCTGAAAGGCCAAGAGAGAAAATAAGCAGGCCTCGAGTGGATGCCATTCCATCTGCTCATTCAAAAGCGTTTCATAACATTTTCCTCAACACAGTGTAAATACTAAATTCTTCTGCTAGGAACCTACAGAGAGACCTAAATAATCTTATGTCCAACTGGGTAAATTGGGTCACAAAGAAGGGAGGCCTCGGTTACAAGGTCAGATGAGTGCTCAGCTGCCTTCTCCCAGCTGCTTGTCCAAAGCAGTCCATGTATTGTCCCGGTGCTCCTGAAGCTTGTGGGGAGTGCTGGGGCAACCACAGCAGCTGCAAGGTGCTCAGGGTGGTCCCAGGGCACAGCTCTGCCACTATGGTGTGGCACAGGCAGAGGTGACGAGGTGGCCTTATGAAGCAGCCAGACCTTGTGGCTCTGATCGATGCTATGGCAGAAGCATACAAGCAGTTTGGATGCTGACAAGACTGACAGTTTAGACAAAGTCCTTTTTAAGGGCTGTAGCTGAACTGAAGTTGGGGTCCAGTTGCATCCCCACTGGGTCCAGCATCATGTCACCTGCACTGAGGACACCATATGGGCAGTGGAGGATTCTCGTCCGCTGCCAGCCCAGGTCAGTGCCACATCCACATCCTTGGATTCCACCGTCGCTCCATGGCTCTCTTTTTGTTTTCTGCTTTGGAGTCAGCTGGTGCTGACTACAGGCATTGGGAATCAGGCTGAGCTAACCAGCCCTGCAGGTTTCACTGCGAATGCTGTAAGTCACAAAGAGTGGGGTGTGTTCTGCAGTTATCCTGAGCCACATCCCTGCACTGCTCGCCGCAGTCCTGACTGCAAAAGTCACAAAGCATGCAAATGAAGGCTACTTCTAATCATTATCCCTGTTACAAAAAAATCCCACGCATGTAGTCATCCACGCAGAAATGACAGAATGAAAATATGCCTTACATAAAGCAGCAGCTTTGGGGATCCACTTGGCTTCATGTGTGCATATGTAAATGCAACTATGGCTGAAAAACACTCTTTCTGATGGGACTGATATTGTTCTGGAGTTTGCTTCCAGTTTAGCTAATCATTCTTGACTAATTAAAAAAATGAATAGAAAGAAAAAAAAAAAGAAATAAATAAAGGAGGGAAGGAAGATTTCCAGTGAAGTCTAAATACTTCACTTAGACATCTTTGAAAAGAAGTGTCAAATTGTCATTTCAAAAGAAAGAGTTCTGCATGATCAGTCTATGTCACTTTCCAAAAAAAAAAAAAAGGCTTCAGGGAAGGAATAAGAAACTGAAGAAAGAAAGGAAGAAGCTGACCTAAAACTAAATTTGTCAGAAAATCTAAATGTGGCCATCTGACTGAATCCCTCTTTCACACAACCCCTTTGCAGAGGAGGCAAAGTGTGATCGAAGCATTCAGAGTAAGTCTTTCACTCAGAACTTGTCTGATGGAGAAATCTCTGCGTTGTGCAGAGAAGAAAGTAGGCCAATCTTTGCCCTTTGGAGAGGCACCTGAAGTGATACCACTGAAGATTAAAATCCTCAGGGACTCTCATCCAAGGTGGACAGATGGCAACTCTGTGTAATAATAAAAGCATCTTTGCAAAATAAATGAAGGGCAATTAGTCACCTCTTGCATATAGGGAGACCCCAGTCTAGGCAGCCAGCATTTGGTGGGGACCAGAGGGTGATCAGACAAGCTGCTCTTAAACTGTACTTTTTCTGCAACATATGGAGAGTGAAATTTAGGGATGTGTAAATAACAGATTTTTATTATTATTATTATTATTATTTGGTTCTGCAAATGAATGGAAAAATCACAGTTAAGAAATTATAACTTGGGTTGAATTCCAGGTTATCAATCTTTTTTCCTTACTGAAACAAGACTAAAACAATAATTACATATTCTCAACAGATTCTAGCTCAATGCAGAATCCCAGCACAGCTAAGGTTGGCAGGGCCCTCTGGGTCCATCTGCTCCACGCTTTGCCCAGCAGGGTCACCAGTGCAGGGTGCCCAGGGCCACATCCAGTCACCTTCTGAGGATCTCCAGGGAGGCGATCCCAAAACCTCTCTGGACACCCTGTGCCAGTGCTCATTCACCTGCACAGCACAGAAGTGCTACCTGGTGTTCAGAGGGAACTTCCTGTGCTCCAATTTGTGCCCACTGCCTCTTGTCCTTGCACTGGGCACCACTGAAATGAACCTGGCTCCATCCACTTTGCATCCTCCCTTCAGGTATTTGTATACATTGCTAGGATTCCCCCCAAGCCTCCTCTTCTCCAGACAGAACAGTTTAATCCCTCTCAGCCTGTCCTCGTAGAAGAAGTGCTCCAGGCCCTTTGTCATCATGATTGCTGAGTTGGACTCTTTCCAGTACATCCATATCTCTCTTGGACTGGGGAGCCCAAAACCAGCACTCTGTGTGTGCCCTCATCAATCCTGAATCAAGGGGATCGGCTCTCTTGATCTTCTGGCAATGCTTTGCCTAATGCAGCAAAGAATACCATGAACCTTCTTAGCAGCAAGGGCACATTGCTGATTCACACTGACTTTGACGTCCACCCCCAACCACCTCTCCCTGCCAAAGGCCATGGTTTTATTCTTGTGCCATACTCCTCCTCCTGCAGCTTCCTCCCTTTGCTCTTCTTTAGCTCAAAGTACTGCTACCATAATTGATCTACTTCAAATTGAGCTGACCACATCATGCCTGCAAATCCCTTCAGGCTCCAAAAGCAACAGCAACAGGTTCATTGAGTCCATGTGTTTTCTGTAAAGCTTAGGGTTGTTAGCACCCCAGTGTTGTGCCTGGTCCCCACAGTATCAGCTAACCCGCAGCGCCCTACCCCGCATCACCAGACTGAACACATCAAACCTATTCTGACCTGCTTCACTGTAACTCCTTTATCTGAACTGCATGGGTGGAATTTAGCAACTCTATTTTTAAACGTGTAACTTAGACATTGACCTCTTTACTGCAGTTGCCCCCAGTTCCCTTTACAGTCCAAGCAGAGAGAGGCACTTCTATAGGGTGCAATTTACTTGGCCTACTTTTGGGGTCTTCTTTAGAGTAAGATGAAAGAGACCCCAGAAAAGCCTCTTTCTCTTCACTAACTATAAAGGGAGCCTTGGCAGCCATGCCACATGCTGACAATGACAGCAAAGCTGAACCTAAGAGCTCTGAGATGCATTTCATACACTGTTGTGCATATTGTTGGCTCTGAATAAGTGTATTACACCTAGTGTATATAGTAGGCTACATGTTAGCATATAGTAAGTTACATGTGTACTGTATTCATCTAATATATATCCATTCAGTACTGCATCCATGCTCATGTATTACTGGGAAAATAATCAAATAGCTGTAGTTTCCATTGCTAAATTTTTCTTACCATTTCTTAGATGAGCTCTCAAGCCGTTAAAGACAGTGTTTACACCAGACTAGGCTGCACAGGGTAGGGATTTGCTAGGACAGTGCTCTTGGTGATTCTCTGTGTTCTTGGTGATTCCTTGCATTCTTTAGTGACTTTTTGCATTCTTTAGTGTTTTTGGTTTTTTTTGTGGGTTTTTTTTTTTTTTTTCTGCATTTCTGATGTCACTCTAGTGCTAGCTATAAAATCAGAACTGGACCCAGGGAGGCCTGGCTCAGGACATTTCTTTAGGTCTCACCAGGGCTGCCCAACAGCTTGCTGGGGAGGGTGGCTGGAAATCAGTCCTTTCAGTATCTGCCATAGATCCCTTTCTTGCCTGGGCACGACTTCCTCTGAGTCTCCTCCATACTGAACAATCCGAGTTCCCTCAGCCACACTTCATAAACTTGTGTTCCAGACTCCTCACCAGCTTTGTTGCCCTTCCCCGGACACACAAAAAAATCCAGGACCTCAGTGTTTTTCATGTAGTGAAAGCCCAAAACTGAACACAGTACTGTTGGTGTGGCCTCACTAGGACTGAGTACAGAGGGATGATCATTTCCCTGTTCCTTCTGGCAACACTATTTCTGATACAAGCCAGAATTACATTGGCCTTCTTGGCCACCTGGGCACACTGCTGGCTCATGTTCAGCTGAGCACTGACCAACACCCCCAGGTCTATTTCCTCCACATTCCAGCCACTCTGCTCCAAGCCTGTAGCGTTGCCTGGGGTTGTTGTGGCCAAAGTGCAGGAGCCAGTACTTGGTCTTGTTGAACTTCATCCCATTGGCCTCAGCCCAGCGATCCAGCATGTCCAGGTCCCTCTGAAAGGCCTTCCTACCCCCAGGCAGACTGACACTTCCTCCCCATGCTTTTGCCCCACCTGACCAAAATGAGGTCAGGAGATCTGAATCTACATCTGGTCTTATGTGTGGGTCACTGGACTTTGAGATCTACAGTATGGAAAATTAATAATCTGCCAGTGCTCCAAATCTATGTTAACCACACACTGCAGCCAGACATAAACTGGAGCTGAAACTTATAGGAAAGGAGATTATTTTAAAAGCTGGAACGGCTGGTGAGAGCAAACCCTCCAGGTACACTTACTGCTGAAGACATGAGTGCTTCTTAGAAGACAGGACACATACACCTCCTTCTATGTGCCCAGAGGGTAAGCTCTGAAGGAAGCTTGCATTTTCCAGTTCAAGTCACTCTGAGCAGAGGTAATTATTCGGCTTCTTTATTTTTTTTTTCTCTTCAGAATGCACCTAAGCAGAACCAGGATCCAGCAAGGCAGGGGGCCAGGATGGATGGCACAGCCAAGGGAAGGATGCAGTCATGCACCTGAACAGAACACAAGTATCTGGGAGCACTCTCTAAGCTGTGTAACTTAGCAGCAAGGTGATGTATGAGGATGGAATAGAATCACTGCCGTGGTCACACTGCAGCACCAGTAAGCTGTTGGGCCCTGAGAGCAGTAATGCCTCTGGGTACAAACACCACTTTGTGGTAGACAGTTCCATTTGTTTCTTTGAATTGGACTCCAATTAAATCTGTCAGTGGTTCTCCTGCCAAAGATCTGCTGCTAAATCTGTGGGCAAAATCATATCACATACCTTTCTAAGTCAGTTGCTTTTTACTGTTCATATTTATGAAGGGAATGTAAACAGGAAAAAATACATCCTGCTATCTTCCCACCTAGGAAACAGTCTGATAGGCAGAACCTTAAACAGTTCAGTATTTTGGTAATGAGTCTACCTTTCTGTATCACAAGTGAAAGTATCATGAATGATGTTCAAATCTGCATCTCTTTTCCACCGCAAATTGCATTAAAAAATCATGGAAAAAAATTTTCTTTCATCTTAGGAGAAATTGTAGCTGTTTTATTTTATGCTCCATGAAGCCTGTAAAGCTATCTTGCCATCTTTCTCAGGCTGTATTCCTGGCACTTTCCTGTACCTTTAGAAGAAAATTGCCCCAGCTATATTGCATTTCTGATTGAAAACCCCAGAGATCAGTATGCTCTTGGAACACGTTCTGGAGATGAACCCAAAGCATCCATCAATAACCTGCTGCAGTTAGGAAGTAGGTTTCCCTTCAGGAACAGAGCTTCTGCGGCTTGCCAGCATTCTCCCTTCCTATATACAATTTATGTGTGCTCTGTGGAAGATGGAGAGCTGGTTCCTCCACCTGAACCACTGCGACACACAGAGTTGGAAAAAGGCTGCTGGAGGGCAGCTCCTGCTCACTGAATTCTACCTAGTGCTGCACTGCCAAGCACTGAATAGACCCATGTGTAGAGTTAATAATAGAAGATGTGTCACCTTCGAGTCAAACAGGGCACTGGCCAAGCATGTGGATTTTATATCTTGAAGGCCTCAGTGAAAAATTGCATGATAAATCTTAGTAATAGGGAGAGCTGTGTGGTAAACATTACAGGTGAGAACAAGCAGGACTCTGGTTAAACTGGTTCAAGTCCATGGGCATTAACAGAAGCTTTTACATGGTACCTCATGCACAACATGAGGCATCTTGCAGGGTGACAAGGGACTGGGCAGCCACTTCCTGACATGTTGGATGAGCAAAGTGACACAGGGCACCTGCACTGTTGCTCCTCTTCAGTGAACAAGCTGGCTGCTGGGGCTGGCAGCAGGGCACACAATGAGTGCACGCATTGAACCCAAACCTGCTGTTCTCAGGCCCACAGCACCTTCAGCAATGTGCTTGCTCTGTAGTTACTGCACTAGGAAAGCTTTTATGGGGCTGAACTTGCACATTACAGGTTACTCCCAACTTGAGAGATTCTTTTCATGGCATTACACAACCTGTCTGACTCACCCATGCATTTTCAGGCTTACAGCAACCATGCAAGCAAAATACGTGCAACTGGAGACAAAGGCTGGCCAAAGTGCTGCAGTTGTCTTCTGTATTTAATATCCCAAAGGAAATCAGTGCCCAGCACTCCCAAGTGCCTGGCAGACTATAGCTGCCTGTCCTGGTGGGACCCCAGGGTCACCACAGGTCCTCAGTGGCCTCCAGAGCGGCACCCAGGACTGTGGGTGGTGTGGACTGGTCTGGAGCATGAGTGGCAGGAGCGAAGAAAGTAAGTGTGTGTTGTCCTGGGCAGAGATGAACCGCTCCTGCACCAGGGCTGTGTGCCTGTATGTGAGCCCAGAGAAGTGCCTGACAGAGCAGCAGAAGGAGCTAGGCAGATGGCAGGTATGGACACATACCTCCTGCTACAGTTTAAGAGGATGCTGATGTATAAATAAAGAGATCTCATCTTGTAGGGGGCTGAAAGAGTGCTGTCAGGTCAAGCTATTTGAGGGGGCAAAGCAGTATTGCAGCTGCTCTGGCTGATGCTCTGCTTCCTCATCGCAACCAAAGCATGGGGATGCCCAGCTGCATTAGGCAAAATCCTTCTGGGTCTCTATAGCAGGTGCTCTGGGGGCAACTCTGGGGTGTTCACGCTGCTCAGAGATCCTAGCATCTCCCTCCATTAAGCCAGAATTATGGTCCCTTACAGATGTCTAAACCATCACGGGGTCCTGAGAGCAAAGGTCTGACCCAAGGACTGTTATTTTCCCAGTGCAGTAAGTGTGATTATTGTTCTTAGCTGGCCATCGGTGATGCAGACAATGGATCTTTGTGTCTGGATCACAGCTGTTGCCATGTATGGGATCAATACGGTGTTTTAAGAAGGACAAGAGAGAGGCACAGAGGGCTGCACATAATACACCCCCTCTCCGTGCCGCTCCTGGTAGGAGGTTACTGAGTTATTCCAGCATCTGACACATCCTGCTAATCCATGAGAAATCAATCAGCTCAGCTGGGAATGGGCATCCAGCGATGACAGATCGAGTTAATGGTCTTTATCACCGGTTCAGTGGCAGAGGCCTAATCTGGGCATTTCTGCCCAGACATGTGGAGCAGAGTGCATGCATGAAGCATGGAGAGGCAGGTAAGGGAGGCACAAACATGCCTGAGTCTTCTCACGGATTTGCCTTGGGGGGCTGGTGCTGAAATAGGTGCTTTTACTGCATCTGCTGGAGGAGGTCGGGACCAACAAACTGATGTTTGTTCCTTCCTCCTCACTGATAATATTAGGGACTTGAAGGCACCTATTTCCTCACCAAGATGCATGTACAATGCAGTCACGCCGATGTTCAGCCTTCAGTCTTCTCTGTAAAGACCTCAGGGCCTTTCAGCCTTTCACAAGAACACAGGTACTAGCAATGCCACATCTCGGTGCTGCCCTCCTCTGCATTTTGTGTTGTTTAAATTTACGCATAAATTTAATAATTATTTAAATGTTTAATTTTCTTCTTCAGTACTGCCATCTTTGTGAAGATGATGTGGTAAAGATCTTCATAGAAAATATGTGGTATTATTGTCTGTGTTCTCTGTTGTAGACTTCAACGTTTGTTAAAGAACAAGAGGCAAATTTTTTGAGTCATAATTAAGGATGTCTTGAATTTTGCCTTTTTTTTTTTAATGGGAGGTTAGGAAAAAGCATCCCAAAACCTTCGAAGTCACCAGTCATCATCTAAAGACTTGATCATTTCCATGCTGCTTTACCTGTAATGTATTCCCAAAGTTGTTATCCTTCTCTAAAATAGGCCTATGCATGTGAACATTAGAAATATCAGTGAGATTGTAGATATGGGAAAGGCCAGTAGGATCAGAACTTAATATTTCGTATCTAATCCTGTGTATATTGTGCTTATTAGGTCCCATATGCTCATCTAATTCTAGCTTTATTCATAATGTGTGGCGTATTTATTAGGATTAGATTTAGATAACCTAATGTCAGTTCAAACAGTGCACTAAAGCAGACATGACTACAGCTAGAAGTGGCTTCCTCTGGCTGTATTGTGAAAAAACACTTATCCTTCTTGATCTAAGCAAATGAAGCTCTCTGTGATGCAAGTTTTAGCCTCCTAACAGGACTCTATTGCATAGGCAGCTCCTGATTCACTCACACTGGCTTGTCTCGCCCAAAGCAGCACAACATGAGGAGGTTTCTGCCTCAGGTGTCCCCAGCTGACTGGCTTCAGGCAACAGTATTTTCTCGCAGCAAAGTCACTGAGGCTCATAGCATGAGAAAGGTCTCTTAAGTCATGGCTGAAAGTGGGCAGGTCTGTGGCTTTGGGGTACTGCAGCACAGTCCCCTAAATCACCCAAGGTAGGGAAAAAATCTACAAAAATGCATTTAAAGTCACACGGGTTTTAAACAAGGTTGAACACTACATGCATCTCAGTACATTGAAGTAGACCTGTCCTTACAATAATCCCTTAAACAATACGTTTAGGGTCTTTCTATAGGCGTGCACACATCCATATGGTAAGTTGATGGTATAACTAGAATGACAAAGTAAGTGAATTTGCAAGTTTCCTCCTGAATTCTCATTCTGTTATCTTGACTTTGCCTGTCTGCAGAGCTGCCTCCTTGGACCTCCACCTTAATTTCCATGTGTGGTCTGAGAGACACATTATTCAGGCACCCAGTCTGCAAGGAGCCTGTTGTGGCCTTGTACCCAAGGGAACTGTTTGGTGAGTGTGTGTAAGGGGGTGCTTTTGAGTATAACTCATTGAATGACTTCTAGGATTTGGAAAATTATTAACATGTTCTGATATAATCTGGTTCAGCTGGTGACAAGGGAATTTGAAAAAGATTAAAATTGCACTAAGGGGTTTTATTGTATTATGTGAAGGAAAGACAAATTGTATTAATTCACAAAGTGCTGGTGGTTTAAAAAAAAAAAAAAAAAAAAACACCAGAAATTAGCCTAATCTTAAAATCTTATACATTATACATGTAATATGTTAATAGAGCCTTGTGAATATGTTAACTTCTTGTCCCTGTAAAGCTAAAATGAGGATGCGCAGGGATGCTACACTAAACATCTCATACCTGCAGGAGGATATAACTGCAGTCTCAGAGCAGCATTTTGTGGTTCTGGGATGGCTGCAAGGGTCACTGTGGTGTCCTCATGGGCTTCCATGGGGATGACCACACCCAGAGGCTTTGGGTGCTCTGGTTTCTCAAGCTGATGAGTGGCTGGAAAATTCAGTCCTGGAGATCCTTCCTACAGATCCTGAGGCTGTAGAATGAGGGAAGATAATAATCGGAAAGACAGAGACCAATAAGCTGTAATTCAGGTGGGCAGGATCCCTCTGCTCTCTCTCAGATTCAAGATAAAGCAGGAGAAAGACTAAAAATTTACTGTGGGGTGGGACTGACACACAATGGTGAAAACCCACACAGCTGGAGTCCACGCAGAAGCACGATTTCATTAGGAAAGTGGGCTGAAATCATAATTAATCAGGCAGTGCTGCCAGGAGAGGCTGTTTCTGTAGAGTCTGCCCTGGTTGGGTGCCCTTGCTGGGTACTGACTGTATGTCCTGATGCCCCGTGATCATGGAACTGAGTATGAGCTTCCCTTGTACCTGAAGTACACATATGAACACCTCACAGGGCCCAGCATGGAGGGAGAAGAGCTCTGAAGGAAAAAGCATCAAGACCAATGATGCCTCAGCAAGGAGAGGAATTGCAGGAGCAGGATGACACGAGCAGGCTTTTCACCAAGCACCCAGCCCCTGGAAACCTCTTTCAGTCACAGCTGATTGGGACAGGATTGACCTGAAGCTTTTTGTGTTTGTCAAAGGGCCAATGAGTGCAGCAGCCTCAGGTTTGAATATATCTGCCCTTCACCTCTCCCCACATGCCAGCATGAGCAGCCTCTTTGGGCTGATGGGCTAGATTTATTTGTATTAAGCATTAATGAGAATATGTTGCATTACTGCTGGAAAAGGAAGATTATGGACTTGCTGGGGCTTTGTATCAAAAGGCTATGGTTTAACTTTGTTTTCTTCCTTGACTAATATTTTTATGCAAGAGAGCAAGCTGTGACCTTGATATGCAGTGTCACCGCTACCTGTGAATCACAAAATCCCAAGGATGATCACCATGCAGGCATAAATATGCATATGGCATCAGCAGCAAGTACAGATATTCTGATAAGATTCAAAGGCTGAGGATTTCCCTGTGGATTCCTCTTACTCAAACCTGGGCATGGCAGGCAGCTCCTGAGTCAGCAGCTCCAACAGCTTTCAGAGCACTCTTCATCTGGCTGCATCAGACCTACTTTGGTGTAACATGAGCCCCACACGTGTCTGTGCCTCCTCCAACTGAAGAGGCAGTGTAGAATGAATCATAGTATTGCACAATGGCTTCAGTTGGAAAAGATCTTAAAAAAATCATGTAGTTCCAACCCTCTGCCGTGGGCAGTTTAGTTAAGTACCTGAGACATAGAACCCACTGAAAATGCCTGATTTTAGGTAGATGAACTCTACCCAGGTGAAAAGATAATTCGAGTCCTTATAGCACAAAACCAGGAGCGGAAAGGAAGATAAAGAAGCAGGGGGAAGTTTGGTATCACTCCTCCTAGCTCTCCTGCTGTTATTTTGCCCAGCACAACTTGGATCAAACATAAAAAGCCATGAGTGCCCTGGAGAAGTGTTATCTCTTGTATGCAGAACTGGAGAGGCCATCAAGATACCACCTGGGTTTCTGTGCGCCCCAAATCCCTCAGGCTGGGTCCTTCTTATAAGCTGCAAGCTCAGGCAGAAGGATGGGGCATGGACATGTGGAGGTGCTTGGGAATGAACGCAACCTTACTCCATTGGCTGCTGTTCAAGCAAGGTGGGGGTCAGCCTCTTCTCCCAGGTGACCAGAGATAGGATGAGAGGTAATGCTCTCACGTTGTGCCAGAGGAGGTTCAGGTTGGATATAAGGAAAAACTTTTCAGGAGTGGTGAGGTGTTGGCACAGGCTGCCCATGGAGGTGGTGGAGTCCCTGGAGGTGTTCGAAAAACATAGAGATTTGGCACTGAGGGACATGGTCAGTGGGCGTGGTGGGGATGGACTAGATGATCTTAGTGGTCTTTTCCAGCCTATATGATTCTATGATTGATGGTCTCCCTACAGCTGGCTAAGAGCACAAGCAAAGTCATTGCTTTTCTATGGTTAGAGCACTTCCCCCTTAGCTTCAAAAGCCTTTTTTCTTCAAACACACTTTTTAAAATAAATTCTTCTCTCAGTGTAACTGCTCTGGTCATGACTCAACTCTGATCTCACTATCTGAGGACAGATTCCCCCCCACAGAATACCTGTAATTCAAGCATTTGATTTTTCCCAGCAGGGCATCATTTCTGCAAATGAAGCCTATTTGTCTAATGAAATATCAAGAAGTTCACACAGGGATGCAGAGCAGTCATATAGGGGAAGAGCTTTCAAATGAAATGCAGTGCCAAGAAAGATTTCATTGTAGCTATTGTACATTAAAAATAGAGAGAGAGAGAGAGAGAGAGGGATCAAAATCAGTTCAAGAACAGGCTGTTTTCATTTTCCAGAATTGCACAACAGCAAGCCTACCTCAGCACTCAATAAGCGTCAGTTGGCACTAATTGGCACCCTCACTGGCAGCTCCACATGAAGTGATGGGGCTTGGTGTCTGCAGGGACAGCCCTGTCCCACAGCTCCCTGCAGTGCTGGGGCAGCAGGAGGCATCAGCCCTGGCCCCTGGCACCTCTTGGGACTTCTGCAAAGGAATTTTTCAGATATGGAGGGAACAAGTGCGTGCACAACCATGCTGGTATCAGATGGGGGAATCATGCCAGGAATCTGAGTGCAGCTAGCAACTGTAATGCTTAGGGACACCTACTCCTTTGGTATAGTAAGCATGTAGGTACCTGTACAGCTCTGAGCATATGCTCCAGTTCTCTAATCCAAGGGGGCTTCAAGGAGTGGGCAAGCTCCTCCCTAACTCATCCACTAATAGCACCCCAGATGATCACACAGTTTCCTCAACCTAACCTTTGCACTGGGTTTTTCCACATTTACTTCCTGTGAACCTCCCCTCCTCTCTGCTGCTTGCCGCTGCTTTTGCTTCTCTTGTCCCTAAGGGAGCGTGGAGTTTTCCACATAGAGATATAATTATTACTGGATAGGTGTATATTTTATTTTATTTTATTTTACTTTATTTTATTTTATTTTATTATTTTATTTTATTTTATTTTATTATTTTATTTTATTTTTGAGTGAATCTTCAAGTAGGAACACCCACATTCTTCAGTTGGCCAGTGACCAAACCACCTTCTTGCTTGAACCTCTTCAGTATCGAATGTCAGCCTGCCACAGGGTTATATCTAGCAGTCATTTAATGAAGAAGCCAAGGAGTTTTAGGAAAAGGGAACAAAACAAGATTTCTGATGTGATCTATTCTTCTTATTTTACAAACAATAGCAAACTGAGCTGACAAGGGTAATACAGCTTAAATTGTGTTCCCTTACTGCTTGTATTACCCAGAGGAGTAGATTCATGATGTTCCCATTCTCTTCAGTTGCCAGTGCATACAATTTCTCAGATAATTTGTCTATCCAAGGTATTTCTTGAGTGTTTTAAGATATTTCCTAGAGTTTGGCAGCAGCTGAGAGCAGACCAGGGGAGTTTTCATTTGGCTGAGCAGTACAAGATATAATAAGCACTGTGCCAACAGATAGTCCTGAAACCCAAATCCTAACGGGGGCTCATCTGAAACTCACCAAGGTTTGGCTTGTTTTTTTTAATTGGTTTCCATAAGTTTTAGAGTATGCCCAGCTATATGATTAACCGAACAGACTTAACAGGGCTGCAATTCTACTACCAGTAATGCAACAGAAGGGATGGGAACAGTCAATGGTAAGGCTGCATATTTTTTTTCTTCAGCTTGCTCTTCATTTTTGCAGAGACTCAACCACTCTTTGGACTATCTTTCCCCTGTAAAGCTTGAGAAGAAGGCTGTGAATGGAGCCTTATACAAGGCTATGTATAAAGGAGTCACAGTTGAAGCTGGCTACAAACTCAGACCAGGTTGCCCTCCAATGGCAACCTGTGGTTTTGGAAGAAGCAGCATTGTGCACACAGAAGCACTCCATCAAAAACGTCAAGCTGACAAATATTTCTCAGCCAAATCTAGGCTTAGGTTTTGTCCAAAAAGAAAATTCTTTTTTAATGTTCCCATGACTATAAATTATCACTGCAGTAGCTCTGTGTAATTGCTGAAAACGCATACTTATATATGAAAGATATCTGACTATGCACAATATTGTAAGTAACTTTGTGAATGTGTCAGCAATAAAAATGCCTGGATTGTAACACAAATTTCTTGCAGCAAGGCAGAGGGAGAAGAGCAAAATCTGATTGCCTACCAGTAAGTAAGCATTTTGTCATTCTATGGAAATAGACATTTCCATTCCTGATGACTAAGTAGGCAAAAGTGCTGACAACAGCTAGCTTACTTCGACCATAAGAAACTTCTCAGGAGTGGACAGTCAGTAGAAGAAGGATCCCACTTTGCATGAGTTAATATTTGTCTGTATGCCTAATATTTTAGATGGTCACAAGGGAAGAAAATGTAGAAAGATGGCCTAGGAGTGACAGACTGGTTAAGAAGCAGTCAATGGGATCTGATTTATTCTTTGTGACTCAGTGCTAGCAGCTCCTTCTTGGCCTTAGCTCTGCCCCAGGGAGCTGACTTGCAGTCCTGGCAAGCCACTCATCTCTCAATGCTGGCACAGGACAGCCTCCATCCTGCTTAGCCACTTCTCTGCAGTAGCTGGAGCATCCCAGCTGTTTTCAGTGGCCTCAGAGAAGCAGAGGGAGCAGGCAGAGGGAGCAGACAGAGGCCAGAGGTCAGCTCCCACATTCCCAGAGGAGCCTCAGGCCACCAGCAGTGATGGCATGTCAGTGATGGCATGTCAAGGGACTCCTGTCTCCTCCTTTTCAACCCTGCTTAGTAGTGGGAAGGTTTATGCCATGTCCACTCCTGAGCCTCAGTGGACAGCAGTCCAAGATCAGGCATTAAGTACCTCTGAAAAGGTTTAAGATCCTACCTTCAAGCCTCTGATTTTGGATGCCTATGCTTTCATTCAAGACTGGCATGGTGGAAAAGATACTAAATAAGTAATAATTTCTACAAAACAACCATGCTGGCAAATCATATTTTGACTTTAAAAGTGACAGTAAACACACAGAGTAAGCAAAGCTAATCATGCATTACATGTCCGTAGCAGTGGATGATACCAAGCCTATTAAAATCATATCAATCAGACACTGAAAATGGTTTATATTTAGCACATCTCATTTTAGGTTAAACAGACTCTGCTCTCAATTACCCAGTAATTACCTAGAGGCATGAAGGCATGCACATGGAGCTACAGTGAAGCAACTGTGTGAGTGCTGCCTTCCTTTGCTGTTGGTGAATTTCATTTTGTCAGGATTAATTGGTGAAAAGGCTGTGATGAACACATGACAAGCGCAACACTCAATAATGCTTTAATAAAGCGATGGAAGCAAATGTTTTCCATCAAACCTCTTCAGCACAGGAAATGTGATTAATTAAGCACATTCATCTAATCACTGTATAAAGTCTCAGGAGGTAAACGTACACTCCAAGGCAGATAGGCTGCATACAATTCCAGGGGCTACATTCAATTTATTTATTTTTATGTGGCCCTTCCTTAAGGAGAAATGTTAACTGTGATGGGTTTTCAGCGCCGGATCAAAGCCAGTCTTAATCAATGGCATCCTTCTGAGCTCTTGCTTCAGAATAACTGTTTATCCTCCATTACTTCCAGTGTGACAGAGCATTATGAGAAAATGCAACTACAAAATGATTATTGAATGTTAGCTGTGTGTTGCAGGCCATCTTTTACATCCAAAGTGTTGGAGCATACAGTGTTGGAAATGCTTTTTGAATTAACTTCAGCAGCTGGAGGATGTGAGGCTCCAAACTGTCCGTACAAGTCTAGAGGCTGAATCTCCCCCAGCCACAGGGTGCATTCACATGAAGGGATGCATGGAGGAGGGCTGACAGGAATGGGATATGCAGCACAGACAGCTATGCAGTCGCAGAGATGGCTTTCTGCATGGAGTGAGGGTGGGAAGAAGGAGACCAAAGCTACCAGCGAAGGGAAACACCAACTCAAATTCCTACCACCTCCACCAGCACTGTCCCTTCCCCTCTCCAGTTCCCACAGGAAAACCCAAGCCTGGTGTTTGCAGCCTTGAGAAGACCAGGCTGTACATATCCAGCCATGCATTAACTGTGCAAATACCCGCAGTCCAGAGAGCTTTCCTTCAACATCGCTAGTGTAACCAACGTCAGCACTGCACACCGTCACAGATCCTGCTGTATTTGTCTCATTAAGTCCAGCCATGCCTTGGTCTTTACCAACGTATTTGCTTTAGTGGTTTACAGCAGCCTAGCCCATCGTGTGTTTAAAGTCAATAGAGAGACTCTGCCTGACTTCTGTGGGCTTGGATCAACTCCAAGGGAAATATTTTCCTACTTAAGTAACTCTAAAACAAGGCAATCATACCAAGAGAAAAACCCTGAAACGTTTCTTTAAAAATATGTTGTTGACAACAGAGAGCAAAGAAATCCTAGCGCTGGGGATATATTTTTTAGTGTTGCTTCAATCAAATATTTGAGAATAATGAAATGTTTGCAGAATAAACCTTTTTGCATTTATGGCCTTCCCATTTATGGTTTGGAGGGAAAAAAAAGCACTGAGAAATTCTGCTCCGAAGAAAAACAGCTAAGGAAACGAAGAACTTTCTCAGGCAGCCTGGCAGCTTGCTGGCTTTCCTGGTGGGGCGAGGAGCAGAGGGTGTGGGAAGCTCCATGGCGTGATGTATCCACTACTTCCCTTTAAGGTCTCTGTATGAAGTATCCACCCCTTTGGTTGGATCTCACTCGCAGCAGTTCCTGCACCTGTCACAGGGCTGGAAACCTGAGCATTTCAGATACAGCCATAAGGATGCTTACTTAGATGAATACAGCCTCCTTGCTGGGTCTGAAGTCCCAGGGATGGGCTCTGAGCAACACCGGTGAAACCCAAGACAATGCAAGCATCAAAAGTTGTTTAACAACTGGAATTTTTGTTTACAATATATAAAAGGTGCCACATGGGCATTGGAGAGCCTGAGATCATCTCTCCATTCTCAGGAAAAGGAGGGGTCGAGAGTAATCTAGTTCACCCTACTTTGTAAATCAAACCCACACAGATCTCCCTTAGGTATAGCTAAATCGGTGTCTTCCATTGCAGTGTGAGTATGCTTGTTTTGGTTTTGACTTAGGAAACCAGATTTTGGCACATCCTGCTGGGGTGTGCAAACTTTCTGACATCCCTGCCACAATTGCTGCTTCTCTATGAGCACTCTTTGCTGATCCTGGTTTCCACGCTCTGCCAAGAGGTGGTGGCACTTCATGCATGGCAGAGCTCCCAGGGTGGACCTCTGCAATGTGATGGGAAGTACAGATCGAAGCCAAATGTGTCGGTAACTGGGAGACAACTGAGAGAGATGGCACTCATAGCCCCCAAAAATGCATCATGAGTTAACAGGTAAAATTGTAAGACTGATAGCAAACCATTATTCTTTCTTTTTTAATGATGCTCTGTAATATACCAAGGTGCCTCTTCTCCCAGTATGCATTTTAGGTGTGGTCATCAAGGTAACAGATCCGTTACTCTGAATGCTTCCACAGGATAAATTCTAGGCAGGTACTGTTTGCCTTGGACACGACCCCACTCTTTCCCTCAGTCATCAGAGACCAGCCAGCCCTCTGTAGCTGGGGCCTAGCAGCACCAGGAAGGATGTGGGGTTAGGGCTGGCAGGACACGGACTGGATGTGGAGGCCCTGTGCAGGGCTCCTCTTGAGCTCAAGGGCTAGAAGTTTGATTTGGGCCTCTCTCACAACTGATGGGGCTGGTCAGTTGTTCTCCCTAGAGTAAACACCCTGTCTGCCTGTGCAAAAGCATCCATATTCATTTCTCCATATTATTTCCACTGCACTGGTAAAGCATGTTATGTATCCAGTATATCCTCTAATTTTTATTCAGCGACAAGCAGCTAGAAATGTGTGTGTTTTCAGAGAGCTGGTCTGAATGAGAAAGGAATAGGTTTTCATCAAAAATATGTCAGAGGTATCTCACAAAGTCTGAAACCAGATTTATTGTAGAATTAACTATGGGCTATCTGGGACAGACACCTGCTTTCTGTTCTGCTCTCATGTGGGTCTCGTTGACACAAGATCTGAGATACTGCTGGAGTATGAAGGCCATATGGACTGTGACTTGGCCAGGATTTTGAAAAAGATATCAGGGACTCAATGCCCAAATCCATTCAGCATTTTTGAGATCACTTGCTCATAATATTCATTCTTAAAGAAAGAAAATTGCAGAAAGGTGTCTGTGTCTACTCTAGGGCAAAGTAGTTCTGTGTCAGTACAAAAATAATGAATAATGATGCATTTTCCCAGTGCAGTCAGACTGCACTTCTGTGGTTCAGGAGATCAAAGACTTCTCTAAATGCTTAATAATGATGTCTCCAGTTTTGGGAAAGGAGGTTGTTTGTTTTTCTGGGGAACTACACACTACAAAACCCCTCCTTTTATCCATAACACCTATAAAGAAGAGTGATTCAGAACCTCAGGATATGCGTGGCTTCCAGCTCAGGAGCAGTAGAAAATAGATGCTAAATTAGAAGAGTTCCAGGTGAAACAAACGTTTCATAACCATTTGGTAAATAATGATCTGAGAGTAACAGGATAAGATATACATCAGGCAACTATTTCCAAATTCTGGTGATACCTCTGATCAAAAGGTAGGCAATGATTTGACAGGGCTTTCTAATAGCCATAAATTTAGAAGTCAGAGGATTCATTTCCAGCAATTGAAAGCCAAAGGTGTGCTAAGCTGGCTTCTTGACATTTGAGAACAGAAGCTGTCTTCGACCCAGCACAAGAAACAAGATTAGCCTTTCCATATTAGAAGGAAAATATTAGTGAAGCACCAGAGGGTTCACTGTGGGGTCTTTTTAATAACAGCAGGCTTGGATGATGATGTTGAAAGCAAAGGCTGCCAAGTTTAGAAAGGAGGATGGATGGAGTATTAATTTACTTATTGCTTATGTGCCTCAGCTGAAGATGAAATACTGTTCAGGGTAGACTGCTATAAAACAAGGATTCTTGGAACAAGTTCATAACACACAGAAAGAGTATCAAAAGAATAAAAGGAGGATTTTAAATTGTCCTATGAAAAAATCTGAAGCCTTCAGCTAAATGCATCTGCTAGAAGAATAAGAAATGTGAAACTAGGTGACCTGGCCCTGTGGAAAAAAGGGAACCCTGGCAAATGGCAGTGTGCTAATATCAAATATGCCTCACCAGGGATATAAGACATAAGCAAAGAGTCTGTTATCATTTGCAGACCTGTTAGTGCTCAGAAGACAGATTTTGCTCACAGTTTGTATATTTTCTACTGATTCAATATTTTGCTTTCTACCTACTGCCAGATCTTAGACCAACCAAAGGCAGATTTCCTATGAGGCCACAGAATTACACACGTGCGTTAGTCACTACCTCTGGAATTGTACTGATCTTTTATTTTTTCCTCAAGTTATTTCATAACAAAATCACCCAGCAGCAGATATCTTGATACTTCCTCCATGGCGTGGTTTTAGGACACGTGTATTGTGCAAGCATGTTGTCTGTAGACTTCTTATCTACCAAGTTTAATTTGTTTGTTCAGCAGAGGGTATCACGTTATATGTTAGAGACTTAATCCAGCAAATGTTAATCCATCAGATCAGGTCCAGAGAGTTCTGTATCACTCTGGCCTGAGCCCCAGAGAGGGCTCAGTTTGAAAATGTGGGCAGTGCCTGAGAATGTCACCATCCCTGTAACGTGGTGAGACAAATCTCCCCATTTCTTTAACAGGAAATAAGAGTATAGGCTTGTACACAACAATTTGAGCTGTTAAACTTACATCAGTAAGTAATTAAAAAGATATATCAGATATATATTTTGTTTTGTTCACTTGGCAATGGACATGAAAGAAAGCTGCACCAGACATTTGGAGTGGTAAACAGCAATGCATGGACTTCCTGGAAAGTCTCCTGTCCCCTTTGCAGAAGACAAATCAAACTGACATGATGCTGTGCATTTGTGGCAACTTTTCTTCTTCACTCAACAGAAGTCGTATGAAGGAAGAGCTGTTGGATTTGATAAGTTATGAATAAGCTAAGTTCAATTGCTAACTAGTCCCCCACTACATTGGTATCCCTGTCCACTGACTGGTTTCTGACATATAGAAAGCCACAGAGCATGGTGCACATCTCTGAAAGGCTCAGTGGATCGCTGAACACTATCTGTGCTCTGCAGCCTTGTACAGTCACTAACAGCAATTATGGGGTTCAGAATCTGAAAATCATTAGTGAAGGGCAAGAAAACAAAAAACCCATCTGGGTGTTGCAGTGAAGACCTGCTGCCCATTATGAGTTAAAGTCAATCACCATGTGCAGGAAGATGCTGCACACCTGAACCCATAAAAGCTGCTGTCACTGTGAGCCTGAACAGAATTTTGCACTGAACAGGTTCCGAAAGGGCCAGCATCACCGCTTCTCTCCAAAAACCCACTGTTTGCTCCTTGGGATCTCTAAAACTGCCTTGTACTTGGTCCTCCTGGATGTAACTCATGGATTTAGTTGGCTTTGGTGAAACTACTTCAGTTCCAAAGAAGCTTTTGCAGTGAGAGACTCCTTTTCCAGAGAGCATTCCAGCAATCAATTTACAACAGCATCATTGTTTGTCATCACTTAATGATAAATTAGCAATACTTTTGCCCTGGAAATAAAGCTGTCTGTACCAGCCCTGCTTTCCCTTTGTACGACTGCCAGACAACATGCTCCCCTGGCAGCTTTCCAGCCCCGCTCCACTTTCTGAGAGCTGCAGGTATTCAGGCTGAGCCTCGCCTGCTGTGCTCACTTCTCACTCTTTATACCCACTGTGCGAGAGTGACTGACCACTAAAATAAACCTGACAGGACTTTTTTTTCCTTTTTCCTGGGAAGTGATTTTAGTTGAATTTCACCTATTCCCTCAAAAACGCAGCCTTGAACCTTAATCCATCTGTTAAAATAAATAAATAAATGAAAGAGCTGCTTTTCTTTCATTCTTTTTTTTTTTCTTTTTCTTTTTTTAAGATAAATTTATCTCCAAAACTCAAATTACCATGATTCCTTGTTATGGAAATAGGGGAGCTGTGCCAAATCTCTTCTCCCCTAGCCTCACTCGCCACTTGCTGGAGAACACCCCAGGGGTCTCCTGGCCTCCGATAAGCAAGTGAGCTCTGAACTACCAAGTAGACATTCAGATAGGTGGAACACTGATACTGTGACTTTCATGCTGCCTTTAATGACACTGACAGCCTGAATTTCTGTGCACTCCTCGCAGTGCTGTAAAGCAGCTGGGAGCCTGGAAAACCATGAGAGATAAGAGCTGGGCACAGAGCAGCACCTGCCTGCAAGGCTCGCCCATGTCAGCTCCCACATCACAGCTGCATCGCTCTAAGAGGTAGGAGAAAGCTGGTCTGATACTTTCTGTCAACACTCTCATGTCTGAAAATATCACTTAGTCATATCCACAGCATCTGAAAGTTGTTGATTCTGAATGAATTTCTTCTGAAAAGCAAATTGAATGTCAGCATTGCGGTAAGATCACCGTGGACACATATCATACTGGAACATTCTGAAATCTGACACTTTCAAATACTTGAAATCTGGGAATATGAAACAAGGAAATCAAAGCTAGAAGGCAAAAGTTGCATTTCAGGTGTTGCTTTCTGATCCAGAAAAGAGAATACATCCAAATTTAATGTACCAGAAATTCCAGAATCTCTTGTTTTATTGAGAGTTTGAATTTTCTTAGAAACTTGAAAATCTTGGGAACCAGCTGTAAATCTGTGCAGGCAGTAACCTCTTTGAAATAAATAAATAAACAAAAGAATGCATTTCTCTTCTATTGCTTTTGTTTTGTCTGCTGTCCCCTTGCATGAAGAGGGTTCTTATTTCCCATGCTGAAGCATCATTATTCACAGAGGCCAGAGTATTTACAATACCTGATAGAAGGTATTTTCGAGGAAACATGATGGCAATTTTAGATGGAGACACAAGGGGAGAAACCTAATTTTCCTTAAGAGCAAATTTTTTTTAATATTTTTTTTGTTCTACTTACTCAGGTTATTGTAGATTATTAGTGAGAAAGGAGGTAAGGAAACAGTACGGCATCGTATTTGAAGCATGGCAATGTCAAATGGCCTCTGAATTACCTCCTGCTCATGGGATTCGCCTTTGTTTTCCAGTGCCTGGAGAAAACAATGAAATTTGATAACAGGAATTAGTGGGAAAACATGATCAAATGAACTCTGAAAAAATGAACAATGTTAACATTACTTGCATATTAATACATCTCTGGGCAAATCTAATACTCAATTACACAATGAACGAATGTTGAAATTTGATGAGGGCTCATGTGACCGTGTCACTGGAGGGATGCTGTTACACAGGTCACACACTTCCTGGGAATCCCACTGCTGAAGAGAATTACAAATTTTTTATCTGTGTCATTTCTCACTGCTCAGTGAGGGGGAGGGGCAAGGTGAAAGGTAGGGAAAAGTGGGTGTTTATTCCAGCCTGCAACCCATAATGAAGAATGGACTGAAGGGAATCAAGCTTTAAGGGGAACTTAAGTGCTTATTTTTAGTCACAAAGCAAACCTGGGAAGATGCAGGTGATAGACAAAAATACCATGCAAATGTAGGGTGACAAAATATGGATTATCCAATTTATCAGCCTGGACTGAAGTGGCTGCAGACAGCAAAAAATTACCTGCCTGCAGATGTTTCTATAAGTTGGAAAGCACCTCAGGTTTTACCATGGAATGTTCATTTGTTGGATCTATTCATAGGTCATACACAGTAAGAACCTGCAGTGGTATTTCCAGGCACCTACAAATATTTTGGAGGAAAATTGTAAAATGAACAAAAGATGTATCAAATCTGCACTGTTGTTCCAGTACTTCTGCATTTGCTGTGCATTTGCTATGATATTTGGGGCCACAATCGATCAGTTTTGCCCTATTGCATGAGTGTTGTTTTCTTGTCACACACTAATCTGTTGTCTTCTCAGTCACTTCCTCTGTGTGTCTCAATTACACTAAAACATGCAGAAAGAAAACATTCACTGTCATGACCGAGTGCAAATAACATTTATGTCCATGCAGAGAACTGAATAAGGGTTTCTAAGGGCGAAGTCATGGAAAAATCCTGCTGTAGTCCACTTAAGTTTCACGTCCTGAGACTGTGGGTGCTCACACTGGCTCACTCTTCGTAGGGACCCTAACTCCTCTCCTTGCAACCCCCATCTGCATGCTCCCAACCTGCTGGGGTGGCATCCAGGCTTCAGCTCTGGGGGTGCTACATGGACAGACAGCAGTCAAAGCCAAGAAGTGGCCCTCTCTGCCCATCCACTGAGATAAAGCCTCCTCTTATTATTATTATTCTTCCATACAAGTGCTCAGCACCATAATCCCTGCAAATGTGGCCATCAGCATCTTCATATTGATCAGGAGTGTTGTTGCAAAACCAGTCTTGCTAGCAAAACTCTCTCCCTTGCATTTTTGTGAAGGCCTTATCTGTCCTTCTTCATTGAACATTAGCAACAGATTTTAACTCTCAGGGCCCTGTTAGCCAAAGCTGCTGTAAAGGTTGTGTCAGTACGTACAGGCCATTACTCCTGCTGAAATGACGACAAGTGAAGACAAGTCTTGGCATTTGTTTCAGATAGTTCCTAAGCAAAAGCTTCAATGGTGGGTTTTGCAGTTGGGCTCCAGTGAGGAATGTGGGCACTCCCGTTTCCACCCTCAGTGCTGGCACATCTCATTAAACTGTTGCATCTTGAAGCACTTGGCCACCCGAAAACAAACAGTATGAAGTGCTGCGTTCTTCCTGGGCAACTTCACACTATTTGCAATTTTTAGTCATAAACCCCCTCTAGCACTCAAGTGCCATGACAGGAGATAAGGAGACAGGGATGTGGATTACATCCAGTAGTAGTGAGAACAATATGGACAGAGTGAAGGTTCAAGTCCCATACTCTTCCTGAGTACTCTTCCTCAGTCAGGCTCTTTCCCCAGTGCTTCTGTGTGGTGCCTCCAGGAAAGCATCACACCTTCATACAGTCATTGCATCCACATCGCTTGGTCAGTGAAGGCTGAAGTCTGGAGAGCTCAAATCACTATCCCAGCAAAGGCAGGAGAGGGGGAAATGTGCAGAGGCAGAAACCGCTCAGTGCTCCCCAGCTGATATTCCCTTAGTGACTGCCAGCACCGTTCATCTCAAGTGTCATTCTGAGTCCTTCCACATCTCCCCTCCTGCTCCTAGACCAACCACAACCACAATTCCCTTTGCAAAAATAAATTTTAATGGGCAGTTATCAAAGCACAGTAGCCTCAGTAAGAGCAGCCTGACCATCACCACTCGTGGCCAGCAGGATAATCGCCCTGCAGACAGAGGCAGAGCCCCAGGCACTGTACTCACGCCACGTGTGACACTGCATACCCCAGCATGCCAATTGTCATTATGGCATCAGCCACTTCAGCATTTCTTTCTGCCATGGTTAGCTTCCAGGGGGAGGGATGGAGGGAAAAACCTACCGACTTGCCTTCAGATGTGTCAATCATTGCACACAGGCTAGAGATCACCAGCAGTAATGACATCCCCATATTCCTGGAAATATTAAAATAAATACCCCAAGGGCAGAACTTCAAAACCGTGCTCAGTGTGCCTGTATCATGGGTTTTTAAATTGTCAAAAATATATACCTTTAAAACTGATTTTCCTTGAACGCCGAAAACCAATGACCATATCCAAGTAAGTCTAAGGGACAGTTTTTCACTTAAAGCTCTGCATTTGTTTTAGGATAACAAAATGAATTACTCTGTTTTATGGCAAGACTTGCTGGATTGGGGCAAAAACTGGAATTAAAAATACTTGGAAATATTACTTAGGATTTAATACATACACATTTATGTTTACTGATGGTGTTTAGATAGCAAACTACCTTATTCAAGGCTACAGAAGAAACCTCTGAAAACACTCCCAGATGCGGTCTGGTAACACACTCCATGCTCCCCAATACTTTTTGAAGTCCCCCAAATATCTGTCACAAGATAAACAGTAATGTTTCCACTGACAATTTACCATATGACATATTTGAACTTCCACAAGCCCTACAAGCAGAGAAGGACCCAGCCCTGTTCCCTGCATACTCATTCACCTCTTACAATTTTGAATGGGAATGGCTCTGGGAAAGAGCCATTCCCATTATAACACATGAATAGTAATATCTGCCTACCTCATAAGCATGATGGGAGAGTTAAAACAGGATTTATTAAGCATTTCAAGGCCTTTGGAGAATAGAAATTGCAAATCTACATGTCGATATGGTATCAGGCAGAAAATTTCTTTTCTTATGGTAACAAGATGAGTTATTCTGTCTTATAGCAACATTAAGAACTCAGTTGAGATGGTCTGAAAGCATGAAATGCTGCACATTTCTAAGAAAAGTCCTTTTATTGCAGGATCATAAAAGGACAGAAGACTTTTAACCACTGTATGAGATAAGACAACTGTTTTGGGGTACAAGGTTATCTCAGAATTTCCTTGAATTTGTGGGTTTAATTTGGAATTGTAAACACTTTTGGATGTGTGTGTGCAGAAATGAGAACATATCAGTCAGAAAAAGAAAGCGTAGTGGGAGCTGCCAGCACATGGCCAACAACCCAGCACGCAGAATACCCTGGAACTGATTTGTACTCTTCTGCAATAACTTTACTTGGGGTTAAACGAGGGCAGAAATGATAAACTCCACTGAGGTTGTGTTATCTGAATCTATGAGAGGCCTTGACACTCAGTGCTGGAGAGAATGCCATTTGATGTTTGCCCTGATACACCTCACAGGATACCCTCAAGGGTTGCTTTGCTTGGGGCTTGCTCTCCCCAGTTGCCTTTAGCTTTATTCAAGTGCTCAGGAAAGAGAGCACTTTTCTAAAGGCAATTTTTTCCTTCCTTACATCAGGCTCTAACATTTCTGCTGCTCTTGCCTTCACTGCTCCCTCTTCAACCTTGCCTGACTAAGCTAATAAATAGATTCTTATGAATATGCACAGCAAAGACATAGTGGTTCACCCAGGGCCACACTGTGCTGCAGACACTTTTGAGTGTGCTTTCCTTTGCAGTGCGTACAGCCTCAGGAGGAGAGGCTGTCCAAGATGGGTGGGAGCCAGGTCTGAATGGAGGGAGATTCTTCCACACAGGCAAAGTGCAAGGCCTATGGAAATCATGGTCTAGATTGCAGCCTTACAGATGGAAACTTTGAGTGAGGAGAAATCAAACAAGCCGCTCCCTCTGGGTTTTAATCATCTCTGTTGGTAAAACCTGGAAAACCTTATGGTTCAAAGGGTTAACGTAGGCAGAGACTACTCCCTTCTAGTCTGGTAGGATGGATGAAGTCACCATTAAGAAGAAGGTATAATTTAGACACCTTAACTAAACCACACTGGGATCAGAGAATAAAACATCCAGGGCATCATGCTTACAAACACAGAGGTAATTTAAAGAGCTGTGGCACAACTTCAGATAGGGATGAGAAAGCAGCTCAGAAGCCCAGGAGCAGCTCAGCACAAGGATAGGAGTTGCAGTAGGTACTGCTGAAAATGGAGAGTAAACATAAGGAAGTTAGCAGTCTCTGAGCTAATGAGCCAGGCTTTAGTTCAGAGACTTTAGTTAAGCATGCTTCCTCCCCTTGCAGATCTGGGACTAGGGGAAGAAATCCAGGTCTAAACATAACCGGGATTTCTGTGATACCTGCTACTGCATCCCCTCACTTTAATAAACTATTACACTGGCTTCATTATTCTAGAGATTATGTTACTCTATGTATTACGTGTTACTCTAGATACACTTTGGGCGATATAAAGCAGAAATTTCAATTTGTTCCAGCTAAGGATGTGCCTCCATTATACAACCCAGTGGGCAGGGCATTTGAAACTAGTCTCAGATTTGATTTTAGTTCTTCATCTGAACTCTTTACTCCTTTGTCTCAGTGTGAATTATTTTATGACTTCCATCTACAGCTTGTTATTAAATCAGTGAGTTCAGTATCTGCTGTTTGATGAATGTTTCAAGTTACATTTATGACTGTGTAGTGTGTAAGACACCAGTTGTTCTCACTTAGCATGAGGTTCCAGTAAGAGCCAGCCAGGCACACAACATCCATCAAAAAATGTCTTTGATCTCTGCTGACTGAATCAACAATATCAGCCTTGAGGGACTGCAGAGGGACCCTCTGCCAACAGGGAGACTCCCAGAGTCACAAAATCTTTCTAAATAAAAACTAGACACTGGTGATGACACAGTCTGTGTGTGCTTTAGCTGTAGCATAAGCACTGTGGAGAAATGCCCTTGATGCACAACAGTGATTTTGTGGTTTTCCCACTGGAGCCAGCATGTCCAGGACTGGCCTTACCACATCACTTTCTGTAAATTCTCTCTGGTCCAAGGGACCATGTCTCATAATCTGATGCGGCCATGTGTACTACACAAAGCCCTTCCTGTTCCTTGCATCAAGAGATCACTGCCCATGGGACAAAACTTCAGCTGTCCATCCCCAGGTCACTGGGTAGACAACCTATTTCTCTATTCACTCTCTTTCCCTGTGAATCATTTTTTCAGGCAGTACGGTGGGGCAGGGCTGAGGAGCACTCCCATGAGGTTACTTCTCGAGTAGCTGTCTGCTGGGTTAGCTCTGAAGCTCCCGCAGCACAGGGAGATGGAGCAGGTAGCAGGAGGGGTAGGATGGACATGGAGGGATGGGCACTACAGAGCTCATGCAAAAGAACCTCTGGCACAGCAGAAAAGCAGAACATCACCTCACAGCAAACACCTGGAGTATCATGCAGTGGCAGTTTGAGTGCTGCTGGGAGCTAGTCTCAATTATTGCATTCCCAGGTTTGGAGTACTGCCTTTTAACATAGCTTACAAGTTCTTCTAACATAGATAAGAGTGTTCAAGAGCACACGTACTCAGTAATTTTCTACAGACACACATACACAATTTTTGAAGCAGCCTCCTTTGGGCCTTCTGTTTAAGTGCATAAGTAATCATTTCTGACCAGCTTATCTGATTATACTAGCAAGAATTGTCTGCATTTTTGTAAGCATGCCACTGCTTGGGCCACAACAAAGGTGAAGAACATTTCTATTCACTAAATTATGAGGCTCAACAGAGAAAACTTGCCTGAGCTGATCTCAGTTAGACACAAATCTAAAAGCTGAGCTTACCTTTAAAAAGCTCCCATATTCTCCTCAGTTACTGAAGGCAAGAGAAAGCACTTATCCAATGGAAAAAGGGATTCATTTACATTGATTGGTCTTTCCCTCCCAACATACACATTGTGTAACATCAGGGCACACTTATTCCACACCAGTAACTCACAGCCCTGCTGCAGTCTGAGTGCTCTTTGCCATTTAATTATTCAGGATGTTGGAACAGGCAACCGGCTCAAAAAACAAAACAAAACAACCGAGAATGATATAAAAAGAAAGGAATAGGTTTTTCTCATAGAAAGAAAGAAAGAATGAAAGAAACCTTGATGCTATTTTTTGTTTAGAAAGATCTAATTCTGGCAATGCAAACTCTAACAGAAGCCTATAATAGAAATCAGTGTCATTAACACATAGGCTAATGCTAATTTTTTTTTCTTTAGAAATCAGACCCGCTTGCTGTAAATGAGGTTGAAAGCAAAGTGTGAACTACAAGTTATTTTAATATGTGAGAACGGAAGCAAGGGATGGGCTGGAACAATAAATGAGCTGCTTGCTTAAAAAATAACAGGGGAGGGAGTTTGCTGTCTTCGTCTCCGGGTCATATAATCCAGTGGTTGTTTTAAACAAATTAAAGCAGTCTGCTTTCTTTCTGTGCGATCTAGTAAAACAAAGTTTTCAGCCAGCAGATATTCAGTTTTCCTGGCGAGTTTTTGGATTCCAGCCATGTGTGATTAGTGACCTATTTTCACTGCAATGAGATCAGCTATGTTTGTAGCACCCTGAATCAGCAGATTTGCCCTTATTCCTGGCTCAGTCTGTCAGAACACTGAGCCAGGACAATTCCCCGAGTTGCTGCCTTGTTGTCCCTGCATAGATCTATGGAAAATGACATTGAGTTGTAAAGGAGCCATACTGATACCTGTCAGGTCAGAACCACCAGGATCCATGCTGTACCACCACCTGATGCTGCTGAACATGAAATTCTCTTTGTCTAATTAAAAGGGGCTAAGAATAGAATAAGCCTTTGGTGTTTGTGGAAATTGTTCCTGTGTAATGATGTTATAAAAACCAAAAGAAGAAAACACTAGTCAGAGAAGGACCCTGGGCCTTATATTTAGACCTGAAGCAGCTCCAGGCACTTATGGCTGTGGAAAACATGCATTGTGTAGAATCAGAGAAATGGAGAACCATTTAGGCTAGGAAGGACCTTCAAGGTCAAGTCCAACTATCACTAAACCATGTCCCTCAGCGCAACATCCACAGTTCTATTCAACACTTCCAGGGATGGAGACCCATTCCAATGCTTGATCAAATATGTCACAGTTTGTCAGTACTGCATTAATTGTTACTAATGCAATTTTGAGTTCACCTCCCAGGTCTTCTGCTGCTGTTTGCCATCAAAACCCAGCTCAGTGTCCGTGAAAGTTTGCTGGTCCTGACTGGACTGACTCGTGCAGGGCTGATCACAGCCACAAGGTAAAAATTAGGCTGGAAGGGACCCCACAGAGTTTGTCAGGTCCAAGTGCCTGCTCAGATTGAGGACTGCTGAAATTGGGTTGCTCAGGACATCTCAGTCAAGTTTTGGTAACTCAAGTACAGCTGGTGAATTAAGGACACCATATCTAGGGTCTGTTCTCCCAGGATAGAGTCTGTTCGGATTGGTATGCTTTAAAGTTGAGTTTAAAAGAAATTATTTCATACTGATGGCTGTAATGGAGATCAGAAATCTGACTGCAGCCCCTTTTAGCCCCATGTCTGTTGGTGCTGCCAGTGCTGGGTGCTCAGATCTCCGGGACAAGAAGAGCTAGTGGCAAACAGGCAGCAGTCCAGATCTGTTCCTGATGAGCAACCAAGACCAAGAGAAGAGAAGGAAATAAAAACAGACAGGTTTCCCCTCTAGCAGCCAGGAAAAGGAAAGAGATCAGCAATGGCTCACATCCTTCTTTCATTCACCTTTCTTTTCCACAGACTCCCCTCTGTGATCCTGAGAGACCATTGAAGTGCCAGAGACACCAATGTGAAATGGAGGGGTCTGACATCCCTGCCGGTATGACTTTGTGGTCACCAGCAGTTCAGGGAATTGAGCTATGCTACAAAAGCATCCACTACACTGAGTTCAAGCCATGTCCCCTCAGTGCCACAGGCACACTCTCTTTGCTTTCATGGTGAGTGACAAGTTGAAATGCCTGCCTGCAGGCATATGCCAACAGTATGGGATACTATGAAAAGCCCAACTCCTTCCGAAACAGCAGGAGTGATTTCATTAAGAGAAAATCCCCAAGGGCTTGCTGAGACAGACACAGCAGGGAGCAACAAAAGCCAGTAGGCAGGAGATGTGCTGTGGGCAATAAACACGGTATGGCTGGACAGGCTGCAGATCCCTACACCAGCTCACTTTCTTTCTGCAGACCCTGAGGGGTGTCCTCGAGTCCCTGCGTGCATCCTGCAGACAGCTTTGCAGTGACTGTTGTTCTCTGGCTTCCCTTTGGGATGCGGCCTAACTGCATTTTAGCGATTTCTTTGTTGTTTGCTGCCTCCAACAGGATCACTGGAAAATTTTCCTCTATGAGTGACAGAAGGCCCAGAACAATGAGAGCAGTTGCTTTTTGTGCTCACAGAGGAGGGCAGAGTGGCCCTGAGAAAGAAGCAGATTTGCAGAGAAGCCAGCTAGAAATCGTCATGATTCCAAACCAAAAAGCATCTCCCCTTGTGGTTGTTTAATTATCAGTGGTATCAGTGCTTAAAGTCTAATGGGTAATGGCAGATGCTTTTTTTAAACCAAGATGACACTTTCATTCCACCAGGGTCATTCCTGGAGGTGTCAGTCCCAGAAAAGGGCAGAGGGAGTGGGAGGAGGTTGTTGGCCAGCTCTGTGCCCTCACACACCTGGCGTGGGATCTTGCAACTCCCAGTGCAAAGTCCTGCCCATAAGCCTCACCCAGACTGTGAAACCGGAGCTGAATCCCAAAGTTTCAGGGAAGGTCAAGCAGGTTGTTGAGAGCTGCAGAAACACCAGAATGCTTCTTGGCTTGGAGGCATACAACTGCCAACCACGAGGTCAAGTGTGAAAGGGTTCATGTGCACATGTATGCTTGCACACTACACACACACACACACACACACATAAAAGAGAGGACAGAGGCAAAGACTCAGGGCAGGCACACGGTCTATTCACCATCCTCCTTTCAGCAGAGAAGGCAGAGGGGTGAAATTAAAGGGGATTTCTCAGAAGTGGAACACGAGCAGCAGGACGGAGCAATGCCAGGATGGATGAGGCCAGCTGCAAGTTGCAGCCATCACCACTTTCAGCAGCATGGCTTCCAGCCACCAGGCCCATCACTCACTGCAATAGTTTTCTTTCCAAAAAAGGTGCTACTTAAAGAAAAACAAAATTGACAAGGGAATCAGAAAGGAATTCTTCATTTCTGTGTCTAGCTCTGATTTTTCCATTGCATAAGCAAGCTTTAACCCAGGGAGACATACTGATCTCATCATGGAGGTGTCTGAGAACTGTGTGTTTATACAACACAGTATTTAGATTAAAACTTTATGGCCTCTTAACATACACTAGTCTAAAAATAACATTAAGCACATGTTTTTTATCACAATTAAAGCTATTGCAACAAACTCCTTTCCATCCAAGTCACACCCAGCTGCTTGTTGTTATGTTATATGGTAACAACAATCAGCAGAAACAAATAACACTTTTGGTCAAAAGAGAATGGAGATTTGATGGCAGCTTCAAAAGCTCCATAGAGCCTGTGAAGGAGATCACCCTGTCAGTGCTGTGACATTCACTCTGCTGAGTGAAACACAGGCAGGAGGCAAACAGGTGATGAAGCTCAAGGCCTGATACCCAGTCTGGGAACAACATGTGGTGGGAACACCCCACCCTAGGGATCAAACAACATGTTTTCCATCCTTGCACCCTGGTCCAGCCTGCTCCACATGGCAGCAAGAGAACAGTTGCAGAACATGCCCTGCTAGGTGCCAGGGGACAAGCCTTTGTTTCAGGCTGGTGTGTGCCAGGGGTATCAGGGAGAAGGACATCAACAAGGAGCATGAGGAAGAGAAGCAGGTTCTGACTGTGTGGGTGCATCTTCACACAACTAAAGAAGCACAAGATTACATTAGTGCAATGAAAGACCAGTCCCCATACCTTGTAAACACTGCAGCTCTGACCAGCACTGAGTGCTGTCCTGTTTTCAGCACGGCCCAGCTCACGCCCCTGGGTCTCATCACTTCCAAAGGTGGTTTCAAGAGAGGAAATGTTACGGTTACAATTTCAAGCACCTTTAACCATGTTATAGTTTATAGACTTGGGGAGGAGAGGCTGGAGGGCAGCCTAGTTCTCTGGTTGATTGGCAGGTTGGAACTAAGTCAGCAGCGCGCCCTGCATTCAAAAGGGCCCGCTGTACCCCGCACTGCCAGCCGGGATTGGGAAGGGGTTGATCCACCCTGCTGTATGCTGGTGTGGCCTCACCTCCAGCGCTGTGTGCCGTTTTGGGCACCACAAAATAAGACAGTCATAAAGGTACTGGAGGGTGTCCAAAGGAGGGATGTGAAGTTGGAGAGGGGGTTGTAGGGAAAGTATATGTGAGGAGCAGATGAGGTCCCTGGGTGCGCTCAGCACGGAGCAGAGGAGCTGAGGGGAGGCCTGATGGCGGCTGCAGCTCTCACACGGAGCGGAGGGGCAGCGCTGAGCTCTGCTCTGTGTGACAGCGACGGGGCCCGAGGGAACGGCATGGAGCTGTGTCAGGGGAGGGGCAGCTGGGGGCCGGGGAAAGGCTCTACACCAGAATGTGGAGGTCAGACCCTGGAACAGGCTCCCCAGGGCAGTGGGCACGGCCCCAAGCTGCCAGAGTTCAAGAAGAGTTTGGACAATGCTCTGTGGTGGTGCTCTGTGGAGCCGGACTCAGTGATCCTGGAGGGCCCCTTCCAACTCAGGATGTGCTAGGATTCTAAGATTTTGAATGCTGCACAGTGGCAGTGAGCAAACTTGTGAAGTTTTCCTACGAAGCTACTTAGCTGGGAAGGGACAGAGAAGTAAGGATTGGCTGAGAATTGTATGACAAGACAGCAAGGCTTGTTTCTTCCAGTGAAGTTGGAAAAAGGGATTGACTCCAAGGTCAGAGACTCTGAAATACCTCCAGTGATATAAAATACAGCACTGCATTATGGTAAGGGTGACGGAGCACTGGAACAGACTGCCCAAAGAAGTTGTGAAGTCTCCTTCTATGGAGATATTCAAGGTCCATCTACACACCTACCTGTGTGACCTGTTGTAGGGTACCTGCTTTAGCAGGGGTGTGGGACTTGATGATCTGTTGAGGTCCCTTCCAACCACTGCAATTCTGTGATTCTGTGATCTGATCTGCTTTACTTGAAACCCCATCAGTGCTTCTCTTGGGTTAACAGGAGCAGAAAACAATGATTTACACAACTTTCTGCTCAGCTTCAAAGTGACACTCTGGCAGTCAAGCACTGAAAATAAGGAGTCTGTAAAGGAAAGGCTGACTTGAACACTAGCAGTGCTACTGGACATCCCTATAAAAGGACGTTGGTTCCTGAGCTAATGCAGAGGCTGCTCTCACCCTGGTGAAGGCTCGCTGCCTGTGCCCATGTGAGGCACATTGGTGCCATCTGTGCTACTGTCACCTTTGGAAAAGGTGCTGATTATTTGTTTCATCTTAGTTTGATCCCCAGTTAGAAACTAAAGAGAAGTACATTGCAAAAGGCTTGCAAGAATGCAGGCTTACTTATGCTTCATCACTACCAAAGCTGAACTCCCAACAAGAATTCAAAAGTGGTTTTATAACTTTATTGCATTTCTAAACATCAGTGGTGCCCTGACAAACCTCAGTCATTTAGAAACCAGCAGAAGAAAGCCAAGCAACATAGCTGGGGAAGAAATCCCTCTGCCGTCTATAAACGAGCCAAAATGCCATCATTGAAGCATGTTTCCTGATTTTCCCTATACACAATTTTACCTGCAGAAGACTAGGTACTAGCTTCACAATCCACAAGCTTCAAAGGTAATACATATTACTCAGTTAGATATGGATGCAGTTGCTGTCCTGTCCATTTCGGTACCAGGCTGCTTTTTGTTCCTTCTCAGCATCAGTGCTCCCAGAGCAACACAATGTTTGCTAGAGGAGTAGTTACAGTGAAGTGGTCCCTGGGGCAGGAAGGAGCAAGATGTGCAGATATGGGGGATTTGCTTAGGTACTAAATGGATTGTGTGTGTACCACACTAGCTGGCTATGATGCATCACACTTGTCTGTGTCTCCTCACCCCCGTACACAGCTTGTTATTGCAAGGGACAGGAACTGTCTGCTGCACTCTGCTTTTACAGTGGGGTGCAAGCCCAGCTGCTCCCATTGTAGTGCACATAATAGGCTTTTTTAACAGTACTGGTGCTGGATTAGTGCCTTTGGAAATGTTCAGAACCGTCAGCTATTTTTATTATTTTTCTTGCAGTACATGGGAACTCCAGCCCACACATCAACGATCTTGTTTGTTGCATGGCTTCCCACACTGAGAAAAGGTAGTCACCATTTCCTGGGCTGCATGGATGGAAGATGTGCTGGAAATTACACTCTTTTCACAAACGATTTTGTTTTTCCTGGGAAAGCAAGAAGAAGCCACAGATTCTTTTCATGTCTGCACACACACAGAGAGGGCAGAACAATTCAGTGACGAGCCTCAAAACCACTCACACACACCAATGCTGCTGCCTGCCTGGGAGCTCTCCCTACTTTCTGTCCAGGAAGGCTTCAGTGTTGACTGGCCTCATGTGCTGCCACCTCCCAAGAGCCAAGCAGGAGCCATGGGAGTGGAGGAGAGTGCGAGTGTTCATGGACTCATAAAGGCTGTGTGGAGATTTCTTGGAGATATTTGTGTGGATCCACAGATACATATGTGTACGTATATTTAACTGTGCAAAACACAGTCTCAGAACCTTGAAACACACCTAGGTTCAAGGGCTGTGCTGGCAGGGGAGATGGAGAGATCACACATTTTTGGGAAGCAGCTGCCTCAGCACCTTCTAATCCTCTCCACGCTTCCCAGGCTTCAACAGATGTAAAATATATCCTTGATTAGCCTGACAGAGCACAGCCTGCAGCCCCAAAGCTCACATCTTAATAACCCAGGGATGAGACTGGGTGTACTCTCCTCTCCAGTTTATGAACCATGGTATGGTTCAGGGCAAGGGCCCCACTAGGACCCTCCCTCCACTCCTCCTCCCCCCCAGATAAATAGATAAATAAATAAATAGGGAATAAAACACAAAATCCTCTGCTGCTCCTTTTTTAATGTATTTTATCATTTTCCTGCCCATGGATGCACTTCCCCAGCTGTCCCAGCACCATTCTGGACAGGCAGTGTCTGGCAAGGAGGTGAAAACTCACCTCCAATGCCTTGGGAATGGCATAGCAGAGACAGGGGAGCCCATTCTACCTCTCATACAAGCATTGCAGTGGCCTTCTTCCATACTCCTCTTACTGTCCCCTTTGCAACCTTTCACTCTCATCCTATCTCAGGTATGAGACATGTCTCACTCCACACATGCCCATACCACAGATATGTCTGTAGGGCAATATAGCAGATCTCTTGGATCCACACCCCCACTACCTCATGCACCACTGTCCAACTCAATCTAGAATCCTCCAACCTACACATGGGGTGACAGCTTTGGAAAGACACTCTCTGGCTTGGAAAAGAGATGATACCTGCCTCTGAAAACACATTGATCAGTGATGCCCATGGGACCCGGGACAGCACTGGCCTGATGGATTCATTGGGTACTGGTACATCACCATACACAGAATCATAGGAAAGAATCACAGAATCATTAAGGTTGGAAAAAATCACTGAGATCATCTAGTCCATCAACCCATCACCACCACGTCCACTAACTGTGTCCCTTAGTGCCACATCTCCATGTTTCCTGAAGACCTCCATGGACAGTAACTCCACCACCTCCCTGGGCAGCCTGTGCCAATGCCTCTCTACTCTTTCTGAGAAGAAATTTTTCCTGTGTTACTGCATGAGCTCAGTGTTGGCGGCATGAGCATCTCCGTACTGAAAGCCTGAGCATCCTGCTTTGCAGCAGCCACACACAGCCCCTAGGAGCACAGCTCTGCACTTACCTGACCTGCTTTCTAACCACCACCAGCACACACTCCAAACACTCGATAGGTTTTATTTTCCTTCAGAAACAACACCAACTTGATTCTGTAAGATGGCACGTCCCAGTGCAATACTGTACCTATCTCTTCTAATCAACAGATATTTTCATAGTGGAAGTGAAGCAAATTAGAACAGTAATTAACTGAGAAACATTTTCAGTTGTTCTATCAATTCCCTATGCACTGGACTGAAATTGTTTTCTGTCTCCCTACAAAATTACACGTACTGCATCAAAAGTAAATACTTAATCTAATATTCTAGTTGTGTTTTTAGATAAACATCATAGCTATAAATCATTTTAATGAGTATATAAAAAAGAAGCAAATACCACATTAACTTTTCATTGCCTTTATAACATTCCCCATGGACAAAGCAATTCATTTATGGATATAGCAGCCCCCTCTGTTCTATAATGTTGGTACACAGAGGGATAAAATAATGTAGCTTTGGGGATGGTTAAGGTCTTTTAGAGTAAGAAATGGCCGTGGCTTGCCAATCCACTGCTTGTAAAAGTAAAGGTTATGTATTGTAGTAAAGAAGACTAGGAAAGAAGTATGAATAATTTGATCCAGTCATTAAAGGAAGAGGCTTTTTTAATTGCTGTTCTTACACAGTAAAGGTTTCCATCAGAGGAAAAGTGATCAGTAGAAAACTCTGAGGGAAGCAGACTTTTCTTGATGAGCCGTTACTCTAAAGACTCTCCTGTTACAGCCACATACTCAAATACATCCAAAAAATCACACTTAGGCAACCTAAGCATCCCAATGGGTGGCAACTTCTTAAGCAAGAGTAATTCAGCTGCTATCAGAAGTGTGGCCATATGCTTATGTAAAGAACAGAAACATCTGGGGAAAAATCATGCTGTTCTTTAACTCAACAGAATTTCAACCCTGACTTCAAATATAGTCAGGATTTCAGTGATATTTTCTGTCCTTATTTTCTTTTCTTTTATCTTATTTTATTTTATTTTAGATAAAAATTCTTCAGTTACATAGCTATAGCTTAAAAACATAAACTGTTGGTTTTCTGAGCACATGTTGCTAAAAAGCTTCTCTTTCTTAGAAAGGATGTAAACAAATGTCCTATGCAGCCTTCCTACAACACTACCTCCGTTATTTCTGATCTTACATAATTTCACTGCATCCTACTCTACAACTGATGTTGTACTCTCTTATAGGCAATAGGATTTCACACAGAGCTTTGCAGTAGCTGAATCAAACAACAGTGGTGAAGAAAAAAACCGTCTTCCACCATATCCTAATTTATTACTCTTGACTGAAATGGTTTAGAGCCATCTCTGAGCCACACAACTAGTAATTCTCTGCTTCACAGACAAGACATATTTTCCTAGACATAAACTAAATTATTTATATAATGCATAGAGCATATGAGCCATCCATTACCTGATACCTCTGAAACAATAGGATGGAAAGAAGCCAACATTAATTGATCATCCAAGTGTCCAGTTACCCTGTGCAGGCAATTTATGTCAGATGCTATATAATCACACTCTGAAACATTTTCAAGAAATAAATCTTCCATATCAAGGAAGGCGGTTGTCTTTGGAAAAGCTATTGATGTGCAGTGATTTTCCAGCTACAGCACTTGCACAGGACGCAAGCCAAGTTCCTGTTCCCACCAAAAAAAAAATAGGGTGGGTACCCATGCCCAGATGCACCTGGTTATAGTGTTAATAGGACACTGCATAATTTCTAGCAAGGTATGGGTCTCTCAGATATATCAGAGGTGCTTTGGCCAGATCCAGAAGAATCAGTAATCAGAATTAATGCTGTTTTGTGGAATCAGTGGCCCAAAACCCACTTTCAGCAGGCTTCTCAACTGCAGCACCTGCCTCCGTGGGCAGGTGAGCTTGCTGGCCTGCTCCCCAGGCCTGGTGGCCACCAGCCAAGCAGAAGCTCCTACAGCTGAACCAATCATAAGCCAGCTGGTCCTGTCCCTGCTGATCTCCTCCCTTATGTCCCCACCCAGGGCTTCTGGACAAAATGAGCTCCAACAGCACTGAAGTGTCACCTTCCTGTCCTGTGTCATAGGGTCATAGGGTTGTTTGAGTTGGAAGGAACCTTTAAAGTTTGTCTAGTCCAATTCCCCTGTAATGAACAGGTGCACCCATAGCTAGATCAGGTTTCTCAGGGCCTCATTCAGCCTGATGCTGAATATCTCCAGGGATGGGGCATCCATCACCTTGCTTGCCAACCTGTCCCAGTGCCTCACCACTCTTCTAGTAAAAAACCTTTTCCTTGTATCCAAGCTAAACCTCCCCTCTCTTAGTTTGAAACTGTTTCCCTTTACCACAGCAGATCCCACTAAAGACACTGTCCCCTGCCTTCTTGTAGCCCCCCTGTAGATACTGACAGGCTGCTCTCAGGTCTCCCTGAGCCTTCTCTTCTCCAGGCTGACCAGCCCCAGCTCTCCCAGCCTGTCCTCATAGGGGAGGTGTTCCATCCCTTGGATCATTTTTGTGGCCCTCTTCTGGACATGCTCTAACAGGTCCACATCTCTCCTGTACACCTCATCTGGACACAGTGCTCCTGGTGAGGTCTCACCAGTGCAGGGCGGGGACGCAGGATTGCCTCCCTTGCCCTGGTGGCCAGGCTTCTTTTGATGAAGCCCAGGATATGTTGGCTTTCTGGGCTGAGAGAGCACACTGCTGGCTCATGTCCAGCTTCCCATCCACCAGTACCCCCAAGTCCTTTTCAGCAGGGCTATGCTCTATCCTTTCATCCCCCAGCTTGTAGTAATAGTGTTAGTACAGATCATTTCATCCCATGAAAACATGGTTATTAATCAGTTAATGAGACAGTCAAATTATTTCAGCTGGTTGGAAAATATTTGTTTTTCTCTGGACCCCAGAAAAATTTCTTCTCTATCAAACGTCTTGTCTACTTTTGAGTATCTGTCTCACATTAATGTTCGGGAAATCTTTGTTTTCCATATCTCAACTTCCTAAGGACAAACTGCCTTTTAAGTTTTCGGCCTTCATCTCAGTTTTGTTCATCTCAAAAGAATTCTTCCTTTTGAGAAGCCAGCCTTGGAGCATTTGTCAAGCTGCACAGTAATTAAATATTCTGCACAATGGAAACTGGGTCATTGGATCAACACTGTGTGTTTTAATGGGCACTTACAGCATGTCCATGGATTTATCTGTTAAGATGCTACAAATTGTATTTTCTTACTGCATGTAGAAGAATGCAGAAAGGTCTGATCTGTTACAACTGCAGCATGCACAGTCAGGTGGTCTCAGCAGGAGTGTCATACCAAAATATAACGCATGAAAAATAATTGCCCTTCTCTGGGTTTTCCTCACTGCTCCACAAGACACAGCTAACAGGTCACCTTGACAGTATGAACATTTCCCACTAAGCCTTTGCATTGACAAACTGGTCATTGCGAGAGTGCTGGTATTCTCAGCTTCACTGTCCCTCAGCACACACCCTTGGCACAGCACAGCAAAGACGTTGGCCATGCTCCAGTGGTGGGCAGCATGAGCATCCAGAGCTGCAGGGGTTTGCTGTGAGAGCACCACTTCTCTTGCTCAGCCTGCCACTCAGCAGTACACAGGGCACCCCCAAGTGATGCACCTCCTCAGCCCCACATGTCTCCCTACTGCTCCCAAAATTTGTACTAACTGAGGATCTGCTTGCAGCTCCTTTCAAGCCTTCCTGATACAAAACTTCACATGTTTCCTGGTATTGTTCTGCAGCAAACAGGCTGGGGGGCTTTCTGTCAGAATGACTTTATTTTCTATTTTTAGCCTGGGTCTCTGGGGACACAGGTCTTGAGCAACCATTGCCCTTGAGTAACTCTGCTATTTTTCCCCGTATGCACTACAGCATCTTTTGAAGCTGTTAATAGTTTCAACTGCCTTTGACAGGAGAGGCCTTGAAGATATTAAATTCCTGTGAACTTCATGAAAACAGGCAGCCAGGCTGATCCCAGCAGCTGTAAGACAACAGGAATTCAGTTATGGTAGCAAGCACCAGAGCCTGTATGTGGGACATGGTGGCTGTGGCAGCCCCAAGGACTGGGACTCTAAGGACCCCAACTCAGACCTTTCCAGGTGCCCCAGTGCCATGCACAGAGGCAGGGACAGATGGTGAGCATGGCTCTGCTGCTCTGGGAAGGAATTGTTTTATTATTGATGTCTTTCTCAGTTGCTCTATCCTGTCCTATCATTTTTCAATCAGCTCATCTTTTCCTAACTTCCTGTCACTCTTCTTGTTTTTCCAAGTCTTTCCATGACTATTTTTCTTTCATTTATTTCCTCATCTTAATTTCCATTCTGTTCAGTTCTTCCTTTAGTCTCCAGAAAACCACTTCTTCCCCATGCAGTACTGATCACCAGGAGAAGACCTGGTGATACTCGGATGATCTCTCTTCTACAAGTTCTCATCTCCTCTGACTCTCCTTCCCCATGAAGGTCGTATAAAATCCAATAGGAAATGGCAGTCACGTAAATGACATGTAAAATATGACAGTGTCTCTTTACCCCGTGCCCTAAATCAGACAGAGGATTTCATTTTGTAGCGGTTTTGTTGAAGTGCAGGAAGACCTCAAACTTTTTTGGGCTACCCAAGTAAAAGACAAAAGATTGCACAATACAAAAGCAGAGTACCACAGCTCCAGTATAGAAAAGCTGGGTGTTATTAAAAAGTACCACAGTATGTTGGGTTTGAAGAGGTCTGCAGTGAGTTGAACCCATGTCTGAATTCTTCAGCTCTCTTGCTACTTTGCCATGAAGTCAAATGCACAAATGTCCTTGTGCATTTAGTATAAACTAGGTTATCCAGGTGTCAGACAACACTCTGGAGGTAATTTCCTTCCATCTTCCTATCATCTCCAACTGTTTGTCAAGGCTTCCAGTGACATTTAAAAATTAAAAGGTGAAATACTTACAACTTGTAACCCACTATTGTTTAACAGTTGACTTTCAGACAGAATTGTAATGGCAAATCATCTATTCAGTGGGTACTTATTCTTCTTATTTAAATAGGAGCTGAAGTTGATGCAGGACTGGTGAAGAGCCATAAGTTGAATCTTCTCACTGTGCAGAAATATGAACTGCAGACAGATTCCCATCAAGCAAGCCTGAGCAGCAGCCACCACAGGACACACGGGTGCTTCACAGAAGTCAAGCTAAGGCTCAGGACTCCTCTAAGACCAGGAAAAAAGCCACTGCAACCCTAGCTTCCCATGGCAAGCTCCAATCTACATTTGAAGTGTGCTTCTACTGGTCCCTACTCTGAGAGGACAAAGTGCAGAACTGCTTAAATTGCTTCAGCATGGGAGAAATCCTACCAAGTTTGTAAAACTGCTATTGAATGTGTGGTGCCTCTGGCTGAGACTTTGTAAGTGGTTTGTTCCCTGCACACACTGAGAGGGGATGGATAGGTCAGTTGAAAGCCCTCTCTTTGCCAGAAAGGAGATTCTGGACCTGAATTGCCCTGCAGGCATGGTGAGACTCCTCCCTCTCCTTCAATCTATCAGAGAGATGTGGTGGAGAAGGTGAATGTGAGTATCCTGCCATGTCCCCCTTTGGACACTGAGGCAGGTTGTGCACCCTTCCTCCTATTCCAGTACTGTCACTGTGCATCCTCCTGACAAGGATGCAAACACAAATCCAGCAGGTTTTCAGAAAGGAACCAGAGTTTACATTCACCATGGCACCAATGAGATAGGGAGGAAGAGTTTATTTTTCACCCCTTTGCTTAGACATGTCTTTTGCTACCTCCTCATGTCCCGTTGAGCACCAGGAAATCCCAGTAAGTGGGTGCCTAACTACGTAACCTACATCTGGTGCAAAATTATTTCTAAATTTTATTTTTTTTCACACTCCCTTCTACAGCAGAGGAATTTTCATAATTTAGCTGGACCTCCTTATCTTTGCAGGAGAGCCCAGCTACCTAACAGGCAAAATATAGGGCCATTATAAAACAGAAGAATAACTGCTTGATTGCTTATCTCAAAGATAATTTACTCTCTAACTAAAGAGGCATATAGCTGCAAGATGGGAATTTATTTACAGTTCATGCCTGACCTTTTTAATGCCTGGTAAAATCATGTTACGAAACTGTTTGAAAATTTATTGTCCTCATTTAGCAATGCTGACATTTTGTGATTATTGGCTCTGCAAAACCTACTGACACTGTCAGGAAAACAAAGTTCAGAAATTGCTCCCAGGGAAAAACAAGCCCTGATTTTTAGAGTGTAGAACACTAACACATCTCTTTTATTGCATATTTTTAATATCCACAAAAAAAGAAAAACAAGCTGCATAGCAAAGCTGAAAAAGGAAAGGAGAAAAAATACCCTTGATTAAATGCAAATCAGAACAGAGCTTCACTCCCAGCTGGTCAAAGTCAATGGTAAAAAGCATCATCACTCCAAAGCAAGGATGATCACGATGATGATCGCTCAAAGACCTGTTCTGTGCCACTTGGGTCTGGTGGCAGGTGGAAAATGGCTCAGAGCAGTCCAGCTGGCAGCAGACCAACCACACGTCAGCTCCAGGCTCATGTAGGCACTGCAGGCGATGCACCTCAGCCATTAGCACCTGTGACACTTCCTAAGTGTTCCAGACACACTAGTGGCCCCACTTGCGCATAAAGGGCTGAGGAGGGACCCACAGGGCTCTTCACATTGCCACTGGCAAATTATGTTTTCTCTACATGAGATGAGGAGGTGCTCCTCAATGGGTATCTAGCAGACAGCACTGATGAGGTTAGGTCACTGCACAAGTAAAATGTCTATAAAACTGGCAGCAGGTAATAGCTTCACTTGGCACTCGGAATGCTGTTCAGAAAGCCTCTGCCAAGATACTTCAGTTGTGTTCATGTAGAGCAGCAAAACATTACTGCAACACAATCACTTGCAATGTTTTTAGAAGGTGTTATGTTTTTTTCCTGACCTCTCATTACTCAATTTTTTATGTGTTACCGACCTTACTTTGAAAATCCTTGCTTTTCCTCTTAAAATTTTCCGTCTAATGCTACAAAAAATGTAGGTTTATAAACACGAACAAAATTTTGTTCAACAGTAAAAATCTAACTGCTGCATCAAAGTGCCCCTAAAAGCTTGATACTGATTCATAAAACACTTTCCATTGAAGAGATGACGCACTAGACCTCAGCTCTTGGAAAATGTGTGATGGTGATGTATCAGGGATTAGCTATGTAGCCTTGCATGGCTTGTTATGGGCAAACACATAGTTAGCCAACTAGCTTTGCACGGGAACTCGTGGATTTTTCAGTACACTTATCTTGCTATAAACCCTTTAAAAAATCTTTAAGGATTGTTACTACAAAAAGAAAAACAGGTTAAGAACCTTTCAGTGACTTCATTTCTAGAACCAGTTTGCTATGAGAATTGCAAACAAAAGCACAGGGTACACTGGACACCATGGCAGTACGTGACAAGAAAAATGTAAAACTCTACAAGTAGAAAAATTGTGCTTTGCACTAGTATGGAAGTTCTTAAATACTGTTATTCAGAGCTAGTCAAGCATCTCAGTGATTTCATTGAATTACAGTGATCTTTTCAACAGTTCTTTTGTAATGACTGGTTTAACAGCGATCTTACAAAGTGTATTCAGTTATCTGAGGTCCAGTGGTATGGACTCAGCTGTGTAACCGATTTGCTTACAGGCTGAGATGTTTTAAGTTAGGCTGTCCTTGTGTGTCTTCTTCAGGCTTTCAGGAATACATAGTGACTCTTCAGTTACATTTATTTTTGTGTTTTTACTTGAGATATTATGAGACTGCCTTCAGAGAAGATTGCATCTGACTCCTGTGATTTTGACATTTTAATGACATCTTAATGCCTCTCATTATTGCTCCCCAGATCATATACATTAACAGAATTAATTCAGCATGTTAAGCAGATAAACAATTTATGGTAGTCAAAGAATACAAAGAATATGCAGAGAAAGAACATACTCCATGGTATAAAACAAGTAGCACCTCAGTTGAAGTCTTGGTCAGTTAAAGTGTCTGTGTCTTGGCCAGGTATCAGCTTAGTTAATGGAAATAAGAAAGCTGTTTGAAGTGGTGATCATGTGAATATGTTATTTGAGAACACTGGTGCTGTAACTGCTACAGGGGTTTCCGCTGACCCTGGTGTAGGCATTTTGACTGCTTGGTGGCATTACTTCAAACTAGTGACCACGAGTGTGCCAAAGAGTCACTCCAAGGTCCATTGTGTCAGTATGTACTAAATAATGCAACAGCTGAGCTCCCACAGAATGGCTGGGTAGAAATGTCTAGTTTAATGTGAATGCAGTCACGCAGCACATTTCTTTTCTTTGTTTTTGTTTTGTTTTGTTTTGTACTCATCCCTGTTACCAGTCCCTGGAGAGATGCATTGCAGAAGGAAGGTGTAGGAGAATGGCTTTGGCTGCGCTTCTGTTAGCTCTGCCCTCTGTCACCTCTGAGATGGGCACCATCTCTTTTGCCCGTCTTCTAAACAGGACGTGTTGCCACTTCACAGTTCAATGGTTTGAAAGAAAAAATATCGAGGTCAAAAGAAAACTTAAATTCACTGAAATTCTCTCCACTAGAATGTAACCACCTCAACAAACTTCTCCAGTAAATGCTGGAGAATAACCACTACTAGTCTTGGCTCACAGCAATCACCCATGCAGGGCCAGGAAGGGATAAGGTGTGCCCAGAGGTGTCCCAGCTGGTCCTGGTGGGCTGCCAGGCCTCCACGGGTCATCAAGAGGCCTGAGAGGCCCTGAAGCCTCCTCCCATCCCCATTCCCACAGGTCCAGCAGCACAGCCAGCCCTGCTGTGGGTGGCTTTGGTAACAGCCATGCCCTGATCCCTCAGCTGTGGCAGGACCTGAAACTCAATCGCTTCAGTCATGTTTCAGTACTCCAGAAACATCTACAGCCTTTAGCACTATTTCTGCCTCCCTCCCCCGATCCTGTGAGCTGCTGCAAGGGCTATTGACTGAAACCACTGAGCAGATTTTATTTGCCTTTAGAAAATTAAAAGGCGAAGGCGTCCCTGTACTGTAACAGCCATAGAGTGATTGAATTAAAATGCAACAGCAGCTAAATAATTATCACGTTACTCCATTAGTCCACATTCATAAAGCAGAGTTATCAGCACTCAGTGACTTCCAACAATTATTTTAAATGTTTTTTTTTAAATGTGGTAATGGGGAAAATTTATGGAGTGTTTCTAAAGCAGCTTGTTTCTGAAGGATTTATTCATCAACTCTTCATTTATTCCTGTATTAACATTTGCAAGTCAGCTCTTAAGGAAATTTTGCATATTTTCACTCATAATAAATAGCATTTTAAGATATGAACTGCAAATGACTAGATGTTGCCCAGAAGGGAGAAAAAAATTGGGTAGCCATTCAAGAAAAATGCCCGAGTCAAAACCAAAATCAGGTTCCCATTTTCAGGGAATACGGCAAAGGGATTTGACATTTTAATGCTAGGGATGGATTGAAATGCAAGCAGGCATGAGCAAGCAGACTTCTGTCCATTTAGTTACCCTCAACACCCCAGAGTTATCAGAGAACCTGATCCACATATGGGATCTGAATGCTGTGTTATTGCTGCTTTTGAAAGAGTTCCTTCCTTGGCTCTGGTAAAATAGAGAGCAGCGCAGCAATTGGCAGCCCAAGCAGGCAGACACAGCTGCTCCAGCTCTGCTTGGGGCCATGAGAAATGAAGCAGAGCTCAACCGGGGCATGAAGTCCCAGGCACATGCAGTGTGTTCATTGGTTACCATTGTTGCTCTAGGGCCAGGAGAAGCTGGGGGTGACATTATTGGGCCAGGAGAAGGTGGAGGTGACGCTTATGGCTTATTCCTGTTGACTGTTCAGGAAGCTCTCCCAGGCATGCTCAGTGCCCGAGGACCTGAAAGCGCACGGACTGCATTATTTGCTTATTCTCCCCGGTGAATAACCTAAATGAGCCAACGAGCTGCTAAAAAATGCCCAGAAATGAGAATAGCTGAGAATAATGGCAGATTATCAGACTGTGCAGGGAGGTGGAGCATTCATTCCCAGCCGCCAGGGGAGGGTGGGGGAGCGAGATCCTCACTAAATTTTCAGTCAGTTCAAAGATATTTTCTTGACAATTTTTTTTTTTTCAAAGAGGTCAGAAGGAGAAAACTAGCAATTATGTGTTGCAAGAGTGCTAAAAAACGAATGCGAATGAACTTTCTGAGGTCTTGATGACTAGGGCCAGCTTTTCCAGAACAGCAGGAGGACTCTTGCTGGTTTACAGCACACAAAATCTCTTCACAGCCCTTTAAAGTTTTTGTAAAATAAAGAAACTGCAAGGTATTTCAGTTGTGTGCTCTGTGAAGACCCAAGTCAAGGAGTTGTCTTTAAACTGTGTGCTACAGGTAGGCAGCATCAGAGGAATTCCCACATTATACAGCACCAGAACATTGCATAGAGAAGAGGTACATAATGCTAGCTGGTATCCCACACCAGTGGCTGCTAACTAGTGCTGCTGCTGCCTCTTAACCCACCATCCCTCTAATTAGGAGTGCCACAGGAAAACTTGCTGAGGGATCAGAGACGTAAGAAAAGCCCAGTAACTTGAAGAAGCTGGGAAAAAACATGTAACAGGACAAGAAAAATCAGTGGTTCTTGCTGGATAGTAAGAAAAACACAATGCATGCACAGAGGCAAGGACAAGTTGTAAACAGGCAGCACTGAAATTCCAGCTTCAAATGTACGTATGTTATCATTTCACAAGGTTCACTCATTCTGCACTGCTCTCCACAATAATGGCTCCTTTTTAATGACAAGAACACAGAGGCAATATTTTTCCCCACACAATCTATACACTGCACTCCCTTTAATTAACTAGTGCCTTGAATGAGGAGCACTTGCACTTTGATGAGTAAAAGTTTCAGCAGAAATTGAGTAGATGAAATAGACACAAATGTATAACCCAAGAGCATGATTTAACACGTTGATGTTAGAGGGGATGATTCTGACTCTCAGCATTATGGGGTTCATCCTCTTATTATCTATATCCTGTCTCTGAAAGACAAAATTGGATGGGGCATTTGGGTTTGAGCGTTCTCTTCAGAGCTTGATCCCCATCCCACTAGTGATTGGTTTGGACATATCTCACATTTAAAGGACTTCATCCTGCGTTTGTTATCTTGCATCAGACTGTCCTCAAACAGGTAGAGGTAGGCAGTAGCCAGGTGCTTCTTGGACAGGTGAAGTACACACACATCATAAATATCTCCCCTATTTCATTTGTGCAACAAAACTACAAAGGCTGATTTTCTTTTCTTTTTTTTTTTTCCTTCAATCATTTCATTTCAGCCAGAACATTTCAAGTTATTAATTTTAGAAGTGTTAGAAGAATTTGTCATCTGTGTTGATCAAAAAGGAGGCGTTAGTTTGGCAATGTGAAGTCTCGCCTATTCAGATTTTCTAAATCAAATGTTACTTTTATTCAATGAGCCAACAAAACCGTGATTGAGTTTGACATGCATTGAAATATTGCATTACTCTAAGACCAATGAAAATCAATGATCTAGTTTTCATAAGATTAGGAATTTGCACTTTTGGGAAAAAGAAAACAAACTCTCAACACTTTCATGTACAACACACCACAGCTGTCCACAAATACAATAGCATATCTGAATGAATGGATTTCTCTTCATTTGTTGCAGAACAGGCTCTATTTTCTCTATATTTCTAATGCACCAAAACTATCGACCAAAATCTCAAAATAAAACATCAAGAAGAAATATTGACTCAGCTGCTCTGAAAGCCTGGATTCCAGTGAGGACTATCATTTGTGTTTTATTGCTGCTATTTATGCTCACAACAGAAAACTTCAAGTATATTCTGCTGTGTTACGTCTACTGCAGTGCAGGATCCTTATGGCTTTGTCTACAGCCAAGTAAGAGTTACCAATGGCTTTTGAGCTCATGCAAAACCCCAGGAAGCTTTTAATTGTTCAGCATCTGATCAGATAGAGGGGTTTGGTCCAGGTCCCACTTCAGGCATATTTGTCACCACCCTTCATGACAGATAAAAGGCATATTCTCTATTTCCACAGTATTTTCATTCTTTCTACAAATGATTGTTTCATTATGAAGAACCAAGGATGAAGAGCATGGTAATAAATCATGGATCTCATTCATGGCATAGAAGCAATCATAATAGGCTCAAGCTCAGCTAGAGGAACATGACTAAATTTTGTGCCAATGAAAATTTAGAAGTCAGGTGTTCAGAAAAGTGACAGTAGTAGCAACTGGTGCTGTTTTACAGAGGAAATTGCAAGGTATAAGGTAACTGCAATTCAAAGACTTTGGTCAATCTAGAAAGAAGTCAAGCAATACAGATTCGGGACCAGCCTCCACTTCTCTTTATCTGAGAGTCGTCAGCCCCATGTGCAAGTGACAATGTGCAATCCCTGTGTGGTCTCCATGCCTAGCTGGTAAAGTAGGGTGTTATTTCAGACAAAACGTGATGGATTCCTTACCGCTGTGGGGAGCATGCTTGGTTTTCCCCACAGGCATACACAGGAGCAGCACACAGAAACATCCCTGAGCTCAGCAGCAAGGTAGAAAAAATGAGGAGGCTGCAGCACAGTGCGACATTCAAATTTAGGAGAGAGAGACACACTGAGGGTGGCAGAGTCTATGTTGTGAAGGTTTATTTACACTCAGCATAAATAAGTGACAATAACAAAAAGATAGGCCCTGGCAGCGAATGCTAATCCATATCCTCAGAGGTAGGAGCTGAACAAGAGCAGGAGATAAATACCAGTAATGCGGTTTTATGTCGTACTTTTTTGTAACTGTTTTCAGTATTGTAATCAAATACTCAAACTCCTTTGTGTCATTTACCTCTAATTCTAAAGCTTTCTGTAATATACATCACACGTAAGCATTTAGCTGAACAGTGGATATGCTGTCAGCTGCTCTGCTGGACTTGTGAGGCACAGGTTGAGCACAGTGCAGAGCTGATGACAGCGGGGATGTACTCTACAGCTGTCAGGCATCCTGTGAATGATCGTTTACCTTCAAGGCTCGCAGTTCTGAAAATAGGTGGTGGGCCAAGCGAAAACTCAATATAAGGGGCCACTGATTTGTTTGTGGTCTGTTTGTCTTAGAATTCTTTTTCCTCCAGAGTGAACCTGCATTCCTACTTTCAAAGGGAATGCACCTGATTTTGAACCAGCTTGCTCTTCACTCAACACCAGTGAGTGGTCCTGGTTTCCTATGGGAAGGGTGGATCATACTCCATCCCAAAAGAGAGCCTCCTACCTGGATTTGATGTTTAGTTTTCCCTCTGTTTTTAACTGTTCTGCCTTTTCAGGAGCAATTAGTACTCACAGGACAGAAGTGAGATCACCCCTGGGGTATTCAGAGAAGCTCAAGTCCCAGTTTCTATACATCCAGTATTCAGTATTTAAATAAGGACATTCAAACAGAGCTCTTGTAAGGCACACTGGGGGACATTCACCTGAGCTTAATCTTCAACCTCTTGTTTAGGCCCCTGAAGTTAATGTCGTGGTCTGAATCAGGCAAGGAGCAAAGCCAGACTCATGCTCCACAGCATGAAGGTGATGCTCTCACCACCAGCTGCAATTCTTTTCCTGGAGCTTAAATGTGAAGTCCTCCGGGAACACTAAACCTTATTTTAATGTGTAAAAATACATGAAAATGTATTGTCCACAAGTAATAATTAAGAGAGAGGTTTTGTTTTGCTTCCTACTCACTATAAAGAGGTTTCAAAGATTATTCGGGATTTCCAGTTTTCCAGCAGAAGCAGCAAGACAAAAATATCACCTCTCTTCTAGTATTTCAAGAGTCTTTGTGCAATTAAACACATGATAATGGGACAACTGTCTCCCAGCCATTAGCAATACTGCCACACAATTAACCTTTCTTACATCAACACCCACATCTGGCTGGTAGCTGCTCACCTCACTTGTCATCCTCAGGTTTTCTCTGATAGCTGTTACTATCTCAGTTATCAATTTACAACAATATTTTATCACCAAAAGCTTTTGTCCATGAAGTGCTAAAACCCAGCATTTATTTTTCTTTAAATGTTGACGTTAAATAAGCAGCAGGTTCCTGACTTAGCAGGTGTGGCAATATATCTTATGAGTGACGTCTGAATGAGAGGCTTGGCCCTGCATTCATAATTCACTTAAATGAGCAATTTGATAAATTCCTATCAATCAGCTGTCTGAATTTTAAACAGTAGCAGTCTGAAGTGATTTTGCCATATTACAGGGAGAAACTGAGCAAGGAAATTGCACTAGTAGCTCTACTGATCAATATTTCCATTACATTAAGTAATAAAGAGTTAACAGATTTCTGTGTAGAAAGCAATTCTTTCAGTTTTGCCATTACCTGCACGTAAATTTAATTCTGGACAGGACAGTCAGTTTTCACTTCCAGTCACATAAAGGAACGCTTGTCAAGAAAGGATGTGGTGTTCCTGCTGGGCATCAAATTGACCATGTGTCACAGAAGGCCAGCTCCTCTTGGGCTCTGTTACAGAGAGCACTGCCTGTGTATCAAGGGACATAATCCTTCCTGTCTTCTCTGCTGAGATGCACCTGGAGTGCTGGTTCAAGTCCCAGGCTCCCTAGTACATGAGAAATATGGACATAGTGGAGATAGTCCAAAGCACCACAAAGATGATTATAGGCTGGGACATGCAGCAGGTGAGGCTGAGAGAGCTGGGGGTGTTCAGCCTGGAGGCAAGAGATCTTAGGGTAGATCTCATCTGTGTGTATAAATGCTTGCTGGGAGGAGCAAAGAAGACAGAGTAGTTCCTACTGACAGGACAAAGGGCAATTAGCACAAATGGAAACAATTGTTTTTAATATTTATTTACTTATTTTATGGTGAGTGCTGTCAAGCACTGGAAGACATTGCCCAGAGTGGTTGTGTGGTCCCACCTTTAGAGATTTATTCTATAAACTCAACTGGATAAAGCTAAGGGTAACCTCCTCCAGCTGGTCCTGCACCAGGCAGAGGGATTCTTTCTACAGGCATTGCTTTGCATCAGGAAACAAACATCAGAGAAAGAAAAAGGCAAAAGTGGGGGAAAAAAAGTGAGTTTTTCATCTTAATAATCAACACTTCTGGGGTGGAGTCCACGAACACAGTCTTGACTAACACTAGCAATTACACTGATGTCCAGAAACGTACATCTGAGATTTGGGGATATGTCTAAAAGACTTGATGCTCCACTGTGTCTTAGCCCAGCTTGTGTGGACCACACCAGGGGCTCTGCAGAGAATTATCCTTGGTGTCCCATTTCCAAGGGATTCTATATCACTGGTGCAGGTTAGCTACCTTCACAACTTGTAGTGGCCAGCTTTAAACCTGGAGGTGTCAGGGAACACCCCATCTCAGAGCTTTATTAAAGCCCTGAGAGCAGTTAGCTGTGGCTCCACAGCAGTCTCACACAGCCTCACTGTTTCTCCTAGAGCTTCCTCTCTCCTTACAGTAACTCACTCCCTAATTCCAAACGCTTCAGATTCCCTCTTAAAAGATAATCTTAATTGTCAGGCCGGTGCTGCACAGCTGATAGAGTGGCACAGGCTGTAAGAGCTGAGCCAGATAACCTCTGCAGACACAGCATGGGAAACCATAGCTTTTTTCTCTAGCTGGTACAATTTCTGTAACTATTACAAGGTGAAAACAAATGGCTTATAAAGTGTGAGATAATATAATTTGCAGAAACAGCCAGCTTGACTGTCATGGAGAAGCAGGGGCCATTTGCCACCCATTAAAACACACTGTGTGCATTAATGGCCTCTGTGGCCACCCTGAGACATAACTTGTTTAAGGACACAACAAAGTTAATCTGAAATGGGTGTACTGACTAGCAGCTGTCAATATAAACTGAAATAAAATTACTTCAATTTTGCATTTTTTCCCCTACCTAGGTAAACTGATAGGATTATGTACAGGAGAAATCAGAACTGACTGATTCAGTTGTTCCCTAGAAGAAAGAAAGACCCAGAAAGTAGAAGCCAAGTCCTTACTTACAACCAGGAAACCTCGATTTGGGCAGTAGAGCTTCAAAAACCACAAATAAAGGCTCATCTGGGGCACGATGATGCAACATAACCTCTTTGCTGGTACAGAAGCAAACTTCTTTCTAAAGGCTGTGATGCAGGCTGTGTCAGAGCATAACCACAAAATAGACTGTTTTTCTCATCCATTATAGCAATTCCAATGTTCCCAAGTGAAAAGGAGTAGAGAGCCTGTAAACATGTCATCAGACCAGCAGTTATGTCTGCTCCATTCAGTTCCTAGCTGAATTGCTTTCAATTGTTGCCACTGGTTACCAGTAGGCACTGTTTCAAAATGAATGGGAGTTATTAGAAAAGAACTACAACTTCAAATAGATTCAATTCCCATTTACTTTTATCATTATGTGAACTTTATGAGAGGTTTCTTTTTGTGTTGCCAGATAAACTGTTCATTTGAAAATAGTCCATGAGCATTCTAGTATTCGCCATGTCACACAGGACATCCACCTCTACAATAAGAGGATACATTTGAAGCCCAAAAGTGTTGCTCAGTGCCTGTTTGTACAGCTAAAATTGCAGTTTGTGCTAGTCAAGAGTCCTCAAGCAAGGCTTTTTTATGACACCCCCTGTAGCTTCATATACCGTGCTTCCTGTAGAAACATCACACACATGCTAACAAATTCAGAACTACTCTGTGGTAAGCACAGATTAGTTAGCTAGCATACATTTAAAAACAGGAATCTTCTCCCTTTTTGAAATTCAAAATGTTCCAGCTGGTTCTTTTCCCATTCAGGTTTGTGGCACCTGTTGCCTCTGTCATCAAAACTCATAACTGAAATCTGATTAAGGCAAAAATACCAACTTTTAATAGCAGCGTAAGCAAACTGAGCACCAGATCATCCAAGTGGGTGGACAACCTAAGATTAGAACCATTGAATAATTAGAGTTGGAAGGGACCCTTGAAGGTCACCCAGTCCAACCCCTCTGCAGTGAACAGGGATGCCTACAGCTCAGTCAGGTTGCTCGGACTCCCCCAGCCTGACCCTGAATATCTCCAGGGATGGATGGGGCATCCACCACCTCTCCAGGCAACCTGTTCTCCAGTGCCTCACCATCCCATTATAAGAATCACAGAGGTTGGAAGGGACCTCAAGAGATCGAGTCCAACCCCCAGAGGCTTTTCTTGCATGCAACCTTGTAACATCCCACCCATAATGGGAGGGAAGGGGTGACTTGGCCAACTGCAGTGAGAACAATGCAACCACCCCTACTCTAAACTAAACTTTTGGTGGTTTAATCTGTAACTGACTGACCAGTAGAGCTGAAAACATAGCTCAAACCCTGGCTCGACACGTTCTGGTTGCTCACAATATATTTACTTTGAAAAGACTCCGTGTTTTCCATCTTTTAATACAAGCTAGCACACACTAAGCTCTGAAGGAGAAACAAACTCTGTGAACGTCCAGAGATGTGCAAAAGTCAAATGTGTCAAGCTGTCTAATGTTTCCCTAGAAGTTTCCTGCGTTATTTGCCACCAGTAAGCAAACCTCCTGATTTAGGTGAGACATGGTAAAACAAGGTGGGGATCAGAGACACATCCTACTAGGCAAGAAAACAATATCTGCCACAAAAGCCTGCCTTCACATACCTTTGCTGTAGAAGCAGTATTGCCAGGGAACATTATGAATGCATATGAGGGCATTGCAACAGTTCTGGACTCAGAGACTGAACCAGAGTAAAAACAACAACTTCAGATAGCACAGACCAAGGAGATTCCTCTGCAGGTGAAGATCATGTATAAACAGTGCTGAGAAGGCTCCAAAGAAGCCCCACAGGATGGCAGTGGGCAAAAAAACTGCTCTGATCATCATGGATGCAGCCATTTAGAAGCACAGATCTGCTGATCTTAAGGAAACTGTCTAAAATAATGAAGCTAGAAAATCAGAAACTACTTCAATTCCTCAAACCTATCACCCTGGGATGAGTCTCACTTCTAAGCAGAGATCTCAACTGAGAAGGAACAAACTCCTCAAGTCATTGGGAAGCTAAGGATGGAAGCCCATACAGGAGGAGGTAAAGCCTACTGAGAGCATGGCTGCATTCTCAGGCAAACCATGCTCAGCAAGATAATCCTGGCACCAACTGCATCATCAACAAATAAAACAAGCTTCCACCAGACATCTAAATGATGCCACTTCAAACAGCAGTCTTCAAGGAGGAGCTGTGCCATGTTGCTGTGCTCACCCCTCCATTAGCCTGCAGTGGAAAGCAGGCCTCCAGCTCCAGGCATCACAGCTCAGCTACTGCAGTACAGATGGATCATTTGAACATCAAATCTCCAGCCTTAATCCCAACTACAGTTTTTTGCTTCCCACAGAAGGGGGTTCTATTTATTTATTTATTTAAGAATAAAAATCTGACATGGATAACAATTTATTCCGCCCCTCCCCCCAGTAAAAGTAAAAATAAGTCTTTATTGAATGCTACTCAAACAGCAGCACCTGCTAGAGCAGCAGCATTTACTTGAGTGCTTCCAGTCTGGCCCCAACCCTGCCAAACAACCTCAATAGCCTTGTGAGCTCCTGAGGCTGTTGTTAGTTCACACATGCATTCTCACATACAACTGCCAGGGAATATCTGCCTCAGTTGCATTTATAGTTGTGCTGCAGGTTGTGGTTCATTAGAATTGTGAGGCTTTTATTGAATGTTTTCCTCCTTTGAGTCAAGCCTTCCTGCAGTGGAACCCTCCCACATTGCATGGCATAATAGGATATTGAGGTTGGGGGGGTTGTTGTGGTTCTTGTTTGCTTTGTGGTCAAATTTTAAATCAGTGCCTAGTGGGATTTTGTTAGCTATCATATTAAGAGAGCTCTCAGTAGTCGTGGTAACTTAGAAATATAAATCAAAAAGGCATCTTTCTCTGTTCTCTCCTCCTTTTGTTTTCTTCTTCTCAATCGCAGACCCAAAAGGCAAACCAGCTACCGAAACACCTCAACTTCAGCACATTTGGGTAAGAAATTCATACACCTACTCTGAAGAAGGCAAACTACTGGCACAGCAGTGTGCTCACCAACCTGCTGCCAGCTGTGCCAGGCCTCTCATCTCAGGGCCGCCGTTCCCACCGCAGCTGCCTGCTGAAAGGTGGGAGATGGGAAAGCATGAGCAAGGGAGAAAGGCGGGAGCACAGCATGGAATCAGCTTGATGAGGCACACAACACAGCTCAGTGTGGGACAGGGCTCACCACAGGCCGCAGGTACTGCTGGGCACAGGCTTTGGCACGTTTTGCCACACAGAAGCGAAGCTTAGAAACAGCTTGTGACAGACTTAAAGGAGCCTTCAAAGCGAGTCAACCGTGTCAGAAATCTCCCGCACCTTGTCAAGAAAATAAGATGACAAAACCCATCCCAAACCCATTCTCCAAATACCTGCGATTTCTCACTCGGTGCCGGGCACTCATTAACGGGGCTGCGGCGCCATCTCCTGGAACGGTTGCTTCAAAAACCAAAATATTGAGGAACGGTTGAAACAAAAACTCACCCATTTTCGCACAGCAATGTTCAGAACATGAAATATGGGAGCACGGATTTATTTGTCAAGCTGGTATTTTAGTCCTATAGTGTGTACTCCTACCTGCTTGGCCATATTCTCAGTGAGTCCTGAATGTGTCATTAGGTGCCATAGTGCGTGTGTTTTCATTATGGGGGCCCGAACTCATTGTTCTGAGTGTATTAACACTATTTGTGAATTATTCTGCCGAGTGGGACTGGACCCAGCAGCACACATTACCACACACATCCCTAGAGTTGTCAGATGGATAGATCTGACAACTATATTTCTATATACAGCTACAGGGTTAAATACTTCCGCTACTGAAAAGCATTTCTAACATTAAAATGTTTCAGGGCATGATATTTAAGGTCTTCCTGAAAAAGAGGCAAAACTACAGTTATTTTTATGATCTAATCAATGCAACCTAATGGTCCCAGGGCCTCAGGTCTCCCTCTGGAGACATGGTGGTTTCTAGAGTCACTGAAGTATTATCCCTGAAATTGTCAGATGAGTAATATGGGGCTAACACTGTGTACACAAAGCAGCATTTCACTTTTGAGTGGAAAAATGACCTTCAGCACTGCATTGTATTTACCAATATATAATAGTGTATTTACTAACAGAGCCAGGCGGAAACATTAGGATTTTTCTTTAGCAAAGGGCAGCGAAGACAGAGTGGACTGCTGTTCGTCCATGCCATCAACCAGTTGTAAGAAAGGATCCATCAGAGGTGTTCCTGATGCCCTTCTCAAGTACTGCATTTTTTAATAAACCCATTTCCACTGCTTTGTCAAAGAAATAACCGGACTCAAAATGGGGCGCATTAACTCTGACATCTTTTTAGTCAAACATGATTCCGTGTGCAGTCCTCAGACGTTTCCTAGGGCTTCTCTGCTGCTGTAAGATTTGCTTTGTCAGAAATGAATTGTTTTCATTGCTGTAGGCTGAACTCTAGATAAAACTACAGAAGAGTACGCGAGATTTAATCAAGGCAAGCAAGACCGGGTTTGCAGTGACATAAAGCAAACAAACATTTGCAGTAGAAGATGTCATCGGTTTATAAGCCTGAAGTGCATGTGTTTGAACATTTATCTCGTAAACAAATGGTGCAGCAGCACATGTTGTTGTGACATTTAAGACCAGCTTTGTAAATAAAGGCTTACATTTCCAACTACATTCTTTACCTTTTCAAAGCACTACCCAGTTTACTCCTTGATGAGTTCCAACATTAGCCGTAGTCTACGACAGCAGCAGGTCACTTTCTAAGAGAGAAGCTTTCTCCATCATTTAAATAGGATGCTAAAGTCAGTGAAGAAATTATTTCTTAAAGCATAAACGTTCTTGATTTCAAATCACATCCACCCAATTATCAAATAAAGGAGATGGACACAGCACAAATACCATCCCACTCGCTGCTTATCCCTTCTGAAAGCAGGAGGTAGGAGGAGCATGACTCCATTTCTGCAGAATGATTTAGTTCACACACTGGAATCACACGAAGGTCCCAGGTGTGTTACACAGCAGCAAGTTTCCCTTGCTGAAAATGAATTTCCCTTAATGGAATCCTTAAAAGTAGGATTCTCTCAGGGTGAAATTTCCAAAAGGTGATCAGTGAAGCAAGCAGCTTTTTGGAATTAACCTTCCCTTGAAAATGTAATTGTGTGCTTAACTAAAAGCACAATTAAAAAGGCATACCCAACATAAAGGCTACTGCACAGGCCTGCAGATCACCATGAGTCTGCTATCTCAAGGAACAAAGCTCCCTTACACCTACTTACCTGCTGCAAAATGAACTGAGTGATAAAAAGGCATGACAAGATTATTTTATGCACCTTATTGACCCCAACTTTCAGTGGCATCCACACACTGCAGGCCCTCACTCTGTATGTAACAGGCACACAAAGAAACAGCTCTCAGTTTCCCTGCTGTGTACACGTACCTTCTTCACATGACATTGGTAAGCATACAACTACTACCTGTATTGCAGTGTCAACCTTTGTATTCTTCTTAAACAACCACATGATTCAACCCTCTAATCTACCACCACGTATTAACAAATCCTACACTGATGGGAAAAGAGGAACTGTGTCTGATTGGTCCACAACAAGAAACTGGATTCTCTTGAGTAATTGCTGCAGGTTTTGAGAAGATGTTTAATGCTTCTCTCAACTGCAAGGTCTGATCTCACAGAGACATAGAGGATTTTATTATGTCTGAATATTTTTCCCCAGATGTGTACCCCAGAACAAGGATATTACATTGATCAAATAAAGTCCATGATATTCTGCAGTGTTCTCAAACTCCTCCCTACAGAAGTGCCCAAGTCTGCCACTGGACCTCTCTTTTCCTGTTCTTCCAGATATTAAGAAATACATGGGGAAAAAATAAACTCAGTCAGTTGTCCCACTGCTTCTGTACACTTTCCAAACCACCACTTGAACTCATTCTCCCTTAACCAAAGACAACTTGGATACAGAAGAACAACTGCTTTTGATAGCTAAAGCATGAAAAATCTCAGAGCAACATAATCCCTAATGATGCCAGTGTTAAGAAAAACAAAATCCAAACCAACAAACCAATATTAACCATCTGCTAAGCAGCAATACAACACAGATTTCATGTGTTGTGTGACAGTCTGCCCTCATCCTCCTTTTAGCTTCGTGGACCAGTCGTGTTCAGCCACCAAACAGACCTGAAAGAATTCTTGGGAAATGACCTGCAACTAAGGTAAATACTGCCAAAAATCAACAGCATCATTTTTCACATTGAACAAATTCGTAATCTTTCACATCAGACACTCAGGAGACAGAAATTTTATAATTTCAATAGGATTGATTTAATCTCAGGTTCTAAAGTTGGTGTCCAGTGGGAAAGCAGCACAGCCTGATGCTCTTGGGATGCCCTGCATTGGCTTTACTTGGGATGCCCTGTGAAGAGAGGCTGAGGGCACTGGGCTGCCCAGCCTGGAGAAGAGGAGGCTGAGAGGAGACCTCGCTGCTCTCTGCAGATCCTGAGGAGGGGAAGCAGAGGGAGCTTGTTCTACCTGAGAACATCGTTCACAGCACTGAACTACGTGACACAGCTTATATCCTAAAGAATGTGGCAGCAGTACTGAACTGCCTCCAAATCGTCAGGTGAGAAAAATTCACACTGTTAAGGGAAATAATTTCTTCAGCATAAAATTAATAATGAAAATACAATTAAAGAACTAAAAACCCTCTGAAAATGATTTCCTTTTGAATTATTATGTACTTCTGCCAACATACCTCTGGGAGGCTGGACTGATTTTTAGTTTTAAAGGAGCTCCAAACTTCTAGGATCACAGAAGTTCACTACTTGCTATTTCTTTTTTCTTCTGTATTCCCCAATCTTTCAGAATGAGCTCAAAGGCAGAACACAAAAGAATGAATTGTTTTGTGGGGTTTTTTTAATATCTGCCTGTTCAGTTTTTTCCTCTCAGTGCTATATTTCAGCTGACACCTGTCCTCCAATCAGTGTCCGTGCAGATCTCAGAGAAAAACCTTTTCTTCTCCACTTCAGAGCTCTTTTGTTTGTTTTGGGGGATGGATGATCTTTTGTGAGGGCAGTTTTATCCTCAGAAAAGAGCATTAAAACCTTATGCATGGAAGAGAATCTGAAGAAGCCTAACACCCTACAGAAACAAAACTGCCCAGTGCTCCTAACATCACCACTTGCAGAAAACTGCTGCTTCAACACTGGTTATGGAAGATTAACTCACTTCACTGTGGTCAAGAAATCTGATTTCCTTTTCCTCCCCAAACAACAAAGAATGAAAAACCGATACTGATGAAGAAGCATGGTCTAATGTAAAAGAATATTCTGTCTATAAGCCTACACTGAAGAGCACCGGGGGAATGTCTGTGGTCACAAACCCTGCCTGTTTGTGTTCAATAGCACAAGCAAAGCTTTCCATCCCATATCAAAGAGTAAGGACAAGAAGTAATGAAGTGACTGGTAGTTTTAATTTAGAAATTAATTTAGAAATGATAACAAATGCTTTTTATATGAAGTTTATGCCAAATGGGAAATAAAACCCAGAGGATGCAGGCTTAAATGTTTGGTATTTGTCAGAGTGGTGAATTTGTCAGTCCAAATGATCAGGATAAACAACAAAACCAAAGCATTTCTAAAGTGACATCTTACTAGATCTTTGAGTCTTCCAAGGGGAAGAAAGGAAGGCAATACACCCACAGACACACACAGCTGCTAGAATCACTGCTACCAAGCAATGCACCACAGCAGGGTGAGCACGATCCTGGCATTACTACTGAGCTACACTATGCCAAATACAACAGTCACACAGACCAACTTAAATCACATTTCTAATTTGAGTTGATGTCAAAATAATCCTTCATTGGAAAGGAGCAGTGCCGCTTACCTGCATACGAATGGACCTCATGCAAATGGGAGTTTTATTAGAACTTGTTTTGTTGACATAAATACAATCCGAATGCAATTCAGCTCTGCCAACTGCTATCAGAGGTAACACTGACAGATATTATCAGTTTTAAGTGCAGCAAAATATATATATCTAAATTATATACAGAAATACGTATTTCTTTGTATCATGTATAATATACGTATAATTATAAAAATGACTTCTTTTTATTTTAAAGAAAACATGTCCTTTGCACGGATGGCAAGATCTTTCACAGAAAAATATGAGCACACTGAACAACCTCTTCTAAAAAAACCTTAATTACTTTCGAGATACAAAAATCGTTAACGGCAACCATGGCCAACCATTTCTGTATTATGGGTGAGCTTATTACATTTTCTCAATTGCTTCCATGCAAAACTCAAGAAAAACAGAGAAAATGATAATCACACCAGGAATCTGTAAGAGCCGCCTGTCAGAATTTCAGTTTTGTACTTCAGCTTCAGACAATTTATTGTTTAAAAAACAGCTAGAGGTATTCCTGGCATCATCCTTAACAGAACTGCCTGAACCGAATTGCACTAAAAGCATAAAGACATCAGATTTAGTTAAGTAAACATTATTTGACACACAGCGAAGGAATAAAATAAAAATAAAAGTAATAAGAACAAAAATCTCCTCTCCCAAAAACAAGCACTTATATCAAGCAATCCAGTTAAAGGCAATGCAATCTGAACATGTCACCTAGTTCAATTTTATAAAACTAACACATAATATCAGAATTATGGTACTGTTATAAATCTGTCTTCCTGCTTTGCTAAAATAGCCAACTGCTACCTGGTGTTAATCCTATCTTGGAATTCCTATAATTTACAGGAGACTTAAAAATCTATTTCCTTCTTTTGGAAATTAAGTTTTAAATTCTTATGTTCCCACCTGTTGTGTCAGTGGTCAAAATAAAAAGTACTCTCCCGCAAGAAAGCATTTACTACCCAATACATCTCAACCTTTCCTTTTGTCCTTCAGGGAATATGATCTGAATTCACAACACAGGCATTGTGGTAGTAATAAACACACACGTCTCTTAACTGTGAGTGTAAGAATTCTATTTACTTACCAGTCCCCTAGTCCTACATCACTGAGCCTCACACTTCATGTTTATCATATCATTCTCACACTTCGCTCTTGGTCTATAAAAAAAACCAATTTAATGCACTCTGAAAACTTAACACAAAGGAAATAAGATTAATTTGTCGACTAATTAGCACAACAGATTCTTCATTAGTAGGCCAGTATATATTGCTGTAATTGAAGAGGATGATTTATACAGCAGGGGAGAATGCACCTAATTCACAGCGCATTTCTACCATATGGTTTCTCTCTAGAGTCATCCCATACTTTTTCATGACATTTAGATATGCTGGTACATTTAATTTCATTTATTTCTACTTCTATAAGACAACTGATACATAAGTATGAAGACTTTCGAGACAGAGAAAGCTACAATTTCAAAATGTCTACAGTTATTACTGAATGAGTTCATAGATTTCTTCATTCATGTCTTTCAACTAAAGTAAAAAGCACCAATATCTCTTCTGCTTTCCTCAAGCCCTAAGTGTGTGAAGAACTTGCCCTTGAACCCCAATGCTCACAAGAAACTCTCTCTGAAGACATATGCTTGTTTAGTTCTGTAGCAGTTTCTGCTACATAATCAAGTAACAGGTTTCCAGAAATTTCAGCTACTAGTTAACTAGAAGAAAATCAAACTCAGATCTGACTAAAGACAACTAAACAACTGTATTAACTAAACAATGACAAGACTCAAACTGAAGCAGTGATTCTCCTATTAAACTCCAAAATCCAGTTTATTGAAGTACTGCCAGCTACCACCTTCTGGTCCCCTTGTAGATTATCTAAGCATATTCACAGCAGGCTTTTTCCCTTTCAGCTCGCTTTCTAACATTTCTGTCTCTCTCCAGTCTTACAACTGCTCTGTGTTTCCTGTCTCACCATAATATCATACAACAGTAACAGCACTGTGATCTACTGGTGGTCCAATATGCCAGAAAACATTCTGATGGGCACAGAATGATGCTCTGGCAACGCCACACATTTGTGCCCTAATAAAAGCCATTCCATGAAGAACAGGAGGTAGACTGCATTGAAGAAACCTCCTTTCATGCTTGTATAACAAAGGCAGAGTTGAATCCAGAGTTCAGCAGCCATTGAGCAGCTAAGTGTTCTCTGCTCATTTTACCTCCAGCTCATCCTATTTCCCTCCGATCTTCTGTTTGTCCACCTCATTTCCAGTGGATTCAGTCTATGAGTCTGAAAAGCCATGGCAAACACAGAAGCTGTCGTATTTGCTGTGAGTAAATCTGCTGGGTCATACTATTGGCATTTTAAAGAGCCAGGTTAAGACAACTAACCTTCAGTTCATCCCTTCCTATGTGAATGTTCTGTATTTTAAGATACCTGAAAACTGCACTGATACAGTAGCACTTATTTTAACTTGTATAACGAATAAACTGCACATGCTCTTTTACAGACAATATATATTTGTAAACTTGTTCATGCAAAATTAGTGTGCACAATGGGGATAATTGTTTTCTAATCCCCACACCTTAAAAAATGACGTTTATGTCTGCTTCTTTTTGAACGGTGCCAAAATCCCCTCTTTAATAAATCTTACACAGGATTTATCTGCCAGCCAAACCATTTTATGAAGCTGAAACAAAAAGAATAAAAAGTTATACAAAAACATGGTGCACCTGGATGCTCGATTCCACCTCCCCCACACCTCTTTGTTGTTGTCTACAAGTAGAAAGAGCAAATAAAAGAAAGAAAAAAAAAATCATGGTCACAAAATTTTAACATTTTAATCCTAAATGTTACAGGGAAAATGGATGTTGGAACCTACTTCCATACACCATGCGTCAACTTTTTAATTCCCAAATGTGGCCAAATCCACTAAAACGAGAGTGGTTAACAAACTCTGGATTATGGAAATACATTTCTGAAATAGATGCTAGAAAAGCAACAATGGGAAAAGCCAACTGTCTCCATAAAGGTAAATAAAGTGGAACAATGTGTAGATTAGATATTTTTTTCTGTTTCTTACTCATAACCTGTCAATTCAGTGCATCTTATGGTTCAACATAATGGTCCCCATTTTGGGCAAACATTTAACTAGTGTCCATAGATTCCAAGTTAGTGGATGATGAATCTTTTTGGATACTTTCAAAGATGGCTGCCAGCTCAGAGTTAGAGCTTATCTGTGACTGGAATTCACTCATTAATGGACTCTTCTCTGCTTCTGGAATGGTTAGAAGTGCTGCTACTGCCCTCATTGCAGATCGTTTCAGTTCATCTTGCTTTTCAAACTCCTGTTTCACTGAATTTGCCTTTACCTAGGGAAAAAAGTGAAAATGGTTGAAAATGTAGCTCAGCTCTCCCTCTACACCCACCTTAACCCATGCATCTTATAAAGACCTATTTCCTTTCACACTACTGCTTCAGACAGTTTTCACAACAGTATAAGCTCTTCAAAAAATCTCTACTGTTTAGCAGACTTCTTATTAACATTTTAAAAACAGACCACACTTTAACACTGTAAACAAAAAAATGCTGTGAGTTACCAAGTCAATTACCAATTAAAAATTTTAGCAGCTAACCTCTAGCTAGCAGAGTCAGTAAATGACATTGAAATGGTATTATCACAATACTTCCAGACTTCGGAGAACAGAAATGGAACAAAAAAATTTGCTTTTATTAAAATATTTGATTAGCCTGTTTCATTTCAGTGGAAAATTATTATTAGTAGCAGTAAAAATTCTTAACAGTAAGTATAACAGATTACAGTAATGGTAACAATAAAGGTATATCAGGCATTAAATCATACCAGAACACATAGCTGGATCAGGATGAGTGGGAATAGGAGTCCAACTGTGCCAAAACTCAAAAACTCAAAAACTATATAAATGAAGAAGGAAAAAAAGAAAAAAAAACAACAAACAAGAAAACAGCACCACTTTATGCTACCTCCATTCATCATCACTCAAATGTTTGTCTGCAAAAACACGATCTTGAGAAAAACTCTCATTATTCTACTTTCACTGTTTATAATGATATGAGACTTTCCAGTTGCTGAAGTGGCAGCTACATTTTTGAGAAACAAAGGAAACGGCAAAGAAACATTGACCATTTTACTCTTCAATTTGTAGTTTAAGGAAAAGTAATACGTGTATAAGGACCCATGTATTTGTATCATTCTGCTGACTGCAGTTTGCTAACTGCTGATCAGGACATGCTGCAGATTACAAGAAGCGTTCCTCATACACAAATTCATTTATAATTTTGTAAGACAACACAAGTTAATTAACAAGCAGAAGTTTAAATTTAAAACAATACCTTAGTTGTACATGTAGCACGCAAAGGTTCAACAAGCCTATCCAATCTTTGCAGCACTGCACTTGGACAAAGGGTAGACAGTCTCACCAACATTAAAAAGGTTAGCATCTAGTTTGAGAGAAAACCAAAAATCAGTCATGCACAGCACACTGAGTTATTTCCTACAGCACTGCAACCGTTAATAGCAACACTTTAATGACACTTTACGTAATGAAATAAAACATGAAGTGGCATTCTTACCATTTCAGTCTACTCACTATTCAAAATATTTAGACTAATTCAATGCTTATGTAGCAAAATAACAGCTAACCTTAATGTCATAGTGATCCTTCAAGCCATCTTCAACGTGGTTTAGGAATTCAAATATATCTAGTCTATCCAAACAGCTATCCAAAAGAGTATACATGCATTCAAAGGCAGCTTTCCTAATGTCCAACCCATCATCAACTGTGTGCTTAAATGGTCCCATTTCCACCTGTCAGCAAATAAAAAACAAAGTTTAAAAACACTGTATTTTGACACAGTCTACTTATGTTAATCTAGTCACATTTTTCTTAGGTAACATACCTCTCTGATTAATTCCTTTCTGACTTTTGTTTCATTGTAAAGATGAGGAAGCACAGTATCTAAGAGGTCCCTTATTAATGATGGTTTATTGTGTGCAGCTGAGTTAAATGTCACTAGGGCTACTCTCCTGACATTGAGATCCGGGTCTTCCAATGTTTTCAAAAAATCACCTGCAATTGCATACAGAAATAAATCAACAAATTCCTAAGTTTCCAGAAGATAAGCCTACTCAGTATGTATTAATGTAACAAGGCCTGGCTCCACACATTTTCACATTAGTTTCCAGAGTTCTGTAGCATTGCTTTGGTAAAACAAATGTCTGCAGGAACAAGTATTCCCCACCCAGTATTTAGCAAACTACCAAGAGTGCTGAACCTTTAAAAAGGAGAAAAACGGGGTGTAAACAAAGTGGCATCTATACCCACCAAATAAAGTAACAAAGACCAGAAATTAGAGATTTTGGAAGTAGTAAATACCAACAGCTCATTTACTGTATTCAGTACCCAATAAGTATTTCCAAAACAAAAGGGGTAGTGTAGTTTTAGTGGGAGGAAGATAGTAGAAGTCCACAAGCATAATGCATCAACTCATTAATGTATTATTAAAAACATTAAAGCTTAGCAATGAAAATAAGGTAAGAGCTGACACTGACTCACCATAAAAAACTCGCTCCTCACAAAACTATTTTTAAAGACGATTCTTTTTACTCCCAATTAGATTTAGTGGCATATTTTCTAAACAGCTTTCTAAAGATTTTCAGGCAATCAATCCACTGTAAAGCTGACATTCACCACAGCATATTAAAGAAATCTACAACACTGTCACACGAACAAGAAAAGCTCAGAAAGCAAAGCTCTATCATACTGAAAGCTCTGATCACCTTATCCATACATAAGCTTCCAATAACTTTCAGACCACAAAGCATTATAGAATGACAAGGTCCTAGATTTACAATTCACCATCTGATAATACTCTGAATTAATACATGTATACGTATTTTAAGACCAAATATTTCCAAGACCACCTTTCTGGGTAAAGAAAGACTCTTACTGAATCAATTTGGAAAGATCCTGGAAAAAAGAAATAATCTCTTAGGTACCATCTTTCTAGAAGTCCTTGCTCCTTGTATTCTTTGTCCATTGCAGATTCAATTTATGCTACTTTCATCACACATCTTGTACCATTCCGAATTCAAATAAGCTAGAGTTAACAGAAATAACTGGCTCCTAAGGAAACCATTTGAAACAGTCTCAACAGTGAACATAAGCAGCTATTTCTGGTTCCATCTACAAAATATCCTTTTTTCTCTGAAGACACACAGAATACACTTTAAATGCAAACCATCACTTGAAAACTTAGCATTTGTCACTAGAAGCAAATAACTTACCTATGCAGTTCTTCAAGAGCGGGTCTATGGGCTGCGGATGATCAGAAATAGTGAACTTAACAGCGGTCACCACAGAACTTCGAGCATATGAGGATCCTAACGTGAAACAAAATTGTGAGTATGCAATAGTTAAAACAGTACAACTACAGAATTTAAATCACACTTAAATCCATCCTTTGTAAGCTTCTAATATTTTTACAAAAGCTGAGGAATAAATGCTACTTATTCCTAGTAACGCAATGTTGCCTCCACAGATGTACTGCTGTTACATTTCAAACACTGAGATGCAGAATTTGAAATAAATCTTTTCTGCTCCAGAAAACTGAAGTAATGAGTCTACTTTCACACTCTTTATCTCATAAAGCCTTGCACAATCCTCCTCTTTAAAGCAGAAGGACATGAAGAAAACACAGTGATACAGTTCTTGATATGACTATAACTCATTACTCAGTTTCAACTTTCCTAACCTTACAAATTTCACAATTCTTATTTGAGAATTAGGAATATATAAAATGTTAATGCTCTGCAACTGATCTATCAAGCAGTGCTGTCCTTTGCTGCCCACGCTCTTCTCTTTAAGTTTATAGTTTTGTTAAATATAACATTATTAAACAAAGTATCATACTCCAAAAGCAGAACATGAAAGTAATTCACGCTCTGCATGACTTACTTTCTTCTGTCAAAATGGAACTGAGTTTCATATTGTTCTTGACAGAGGGTTTTGGGGGGCAGGAAAATGTCAGGAGTATTACAGAACTTAAGCAAGTCTTTAAAAAAAAAGCAATTTATTAATAGATAATATGAGGACATTTTCTACAGTTTATGCATACAACTCACCTGATGCCAAGTATCCCTTGAGTCGTGGAAGCAGAGTCTCAGGGTCTATTAGAGTAAGCTTGCCCAAGCATTCAGCAACAACATTCCTTGTACCCTCTTCTGCACATTCGCAGTGTTTCAGGAGTAAGGCCCAGATGTTCTCAACATATGGTTTGAGACCAACCACTGATGCAGAGCTAATTATTTCTTTCAAGGAATGAAGAAGAAGGTACTGCCTCTTAGGCTGGCTGGTTATTTCTTGTAAGACAAAAGGCAGATACTCAGGAAGGTTGCCAACACTAATACTGCCTAATGCATAAGATGCTGCTGATTTGACTTCTTCACTAGGAGAAGAGAATGCTTCTAATATTACAGACTTCAGCTCAATTTGTCCACTTAAGTCAATGTGATGCCCAACTTCCCCAAGAGAAAGCAAAGCCAAAAGTCGAATGGAATCCGTGGACCTTGAGTTCTTGACATCTTGAATGAACTGACCTACCACAGCTGGTCCCTCCTTAGGGCATGCTCGAGTAAGGGCAGCCACACATTTGGCAATGGAATAATAAGACTGCTTGTGAGTAAGTGCTGTGCTCTGAGAGTACACTGGACCCGTTAACATGCGCAGTAAATCCATATAGCCTAAATTATTTGTACCAGTCACAACCAAAGCTTGGAAAAATTCTAGCATGGCACTAAGTGCTCCACCCTGAAGTAGAGGCGATCTCACCAGCCCAATAAGTTCATTGAGGATGGACCCACTAATCTTTGACAAGGAGGAAGGATATACTTTAGCAAGCGTTGTCAGAAAACTGATGGCCATCTGTGATACGTGCATATCACTTTCACTAATAAGAGGTGGAAGCTCATCCAGGACAGCATCAATCATGGCAGCTGTCAAGCTGTCACTGTAATTCTTAATTAAAATATCTAGAGCAGAAAGAGTACCCAGTTTCAAAGCCCGTTGGTTCTTTCTCAAAAAAGAAGCAAGAATAGGAACTCCTTCCCCCAGGACTGGTCTCAAATCTATCTTCAAAGGAGAACCAGCAATCAGTGTCATGGCCTTCACTGTAGTTAACCGAGTGATTTCATTCTTCAGTCTCTCTAGGAAGATCTGAAGTGTACTAGGCAGGTCTGTGCCCAAGCTGTCACCAAGGCTACAAATGATTTGACCCATGCAAGATATTGCCCTTTCTTTCACCTCCTGATCAATGTCAGCAGCCTTTAATCTCTTGATTGTACAAGTAAAAAGATCTTTGATGTACGGAGTAGCATCAAAGGAAGAAGGCTGGTCTAAAGGACGAATGACTTTCACTAGTTGTTGAGTAACCAAAAGTGCCTCTGATGTAATCTTGTAAAATGGATCTCCAACACAAGCTACAACTGGAGGCACCAGAGCTTGAACATGAGGGTGAAAGACTTGGGGAGAATGATTGCAGAGGATCACATACAAACAGGACAAAGCATCTATCTTCAGATTAGAAGAACTTGATTTGTCATTCAGTGAAAAAATTATTCCTGGAAGAAAGATGAAAAAAAAGTATTTTTAGATTTGGTTATTTATATTCTGTTAGAACACTTCAAATTTCTGAGGGAAGGCAGCTATAGTGTATTAGGTTGGATGTAGAAGAACATTTCCTGAATGCTTCCCAAGCCCCTTTCTCACCATTTTATTCAAACAGTTACTTTTCAGACTTTCTTTACACAGAGGACCTGGGCCATCTGAAGGTTTGTGATGTCTTTTTTTATTATAAAAGGAATCTGTACCTTTACATTTTCCAAGATTGCTTTTTCCTTTTGGTACTTCAAGATTCATTATCTAAGGCACTAAAAGCTAAAATATAGGCAATATTTTTTGACATAAAAAGGTAGTGTTTGATCTCACAACTGAAGGCAAATGACCTTTTCACTAAAATATAGAAGAAAAAAATCTCCATCTTATAGCCAGCCCTTGTTTTCAAGATTAATGGAAATATATCACTAAAATATTTATATGGATTTATACATTAGCTGATTACACAGCCAATTTCAAATATAAACAGTCAAGATTTTTGTTTCATACCAAAGTTCCCTGTAAGCCTTTAGGTTAATAGTATATTTTTCATACCTGGTACAAGTACAGGAATGTGTTGTGTTAGGGCTCCAGGTAATACATTTACTAGTTCAGTCAGCATATTAAAGCAACACTGACGGGTCTTCACACTTTTCTCCTTCATTTGTTTGTGCAAGGCTTTAACTATGTTGGGAACCTGTAACATAGTTACATCTGTTAATCAATTCAATAGCTGACATTTCTTTCATCTGTCATCACTATTTCTAATATCTCCACAGAACCAGTTACTGGAAATGAAGATTAAAAAAAAAAAAGATTAACTAAAAAAAATAGTACAACTTCAAAAAGTGAGATGAAACAAAAGAAAACTACATTCACATTAATAAAACTACGCAGAGAAACAACTGAGAAGTCAGTCAAATAATTCACTCTAAGAAAAGGAAAATGCCATTTGTCAGCACTATCCTTTTTATTTTGCAAGTAAAGCATGTTATAGCAAATCACGTTTTATCACAATTAACAGAGATTTTGCCTTTGTTCTGGGACATCTAAAATAACTATTTTGATTTGGCAATGTGGTTAAATTACACAGGGGATACAACTTTCAGGGGTGACAATAAACAACTGAAGTCAGAAAAGCATATCTGCCCAAGCCAGTAATTTTTATTTCTGGAAATTAACTGCTGCACTTTTCTGGGCTGGTACTATGGCTTGTGCTCCCAGAACACAGTACTACAGTACTGCAACCTGTAATCTACATACAACAAAAGTATAGCGTGGCATATTTCAAGAGCTATCAATATGAATAGGACATAGCATCAATGTGTTTTCACAAAGTTAAACAAAAAAAATCTCAGAATAACCTGACTCTGAAGCATTGTCAAAGGTGTCTCTCCTTGTTCCATTGCATCGGGATCACAAAGCCAACTTTGCACCGGTCGAGTTTGTTTTAGAAGAGAAAGATAAGCATGAAAAACATCTGCTTTAACATTTTCTTCACGTTCTTTGAATCTGGCTATTAAAGCAGGAGATACAGTTTTGTAGAATTCTGGAAGCATTTCGTGTCGTGTGCTAACAACAGCATCCAGACATTTAGCAGCTGCACGCCTTACTTTCCAGCTCATGTCATCATCATCACTATATTCATCATCGCTCCCTTGAAAAAATAAAATTATGCAGACGTTCAAATTTAGACAATCAAAGCATCAAAGTTTCACCCTAAAGAAAAGTACTGAGTACTTTGCAATTTTTAACCCATTTGATTTTATGTGTTAAGTAAAATATTTCACAAGTACTGAGAAATCTTCCCCACGTCAAACATGCATTTTCATTTCATTAACTGACATATTTTTCACTTTAGATCTATCATACTACGTGCTGTTACCTTTTACTGTCTTTTACGTATTTTAAAATATTTATCTTGTACTTATGTTCACCCTTGGAATTATTTATCTTCAGCAGTAACATCTAGTACTTTTATTCTGAGAAATGAGTTCATAAGTCATGTTTATAAACCAATATAGATATTGAATTTGTAAGTATACAAGCCATTCAAATACTGGTACTTAGCAGCAATACCACCCGTTCCAATTTTCTCAAGCCACTGCAAATTCTCAAGACCTTTCACTCTCCCTTAACTCTTTAATTCTCAATGCACTACATGATGTTATGACGTGGAATACCAATACCAAAAATCATAAAACCATGACAAAATCAGAACATAAATATACCTTGATCATCATCATCACCACCATCAGCATCCATAGCATTTTCATCTTCATCTTCATCATCATAATTGTAATTTGGATCATAGGTAAGATATTTAAGACAAATATTTATAATAGTAGATACATGAGGATACACTTCTTTAGGACATCTGCACAGTACGAAAACAAACGTCAGATTACCTAAAAGAATTAACATATTTCTGCCTAAAAGACTTAAAACTACAGACAGTACACTGAAGATATCATAACTGAATCAAGTACCATCAAATGCATCCATCTGAATCTGTAATTCAGAAAGGACAACTCTACTACATAACCCAACCTACTAGACTGGAATATTGCAGAAGAGCAAGACATGCCTTCAGATATATATGTGCTTTTTTCCTCATCACTAGAGGACAAGAATTATTAGAATACTTCCTCCCTCCTGTGTGCATTAGTAGCACTGGCATAGAAGAGTTTACAACATACAAACATAGCCCACTGCTTAACTGTTACAGGAAGTTTCAGTTCAAATCCTGTAAAAATATTTTACACCAACGAGACTACCTTCACAGTGCACAGTCAAACAGCACACTATTAGATCTTAAGAAAACTCAAAATAAGTACCCAAGAATTACTTACCTCCTAACAAAGGATTCAAATGCTTGAATGCAATACTCTCGTAGTTCATCGTCATCTACATTACAAAACTTTACAACCAAAGGAATTATTTTCTCAAGATATTCACCTGATAAGAGAATATTATCAAAGTAATTACTCTCATCTAAAGAGCCTTCACAGTTACAAATAATTTATGTATTTTTCTTACCTATTCTATGACCTGCTTGCCTACTGATAGCAGCAATACACTGTATATAGGTCCTAGTTGTTGACATGGAATCATTTTTAGACAGCTCTGTCAACAGATGTTCAATGAGGTCAACAAAAACCATATTGCCACAACTCATAACCAGGTGACCGAGAGCAATGATGGTTCTTTTCCTCACAGCAAGTCTGGGGCTAGTCAGCTGGGGGAGCAGACAGGTCAGAATTGAAGGATGGAAGTTAACAAGCAGTCCTCCTTGCCTTAAAACAGACAAAACACAAACTCAAACCAATTGAATCTAGATAACTTTGTTCATATATTCTACCAGAATTCCTTCAAATATTCCCAACACACCACATAGATTCCAATTAAGTTTTTAAAGTTTTGGAACTTTTAAAAACAAGAAACAAGTCTAAACTATACCTTCCAAACAATAAGCATTGAAAATTAGCTTAAAATTACAGTTATCAGAAAATGAAACAAATAATCAGTCTTCTCAATCAATTAATCTTCAATACAACCCACATTTTTGTTTTAAGTAAGGTTCCATTTACACTTAATGTCTTAGCATATTATTTCACTTAAAGTAATTGTTATTTAATATTTTGCAAATTAGAAAGTTGAAGGAATATTTACTGGCATTCATCAGCATTTTGGGAGAAGGATGTTTACCTGCTCAGCATATCAGCCATGATATCTAGTGCCTCCAATTGAACAGACACATCTTCCTGCTTGGCTATAGCGCTAGTGAGACGCCCTGTGATCTTTTTGCAAACATTAGCTGCTAATGCAGAACCTGAAAGTACAACAAAACCTCAGCATTTCCATAATAAGAAAATACAGTTATTAACACCAGTGATCATGCCTGTGACTATGGGAATCGACTTGAATTTAACATGAATCAGCTTTCCCACACAACAAAACAAGTTTGAACAGCCAGTTTCTTTGTTAATATAAAGTATTATGTCCTGCATTAAACCTGAAAGACTACCTATCTACCCAGAAACATACTGAGAGAGATGGCTTCAGTTTCATAAGATGTACATAACAGAAAGCAAGCAATGGAAAGCAAAGGTCAAGGTAAGCGTGGAGCAATAAATTGAAGGACTATGGGTAAAAATTAAGAATCTAAACTAAAGGAAGCACAGAAATAAATAGAGCCACATCGAAAAAAAACCAAAGCACCAAGATACAACCATTTTACACAAGAAGCATCTTGAAATACTGCCAAAAAACCATTTTGTGTGTTATAAAATCCAATTTAAAATGTTTCTGCTACACCTGCATAGGTTCCTCCAACATACACAACCACTCAGCATTGCTCAGAGTAATTTTACAAACCAACTCTCATTTCCCTATGGTTAGCACTCATCTTTGTCTGCATGAAGGATTGTTCTTTTGGATTTTTTTTGTTTTTAAATCATACTTTTGGAATGTAGATGTGGAATTAATGCCATTCCAAACTATATTTTAAATATTTATTTTTAAGTTTATGCATCTCACTACTACCTGATTAACAGATGATTATTTACTCGTTGACTATCAATGAAGGATGTCAAAATCAGGGTATTTGTATTGCTTGTTTGTTTTCATTTAAGCAATCTCAGTCTCTAAAAACTGCATTTCCAAAGTCCTCTTCATCAGCTTTCTCTTCTCATTCATACCCTACATACAATTTCTGAAATCCACTTGAGTAAAAAAGTAATACCATTAACTGAAGAGCCGTTCATCATTAGCAGCTCCTCTGGAACAGACTGCCTTCATTTAAAACTACAAGTAAGCATCTCAGTAACTTCACAGGCAATTGTTAGAAACATTAGGTACATTTCAAAACACTTACCTAAACTGAGGCAAGAAATTTGATCATTAAAGAATAATACACGAGTTCAATTAATTTAAGAGTATTCTATCAATCAAAAAGCAAGAAGAGGTGTAGTTATGAATATAGCCCAGAAATGTTCCACCAGACGATTATTAAAACAGAAGCTTTTATGCTCAATTTGTTATGCCAATGTTCCTGTAACACAAGTCTTTATCCTGAAGAATTGCACTGGTGTGGGAAACTTAAGTTTTTCAAACTGGCAAAATTCTGAAGTACAGAACTTCTAAAACTAGTACTACAAAAACTACTACTACAAACTATTACAGAACAAACTAAAAGAACATCTTGAATACAAAACACCTTACCACTGGAAGCTGGGGGGAGTTCTCCAATCACAGTTTTAAGGCCAATACTTGAAATGTCACGTAACTGTTCTTTATCTGAAAGCATGTTTGTACACAGTGTATCTACAATGGTCTCCACTTGATACTCCTTCACTTTGCTCACCAAAGGGCCAAGGCTGTACAAACAGAAGAAAGGTAATACATTTGCAATGATAAATAAAAACATCAAAATCCTTCATTTTTATTTCAGTATTCTGTTTGAAGTTGTAAAGTTAAGATTGGTTTAGGTAGCAACATAAAGCAAATGTCTTAAATCTAGCAGCCTTCAGCTGGTTAAGCTGATAATCTATCTCCTTGGATCTAGTAACAAAATACAGATTTAGTATATCTATTTTTTAATCTAGTGATGGAAACAGTTCTGCATGACTGCTCTGCTTCACAGTTCCAAAACCTGAGTCCATCTTACTTCATCACACTTAATGCCAAGGTTTACAAAGTTTCCTAGCCAAAGACATCAATTTATGTACTTGATTATCACTGTCCACGAAGAACAGACAAGTAAGTAAACCTCTTTACTACCACCTTTATTCTACAGAACACTTGGGTTCTTTCTCACACGCTCACTCTGTCACAGAATGCCTTAAAAGAAAACAACAGTGAAATGCAAAATGAAAGTATGGTAAGTCTTCATTCACAGAGACCCTTACAAACACCACACCTGGAGGAAAGAAAGAAAATGTCACTGGAAGGTTAATGTTAAGTCATTCCAAATATTTTGAGGATGATGACAATTGTTTCCCCTTATCAAACACTCCCCTTTGTTCATAGCACCAAAGCTGCAGACAGCCTAGTGATGCCTATTTCATTGCTAAGAGATACAGTATCCTTCACCATATTCCTAACTCTTCTGCCAACTTTCACTGCCTCTCCATTGTTAAAACGCCCCATTCCAAAAAGGAAGCTATGCAAAAAATCACTGTGCCTTATTCTGTCTCTATTTCCTTCTAACACTAGCAAGCAAGCCTTTCACTTCCTTCTTGAAGCTCTAGGAAAGACACAAGAGCAGGACTCTGGTTTTATTGAGTTGTGTAGGAAAGTACACACACCTTCCCTCTCCTGCAAACACAGTGCTGTTCTGTTAGAGAGGAGACCTAGAAAATCTCAATGAATACATGACTCAGTGTGACTTGGAGGCCTTCATCCATTATTCTTCATTTTGTACCAGTATTGAAAACATTCCCATGATCTTGCTGTGCTAACACATTTTCTTACGGTGTTTCATTACTAGACATTACAAGATTTGGCTAAATCCATTTGCTGTTATGCAACAAAGGTAGCTGGCGGGGGGACCTTATTTTCGTATAGAGCACATTTCATAAGTAATGAAAACTAGAATCAAGAACCACAATACAATTCTTTCTACACTGCAAAACTGGCACTGTAAGCACTTGCTCATGATAGCAAAGCTTTACCAGCAAAACAAGCAACACCACCTTGCAAAAATAAGTTACTTTAGAACTCCGTTCACCTGTGAGCAGAGTCATAAAGAAGAATGAGAAATCTTTTTTCTCACTGCCTTTCTCTCCTTTTCACTCCAGATTTGCTTACCCACTTTCTCCCTAATATTTTTTTCTTTTTAACAACACCTGCCTTCAGACAAACTACCTCAGAAATGGGAAATTCAGGAAATTCTGATGAGCACTGTATGCTACACATTCCATTAAAAAAAAAAAAATAGTATTTAACCCAGACAGACAGTAGTTACTCTTCAAGATGTACCTCCCTAAATGTATAAGCTTCTGCACTTTGATCTTGCCAGCTATTCTCCCTGCATTATTACCCATCAAATCATGCTTACTGGTGCGACATCAACACAAGAGGCAACATGCAACATGCAGCTAACATTACTGAGTTTGCAGAGGCTTTGTTTTGGCACTGAACCTGCCAGAAGCAATGGCAGAACAAGGAGCTGCACACAAGTCACAAAGGAGCACNACACACACCTTCCCTCTCCTGCAAACACAGTGCTGTTCTGTTAGAGAGGAGACCTAGAAAATCTCAATGAATACATGACTCAGTGTGACTTGGAGGCCTTCATCCATTATTCTTCATTTTGTACCAGTATTGAAAACATTCCCATGATCTTGCTGTGCTAACACATTTTCTTACGGTGTTTCATTACTAGACATTACAAGATTTGGCTAAATCCATTTGCTGTTATGCAACAAAGATAGCTGGCGGGGGGACCTTATTTTCGTATAGAGCACATTTCATAAGTAATGAAAACTAGAATCAAGAACCACAATACAATTTCTTCTACACTGCAAAACTGGCACTGTAAGCACTTGCTCATGATAGCAAAGCTTTACCAGCAAAACAAGCAACACCACCTTGCAAAAATAAGTTACTTTAGAACTCCGTTCACCTGTGAGCAGAGTCATAAAGAAGAATGAGAAATCTTTTTTCTCACTGCCTTTCTCTCCTTTTCACTCCAGATTTGCTTACCCACTTTCTCCCTAATATTTTTTTCTTTTTAACAACACCTGCCTTCAGACAAACTACCTCAGAAATGGGAAATTCAGGAAATTCTGATGAGCACTGTATGCTACACATTCCATTAAAAAAAAAAAAATAGTATTTAACCCAGACAGACAGTAGTTACTCTTCAAGATGTACCTCCCTAAATGTATAAGCTTCTGCACTTTGATCTTGCCAGCTATTCTCCCTGCATTATTACCCCATCAAATCATGCTTACTGGTGCAACATCAACACAAGAGGCAACATGCAACATGCAGCTAACATTACTGAGTTTGCAGAGGCTTTGTTTTGGCACTGAACCTGCCAGAAGCAATGGCAGAACAAGGAGCTGCACACAAGTCACAAAGGAGCACAAGCAATGGCCCGAGGCAAGAATGGAGATGGTAGTTGCAAGGACCACCTGCAGAAAACAGGAATCATGAACTAAAAGGATAGCACAACTGTAGAATTAACAGAAACACAGATGTACCTCCAGGTAACAATTTTTTCTTCCATCAAAATTAAAGGGTTAATAGATAGTGTTGTCCTTATTTTGTGCACAGACATCCCCCCAGTTACAATTTACCACTGCTCCACATGTCTCACTGAAGAAATCCCACAGCCAGATTTGCAAAAGCACTCCAATGCTTTTTCACCTATGGCACACGCTTCACATTATACACATCACCATCAAATTCAATTTCAACCACAGTAAGAAAGGACAGAAGGCCTTCATGAGATTCTATACACACTCTCAGTGCAAACACTGATGAATAGCAAAGCCTGATAACTGTGTTTTGGTATGATGGGCTCACCTATAGCGGTTATGGATCCAAGCAGTGGAAAGACATGCAAGGTTGATAATTTTTAGGAATAACTTTTCGAAAGTTTGATCTCTGGCACTACGCCCTTTTATTTTGTGAAAGTGAGGGCACAACTTGAGGTCCCCAAGTCCAAGTGAGCCTGTGGGATAGTTCCACCTGGGCCATGCTCTCCTCTCCGTGCTCTGGCTGTGCTGCCAGGACAGTGAGTAAGCGGCTTCAAGAGCCACAGCAGCCACAGCTCCTGCTGCAGCTGACAGAGCCAAGCCCTACACACCAGAAACCATCTGCATTTCTGCAGCTTACAAGAAAGGAAATTAATGTACCCACCTTCCAACACTGCACACAATGAGACCAGCACCTTACAAACCAGAGATAGAAAGTAGAAATATATAGAAATAAGCATACAAACACATGAAGAAAAAGGAGCATATTAAAGCCAACTGCAAACTCATTATGTTAGGAGAGCACTAGAATGTGATGCCTCCATGTAAACTAAGATTCTTCTACGCTGAACTTTAATATTGCATACACCTGCTTTCCATTAAGGTTTATTCTACCAAAGCTAACAGAGAGCAATATAATCTCTGCTGGGTTATAGTAAACTGATTTTGGAGAGCTGAAAGTAAACTGAAACCTTACAAGAAAAATGAACAAACTCATTAATCAAAATAACCTTTGCTTCCTCACACTTAAATATTAAGTCTTCAATACTATGCCACTATTTATTACAAGCACATGAGACTTCTTGAGGCTACAGTGATTTAGGTTCATAAAATCACTGAAATATTTGAGGTTCGTAGAAGTTCTACAAATAATTTTGCAGTCTACTTGTAAAATAGATTAACATTTAACACCAGAACTACATTCAACTAGAAGTATTTGTCTAGTTTAATTTCTCGTTAACCCTAAAAGGAGCACTTTGTGGAAAGGTGGACTGTCCTCCCAAGTTTTTTTTTTTTTTTTTTTTTTTTTTTTTAAGTAATATTTACAAAGCTGTGATGCATTAATTAGCAATTCAGTGTTCACTGTTTGGAAACCATGCTTATAAAACAGTTCAGTCACAGGCTGGTCTGATAAACAAGGATAAATCTTTAGCTTTGCTTTTGTAAAATGCTTTGAAAGGCTAATTTGGAGAAAAAAAAAAAACCAAGCTCAAGACACTGGGAGAACGGTGGGACAACAGCTTCAAACTTCATGAAATTGATTGTACAATGTAATACTGGAGTTACCAGATTACGGTGCAGAGCTAGACCCTGATTAGCAAACAGCAGTATACAGCTCTAGTAAAACGGGGATGTGCTGTATATTCCACCCTAATTGTACCACACTACTGAAGAGAAGCTACCTGGATGCAAAATATTTCCTTTCAGCAATTACAGCAGGAAAAAAAAATAAAAATGTGTTGGTTTTATTTCCTAAGATACTGAGAGTGATTCTAAATTAAAAGAACAAGTTTCACATAAAATAAATAATTAAAAGCACTGGCACTAAGTCAGCTGCACAAAACCAGAAAAGAAATAAAAATCAACAAGCAAGCAGAAATTCTGTCCAAGCTAGCAAGATACTAATCTCTTCATAAAGACTATTATTCTGAAAGTAGATAGTCAAAAACCTAAATCAAGTTCTGCCACACAGGCAAAAGCTTACTTTAAGCTTGGTACTTACATCAACTAACTCCCATAGTATTGTGTTACAAAAACCCACAAATACTTTAAGACAGAAGAATCACCCTTGAGTCTTCATAATCTAAAGGAAAAAGTTATTTTGTATGTATTGAGCGACAAAAGCACAGTGTACAAGCTGACAAACAAAACAGTCTTCCTTGTTTTACTGGAAATGACTCTGGAGTTCAAATCCAGCTCCCCAAGAATGCAGCTGGATCCTGGGTTCACTGTTAGTTAATAAAGCTGTCAGGAGGGCAGCTGTACAGGAACTTGCAGGTCACTCATCACCACTCAGAAGGAAAGGCTTGAGGCAACAGCATTCACCATAAGGCACTAAATAAAGTTAGCTTAGGAGCTCAAGACTGTATTTGCTAAGAATGAGAGTAAGACAGCCCCAGACTTTCATTACCTTGCTGGTACTGCTGGGGAAAAACAATCAAAGAAAACACTTATTTCTGTGTTTTTTTCAGTAGTGGAGGTTCTAGGATGTACAGCTTAAGAATAAGTGCTGTCAACAAGGAACTGTTTCGTGTTATTAATTTTACTTGTTGACCTGTATGTGCTTTGGATTTTCTCACCATTTTGAAACGCCACTGGGCACCATACTGAATTCACTTCTGAACATACAGTCAAACAAGAAAATAAATTTGTTCATTTCAGAACTGCGTATTTTATTGACTACTGCTCATGGATAGAGCTGTTGTCCTTTTCACTGCAAATGGGGAAAAAAAAATGGTCTGGTCAAACAGCTTAAAAGTATCTATAGGGTAAAGAGAAACTCAGGTGCTTCAAGCTCCTCTGAAATCCCATCTTCTGTTCTGTCTCAGAACACCAGGGTTTTCATTCCTTTTACAGCAATGGTTTCCCAACACATTCCAAGTTCCCTACACCTTTCACACTTCTTTTTGCAGATGTTCTTGGTTATTTCAAAGCCACTCCTCTCCACTGTATAGCCCAAACCACAGGATGACCTAGACCCTTAAAACCACGGTTCCACCTGATCTGATCATCTATTTTCTCCAATCCCAAAATAAGATAGTTCTCCAACAGCTCTAATTAAACTTCTAAATGCAGCTGTTGAAGGGGGGTAGACTAGGATTCAAACTCAGAAGACTTCAAGTCAGTAATTCTGGTTGAACTCAAGAGGCTTAGACTTCAGTTTTCACTCCAAGACAACTAGCAGACACGACTCTCTGTATGTGAAGACAAAAACACAACTCCTCCATCCCCCAACCTGCTCTGTGTGCGCCGATGCTGCTTCCCTCCTCCTCTATGTCAAAATAATAATAATAATCACTATAACAAGAGTTAACTGTCATCAAAAATTCTCAATAGAAGCCTAAGGCAGCAAGCAAGCACAGACAAAGAGATATTTATTACATAAAGCAAGCCTGTGCAGTCAAGCATTAAATGTAACTTACTATGTAACAGTAGTGATAGAGTAATATTTTGTCACTAGTGGTCTGCCATTGCAAAATCTCTCAGGGGCTATTCCCACAGTGCCTCACCCTCATGATCTCAAAAGAGCATTTGTGTTTCAGGCACAGCACCAACATGAAAAAACCTGGAACATGCGATTCCCAATTCCAACGAACCACCTTCTCCTCTACATGCCCACCTTCACAAATTGTAACCTGCTTGGTTTCTTTCTTTCCACCACCAACACGTTAGGTTAGGCCATAAAATCTGCTCAATATAAGGACATTTTGGGATTTTTTATTTTTATTTTTTTTTAAGGAAAGGTAAAATATTTACCAGAAGCATAAGCTGAAATATTACATTCAACTAACTCCAGTTTTACTATAGCACAAATCTTAAAACAAATTTGACATTGAGGTCAACTCCTCCAATCAGACCACAGACAGCTATCAAACCAATGCCATAAATTCTGCAACTTATTCTTTATTTTGCAGTGTGTTTTAGAGAGACACAGATATTTTAAGGATAACTACACTGAAAAGAACAAAATATCTTTGTACAGTGCTTCCAGTAGATACTGAATACAGATAACCTCAAGAGAAGCATTAATTGAGACACTAATATATGATGAAGATGCACTTTACGTGCACAGAAACAAAGATGCAACAGAATGGTTTCTCACCTGCTTGAGCACATGTACACCAATCCCTGCAGAAATGAACAGCTCCAACAGAACACCCTTTGCTGAAAAGTTAAACCCGGGCCCTTCCCTGGCACTACCCTTTAATTTAGGACAAGGGGACTGTATGGGCATCTTTAGGTTCCAGCTAACTACCTCCACAGCTACTAAACCCTGGACAGCAGGGATTTAGAAGACCATACCTACAATCCTAATCTCAGCACGTTACTACTCCAGTCAAGTTAACTGATCAATACAATCTCATTAAAATAATTTTTGGACCCTGATACCAACGATGGGCATTTTCCCCTAACAGATGGGATCCTGGTAAGCTTGCACACAATTATCTGCCAAGACACAGATTATTACCAAGAATTGTCTCTCACACAAACACACCAACCCATTCCTGACTGCATTCCTAAAAGCTGAAACATTTTCTCCAGTTGCTCGAAAAGATCACTGGTTTCTTCACAGTCTTATTTCACTCTTCAGCCAAGCTTTCCCTCAATGTTTTACCAGCACATCACTGGTTTCCCTTCAAATACATACCACTGTCAGTCAGCAGCTGCTGACAGCATCAATCTCCTATCCTGCTCTTGCTGCATAATGAACTGTTTTGCAGGCAACCCAAGCAAAAATCCTCCTAAACAGCAACAATCACAATTCCAAGGTATGACAACTGTCCACAGTAGTCCAGAAAGTGGAAACTCTGCCATTTCAGTTAAGATGCTGCAGTCCAAAAAAGTGTTATTGCACAACCTATAGAAACCATTTCACATCCATAATACCTCATGCTCCAACAGAAGTACTGTAAATAGAAGCGCTGGGAAGTAGAAATGAGCAGATGTACAATTATGGAAGTACATTCAGTTAAAATTGAACAAGAGCAACCTTTCAAAAACACAGCCAGCTTTCAGAGTAGCAATCCTGGAAGTCAGCAAACTCGCTCTCTATTAAAAAGAATCTGGTTACTGAGATTCCAGGAAGCAACACAGTCTCTCCTAGAAAGAGTTTATCTTCTGCTTCTGCAACAACTTGGGCAGCTCTCCTGAAATACACCTTCCACATCTGTCCTGGTTTCAGCTGGGATTATGTTCTTTCTTGGAGTTGGTATAGATTTAGGAGGAGAATAATGTTGATAACACACTTATATTTTAGTTGTTACTGAGCAGTGCCTGCACAGAGTCAAGGACTTCTCAACTTCTCCTGGTGACAGCATGGAAGCTGGATGTGCACAAGCAGCTGAGAAGGGACAGAATCAGGAGGGCACAAAGGCTGTCCCATACCATATGGCATCATGCTGAACAGTAAAATCAGTGAGAATTGGCTGGGATAGGGGGTGACTATTGTAGAGGGACTGTCTAAGCATCCATCATTGGGTGGTAAGCAATTGCTTTGTGTAGCACTTGATTTGTATATTCTTTTATTATTATCATTACTGCTGTATTCTCTTCCGTTTCTGCCCTATTACACTGCCTTCATCTCAGTCCACAAGTTTATCTTTTTTCAGATCTCTCCTCCAACCCATTGCAGTGGTAATGAGTGAATGGTTGCATGGTACTGAGCTGTTGCCAGGTTAAAACACAAAAACATCTTAAACATCTGCAGCTGGTATTATCCTTTACACATCAATGATTTTGAAAGACCATCTCCACCAAAAACAGTTGCTCCATAAGTGAAAAAAAATCTTATAATAATTTAGGTGTTTTAACTACTGAAGAACTAGTAAATTCTTTTAAGTATGCTTATATTGTAAACGAAAGTTAAGAGAAGCTAAAATAATCAGAGCAAAAGCTGGTCAGTTAGATCCTTTAGATAACAGTTAAGTAAAGTATAGCTTAGTGACCACGAGATCTTGCATGGAGGAAACGAGGAAGCAGGACTGAAACTCTAGAAGGGCTGTTTGACCACTCCTGGGACCTACTTGAAGGAATCCCATGGATGAAGGAGCTTTACAGAGCCAGTCAGTATTCAAGCATTACCTCCTCCAAGCTTAAGACCCTATTCCTAATGAGTTAAAAAACAAAAAAAATAATCAGGAGTAGTCAGCATAGGTTCACCAAGAGGAATTACACTGAACTAATGGGGACAGCCTTCTGTGATGGAATGGCAGGGTAGGTAAATGAGGAGAGCAGCATATATCATCTATATTGACTTCAGCAAGGCTTTCAACACAGTTGCCTCATAGGAAGAGTGGGCTAGATGAGCGGACAGCAAGGTAGACTTGAGAAGAGGCTGACCAGCAAAGCTCAGAGCATTGTGATCAGCTGCAGACCAGTTGGAAACCTGTAGTAAGCAGTGTCCCCAGGGATCAGAACTGGGTCCAGTCTTGTTGAACTTAACTCAGCAATGACCTGGACAAAAAGGCAGAGAGCACTCTCATTACTTTTGCTGATAACACAAAACTGAAATATAGTGGCTGATAACCTACAAGGCTATGCAGCCATTCAGAGAGAGCTGGGTGTGGAGGAACCTTGTGAAATTCAACAAAGGCATGTGCAGGGTCCATCACCTAGGAAGACTCAAGTCCAAGCACCATGACAGGATGGGGGCTCACGTGCTGGCATGTAGGTCTGCAAAGAAGGACATAGGGGTCCCGTGCACAACAAACTAACCATGAGCCAGCAGTGTGCCCTTACAGCTAAGAAGGTTGATGATACTTATCCTGGGGTACATTAGGAAGAGCACTGCCAGCAGGTCAAGGGAGGTAATCCTCCCTCTTCACTATGTCCTGGCAAAGCTGCATCTGGAATACTGTGTCCAGCTCAGGGCTCCCTTGTACAAAACACATGGAACTCCTGAAGTGAGGACAGTAGAGGGCTACAAGGGTTATATGGGGACTGGAACAGCTCTCTTATGAAAAAAGGATAAGAGCTGGGGACTGTTAAGCCCAGAGAAGACCAGGTTAAACATCAATGCATGTAAGTAACTTATGGGAGCAATGCCCACAGTAATACAAGAAGCAATGGGCACAAACAAACAGGAGGCTCTCTCTGATCTGTGCAATTCTGTGGGTAACAGAGCACTGGCGAAGGCTGTTCTGAGAGGCTGTGGGGTCTCCCCCTTGAAGATCATTCAAAACTGCCTGGGCAGCCCGCTCTGGGCAGCCCTGCTCAAGAAGAGATCGGTCCAGATGATTTCCGAAGGGCCCTGCCAGCCTCAACCATTCTGTGTGGTTCAGTGTATGAGAAATGCTTATTTGCCAATGTTTAAAGACCACAAACCACTTAAGTGATATCAGTCATTCACCCAAATGTTTGACATTAGTTGCTGAAAAGTGTGAAATTAGACTTTGTGTTAGCATCTTCATTCCTATTTATGCAGCTTATTAGTTCAATGAAGTTGACATACCAACTAGGAAATACATTTTAAGAAATACTGCCTTAAGCTTTTCTGGCTTTTCAAATCAGGAGATATTACTTACAGACCTAATTATTAGCCCCAGATTGCCAACTGCACTTATTAGAAAATAAACTATAACTTTCTTTCGTAAAATCACTTATGAATATAAAGCATTTGTACTTATGTACTTAAGATATCTGGAGGCAGTTTCCTTTGTTGAGGTTTTGTCTCGTTTTTAAGTACTCTTTATCTTTTTCTTTTCTCTAGACAATTCCATTTACTAGTAATTCATATCCAGCTTCTCTTAAAGTCAAAAATTTGTTCAGCTGTCTATGGAAACAAAGGAGGCACTGTCACAGTTGCTTCTAAGTCGAATGCATTTGAAAATACAGACCTTCATCGTGTAACCTCTTTTTCAGAGAGACGGACATCATCTAATAACCAGCTACAGTCTGAAGTCAGCATATTTTAGTTGTCAAATAAACACATTTACTTATGAGGAAGAGAAAAAAATAATCACAAATGAAAAAAAATGTATTTGATTCAAATAACCAATAAAATATGATGTATAACAGTGTATTACTACACATCCAAAACACTTAAAAGCTGCTGAACCAGATCAGCCACACAACATATGTGCATCATTAATGACTCACGTTCACAGCTTGAAGCAGAGTTCCCTATACTGAACTACTGCCCAGAGAAGTCACACTGATAAATGCAGACAAACCACATGAAGGCAAGAGGAGGACTCACTGAAAACGATTATTCTGATGCCATGTTTTTTTGTGTGATTTGAGATATGGATATATGTGTGTTTGAATGATTATTTATTTCAAGTTTCAGGAACTATTTTAGTATGAAGCAACACAAATTTATCAGAACGGACTTCAACAGCAGAGTATCCATCCCATCATAAACAACGGATCAGAATGAGAAGCAGTTCATCCTCAAATTGAAGCACTGAACATATGAACTGAACAGTGGCAATTTGAGCCATCAGAACATTATTAATAGTGAAATAAACAGTCCGTCTTACACACAGGCACACCATTCTGCTTGTCTATTCAGATATATGTAATCTTGAACAGAGCTACAGGCAGCAAAACTATTGCCACCATAAGGTACACAGGATACCATTCTGCACCACACACACAGCCTTTAATTGTTAATGCTGCAAGAATGTCCAAAGTGTTTCCCATGCTGGTTGACTGTGAAACAGACTATGATTATCACACAGAGCAAAAAAGCTCCTTCAGAGTAAAACAAACGAGAAAAGTTTTAAATGCTCTTAAGACAGCCAAGGTAAAACAAAAAACAAATAAACAAAAAACCCTGACCTAGTTTGCAACCACTGTTTGAAATAACAGGAGTTTGAGTACAACCCTTTCTTTCCTATTGGGTCAAAGCTTCAACCCGGTTGACTTTTACTGCTAGAGTACTAAACAGTTGATTAAGTTTTGTTTTTATTCAGAAACAAACAGCACAACTGTCTTGCAAGGTAGTGATCCAACTATCCATAAACTCAAGCTGTGAACCAAAATCCAACATATTTTACCCTATCCAAAAGCAGTACAGTATAATTAAAAGGGTCAAGGACAAAAACAGCATGTGTTTGAAGAGATCACGAGAAACAAGTTAATTAGCATTTTAACAAACAGTGCACTTCCTATCTAAATGTGAAAGAGATTAGTGGATAAGGCAAAACTTACGTGTTACTACACTCGACTAAGAACAAATGTTGCTTTAAGGCTGTTCTGACTAATTTTATATCTGCTCTGTTCAGTGACCTCAGTAAACAAACCTTGAAAGAACAGTTTTCCTTCAAGAGATTCTTCCCTCTTTAAGGAGTAATCAATACCATTACCATTCAGTGTTTCCACAGACCCAACCGGAAGAGGAAGCTTCCCTAACAAATTGCACATCTTTCTTCCTCAAGAAAAGGGCTGTCTAAAACACAGATTTAAAGGCACTAAGGTTCCCATGTATCTTTAAGACACTCCTCTGAGAGTGAATCTATACTTGAATGGGTCATCAAGCATCAGCTGATTAAAGTTCTTGCTGATAGTCTCTAAAGAGCACCAGAGCATTTAATTTAATAAGGTAAGCTAAACAGTTTACGCTTTCCTCCACTGAAAGGGAGAGAAAATATCCAACAAGGAGAGAACAGAAACCCAGAATACAATGTCTCCTGTCAAATGTAAAATCTCAACAAATCACATTTCCATCCAGTATTATACTGGAGGGAAGATACTGCAGCACCTTCAACTGTCTTAGGAAAACTACAATTTAAATGTGCCTCAACCTCTCCCATTCTTTACCCCAAGCTGTTCTACCAATGTTTATTTGACTGAAGGAGGAAAGAGCTAAGAAGAAATCTAACTCCCCAAACCAGTCCACAACAAAATCAGATATGCAGCAGTGCAAGAAAAGGAACAAGGAAGGTGAGAACAACAGAGCAGCTGCAAAATTAGCTTAAATGGGCTTAAAACTGTCATTGAACAGTACTGTGAGTCTAAATTATCTTAAGGCCATTTTAGAGTGTCCTTCCCTTGTCACTCAAGCATATCTGCAAGGGATCAGGACGAGATCAAGAAGAACTTGCTGTGTTCAAGAACTTACAGATTCTAGATGAAGGCTCACAATTTTCACGAAAACTTTTATCACATTTCTGATTCCCTCATAAGAAATTTAATGCTGTTCTTTAACACTACCTGGATTATTACTATTATCATTTTTTACTAAAAGTATTCTAAATGTTAAATTGATTCTTTCATTTTAATTAAATCCAAGTATTTTCTTGGTGTGTCAGAGTGAATTTTTAAAAAAAAAAAGGAAGATGGTTAATAAGAGAAGTACAGGGCATGCCTACATGCATTGGCAATCATCAATTTTTTCCACTCTCTTTCCTTTGCAGTCTTTCTTTAGTGTTTTAATAAACACTACTTTAGACCTTAGTTTCAAAGTTCTAACTTTGCCATTAAAGACTGTTACATATACACTACATGCATTAATCTGAACTTCAGGTCACTTCGAGCGTGCATTACAGACGAGTACTGCACATATGTGGCAGCAAGTATTACCACAAAATGTTACTTCAGTAAAAGACAATTATAAGCCTTAGTCAAGTTTCTTAACACTCTACTCATGCTGTACTTTTCATGCATGCATCTCTTCTGAGTACAGGCACTCTGTTTCAAAGCCACAGAACATAAGCCATGCTACAAGGGATTTTGACATTTCAGAAGTTCAAATGCAAGAGCAACATGTTATTTTGTGCTAGTTTCTCTCTGAAAGGCTTTGGTTATCATCACTTAAAAATATTTCAGAAGGTAATGCAAATACTTCTAAGTATAGAAGCAGAAGTATGAACAGGCTTTAATCTTCTGCTCTGTTAGTCTGATGGCATCAACTGTAAAGAACAAGCTGAAACAGAGATGGCCACGATGTGAAACTCCTCTCCAAAGCTGTCCCGAGCTCTTCCCACAGTACATTTACTTCACTACATGCCTCACAAAACGTAAAACTTTCAGTAGCTCAGTTGGAATATTTCAAGAAAAAACAAAAGTAGCTCATGAACAAGAAACAATCTGAGTACTAGGAGCTTCTCAACAGAGATGCCCACCTGAGAGGGCACAAAAGGCCAGAAAGATTGGTGTAAAAAGTTATAAGGTAGTGAGTCTTCAAAGAGGTAGAATAGCCAGAAAAGCCACACCACAGGCAAAGTTAATTAAGAGGAGGAAGAAAGGGAACCAAAACAACAGAAGCCTCTGAAAAGCAAGTAACTGCACCCATGATCCCATAAAATATTTGCAGTTCCTGTAAAGCATGTAAAACCACATGAGCATGTGTACGTTAATGAAGAGGCAAGTTCCACGTATGATAACCAAGGCTGTGCATTTACCTTATGTTTTTATTTCTCCTGGAAAACTCTCCAAAACAATTTCATCATCTACCTTCTCACAGCCAAATATCATTGCAGCAACTACCCATCAACTATCACCTTATAAAATCTATTTAGTATTCAAGATTCATCGAGAACAAGCACGTTAATCAAATACCATCAGCAATGACTGCACACCATATCTGTCACCTTAAATCCAAAACATTAAATTGCAATGTCAACAAAAGAAGCTAGAACTAAGGCAGATAACCTAAAAAGGTTCCTCTATGGAAAAAAAAATAAATCTATTAATTCAGAACAGTAACCTTTATTTTTCAGTCAACAGACAACTCTTCACACCACAGAAAAAGAATACGTACCATTTGACAGCTAAGTTTTGCACCTCACCATTTTTATCTTCCAGTAATTTCAAAATCATCTTCACCACCTTTCTTTCACTGTCATCATCCAGCTTGATAGAATCTTTCTGTAGTTCTGTCATTAAGTCATTAGTAGCCATAAACCTGACAAAAGATAGTCAGATAATTATTGCTAAAAGAATGGGTTATTCAGTGCTCTACAATTCAATATTTTCAGTTTCCATCATTTGTTATCAAATAAACCACACCATGTCATATTAGTGTTATCTACTCTGTGATGCAAGTGGTATTTCTTCTAATTATACAGTAAATAAGAAGAAAATACAATTTTAGAACAATTTAACTTTTAGTTAGGTCATCACCTTTCCTTGGTGAGGACAGCTATACATTTTACCTCCACTGTTTACACAATGCTTCAGATGCTTTCCGCCATTTGAAGTACTTCTTCCATTAGCTCCACCAATTTTGTAAGCAATGCCAAGCTGGTAGAAGTCTCCTCTCTGCTCTGAGGTTATTTAAAAACTACTTTGAAGCAAAAAGAACAATCCGTTCTTTCAAATATTCTCCCCCCAAAATAAGCCAGGCATTAACAGAGAAATAGAGTGAAACTATAATTCATGCATTTTTCATTTTCTTCATCTGCCCAGACTGGTTTGTTTATAATCCAGACAATGGACAATGACGTTTATCTAGTCCCCGATCCAGGGTGCAACATTAAAGTCTCAGATTAATTCTTGAGATCAATCAAACAGAAGAAGCTTTCACAGCAACTAATTTAGTATTAAATTTCATTGTCACGCTGACCAATAGAAAAACATACTGAGAAATGACTTTCCAAAAATATTGCTTTTATGCCTCATTTCTTTTCTTTCTGAAGTCTGTTTTCCAATCTGTTCTTCTTTCATATGTGTCCTTTCTTTTCAAGCAAAGTAATAGAGACGCTTTACTCAATTACAGTTCCCAAGGGCTTCACTACCAACCTCAACCAAATGCCCAGACAAAAAACAGTTTACAATTATCCAGTTAAGACTGACATTTGGGCTTGAGATACATAAGACTCAAGCACACATCTCTGAAGCTCAGGTCATACTTGGAAGGTTATCTCTGCAGACGGACCTGCTTGATACTTGTTTTGTATTGTTTTGTTACAAATGTAAGCCAAGACTTCATAATCTTAATGTGCATCACAAATACCAGATGCCTGTGTTATAACAGACCTCAACTTCTTGTCTTTTAACACAGCCATTCCAGGCTAATAGTCTTAAGAAGTTTCTCTCTAAGATAAGTGAAGGCCTCAGTCATTTTCCTTTCACTCCAAGAATCCGACTGAAGGAAGCCTATAGTCAGACAGGAACCAAATGCTTGTATGATGCATGTGAGAGGCACCAGCCAAGCAAGAAAAAAGGCTACTTGAGAGGTAAATGTAATGAACAAATAGGATGGGACTAAGGATATCCGAAGTTAAGCAGAACAAGAACTCTTTAAAAGTCATCTCCACCTTACTGGTCTATTTACCTTCTTTTCTTAAACCTTCATAGCCTCTTATCATGTCCTTGGTCAACAGCCCCCATTTCCTAGCCTTGTTAGCTCTCATCACCTACTTGTGACAATTGCCTAGACTCAGCAGAGCTCACACATCATCAGTTCATCAGCACTTCTGCACTGAAGTATGCAACAGGAATCCTCCTGGCAGACAATAAAATAATAAAAATACCTACATCCCACAGTAGTACGGGCAGGAGAACCAACTTTAAATCGAAGCAGCTGCTATTTAGAAATATGATTTTGAGTAGTTTAGACGTAGCCTTTGGTCACAATTGCTTCCTCCTTGAACACATCAAACTTCCCATGGTGCAAAGCAGCAGCACTTTTGTAGCTTCTCACCTATTGTGCATGGAGCAGTCACACTCTTCCTCTGTGAGGACAGCACTCCTCCCACAGCCCCAAAGTAAATTCTCAGCTTTCATTGCAGCCCATTTAGAACTTCAGTTTCTGGGCAGTTTCCACAAAAACTTAGCACAATGCTAATGTAGCCAGTTTGTAAACGTCTATCACCACTCATTTTTATGGTTTGTAATGCAGATTCTAATCTAGGTTACTATGTTTTTTAATAATTCAGAATTCTGAAGTTGTTCAAAGATCCTGTTACAGGTAATCTGTTGAATGTGACCTCCAAAAGTTAGAACTCGCTTTGTAGTTGCTATACATTGCTTGGAAAAAAAAAAAGTGCTTGCTACACATACATCAAACAGGTATAGACCTGTGTCTTTTATGTAAAAAAGTTTTAAGCTCATTGAAAAATTAGAAGCAAATACATCACAGCATTTGCAGAGATATCCTTCCCATGAGCACAAAATGCAAAGTTCACTTAACCACACGCACACACAAAAAAAAGCAAAGTAAAGCTAAAAAATATTTGGTAATATTCAAAACAGAAAAAAATATATACCAATTTTTCAGTACAATTGAAAGTACTCTGGCAATTCTGAACTGTGTTTTTCAGAAAACTTTACTTCCCAAGTTCATAACCTGCAGGTAGCCTATCACAAAATTCAGAAGAGGTGGACATAAGGAATATACACAAACGTGCCCAGCATTTCAACAGCAAGATGGCTCCAAACCCATCTCTATGGCTGTTTAACCATCGCTGTTTTCTGTTAGATTTTAATACGTTAACAAGAGATCGGTTTGGAAGTCAACAAGCTCTTGAAACTCCAACCTGAGCAATGCAAAACTGCAGCAATGAAGGAAAACCTGAGTGTTTCATTCCCTTTCCCTGTCTGTACTGATGCACTCTCTTTAACAGCCAAAAGCTTCAAATACATATTTCTGGCGACTCAATGCAGGTGAAGAAAAATCATCTTTAACCTAGTGTTTTGTTAGAACTGTGCAAATGTCTCCATGTATTTGTTAATAAATGATCTCCAGAGGTCTGCTCCAGCCCGTATGATTGCAATGCTATGTTTCATTTTCTGGTTTGCTTGCTTTTTCTTCCCATTTATTACAAACTAACCAAGCAATTCACTAAGTACCCCTCTTGTGACAGATCCTAAGCTCAGAAACACATCCCCCCGTCCCCGCAGAACTACACCGGCTTCTCGGAGGCGGCACCAAGCCACGCAAGGAGCGCACAGCCCCTCTGCTCACAGCTGCGGCAGCTGGGGCACGGCGAGCTCCGGCCTAGACGGGCTACTGCGTGGCTAACGGCAAGGCCCGGCTCAGCTCGCCCAGCCCTCCGTCCCACGCAGGCCGCCTGCGGCCCGGCCCCGCTCCTCCCACGCCCACGAGCACCGCGCGGGGCCGTTGAGGCGGGCTCGGATCAGCGCGGCCTGCTGGCGGCGCGGGCCCCACCTGAAGTCCTTATCGCTGGACGTCATCTTCTCCAGCAGGTTGGAGATGTGGTACGAGGCGCTCGCCATGTTGACGCCGGCGGCCTGCAGGAGGAGGAGGAGGAGAAAGAGAAGGAAGAGAGGGCGGCGTCCTGCCGGCCTCGCCGGCTCCGCTTCGCCCAGCTGCTGGGGACGCTGCGGCTGCACGGGGGCGGACGGGCGGGGCGGCGGCCGCTCGCGCTCGGCGCGGGGTCAAAGGTCGCCGGGGGCCCTCGCGCCGCCGGCGCCGCTGATTGGCTCTGCGCGAGGGCGGGTGGCGCCGCGGCGTACGTGGCGCGGAGCGTGCGCGGGAAGTGGGACGGGCGGCGGACGCCGGGTTGAAGGGGACTACGCGTCCCGGCGTGCACCGCGCCCGACGCGCTGCCGGGGTGCTGCAGTGGGACGGCGGGGCCTCGGAGCTCCCGTTCGGTAGCCGAGTGCTGAGCGGCGTGAGGGCGTCTGACAGAAAGCGGCGATGTGAAAACGCGGTAGTTCTGGTTGAAGGAGGGCGTTTCTACCTGTCCCGGTTGTGTAAAGCAGCTTCAAAATGCAAGTGCTTCTAGAGGTTCTGAGAGATCTTTTTATCCATCCCAGCGCGCAGACATAGGCCCGGCAGCAGCAGCCGGGATGAGCATGTGGCCTCGTCACAAGAGCTGTGTCAGGGTTGGGTGCTGTGTGATCAGTGCTGTGCCCAGCACACTGCAGGCACAAGTGTTGGTGTCAGCAGCCACGGGGAAGTGCACGAAAGTCAGCTTGGCTTACCTCGTCGCAGCCTTATGGCTTTTCTGAACAGCCCTTCCCAGCAGCTGAAAGAAGGTCTGCACTCCTTACAGGAGCTCTGAGGGGAAGGTTTTAGAGGTCCTGATGGACAGTAGTTGGCCATGAGCCAGCAGTGTGCCCTGGTGGCCAAGAAGGCCAGTGGTATCCTGGGGAGCATTAAAAAGAACATGGCCAGCAGGTTTGAGGGAGGGGATCCTCCCCCTCTACTCTGCCCTGGTAAGGCCACGTCTGCTGTACCGTGTTCATTTCTGGCCTCCTCAGTTCAAAAAGGACCAAGCTCTTCTAGAGAGAGCCCTGCGAAAGGCCACAAAGATGTCTGGAGCCTGGAACAACTCCCTTATGTGGAAAGGCTGAGATCTGGGGCTGGTCGTCCTGGAGAAGAGAAGGCGGAGGGGGATCTCATCACTGTTTATAAATATCTGAAGCACGAGAGGCAAGTGAGTGGCTCCAGGCTCTTTTCTGTAGTGTACAGAGAGAGCAAGGCGTAATGGGCAAAAACTGCAACACAGGAATACAAACATGAGGACAAACTTCTTTACTGAGAGGGTAACAGAGCAGTAACAATCTGCCCAGAGAGGTTGTGGAGTCTCCTTCTCTGAAGATATTCAAAACCCAGCTGGACACTTTCCTGTGCAGACTACTGTAGGGAGCCTGCTTTACCAGGGGATTGGACTCGGCGATCTCCAGAGGTGTCTTCCACCCCCTGCAATTCTGTGATTCTGTAAACAGAAATCACAAGTGGCTCTGTAGTGACCTGCCATCCAGTCACCATGTACAAACAACTGTTTTGGAGCATACAGGTTCTATAATCTAGCTGCTGTGCCAGAAAGAGAGCTCAGTATGTACTGGTTCTATCCCCAGATGCAGCTTGGTGACAGGTCAGTGCTATGCAGGAAAATGGCGAACACATAGGAATGAGGTAGGTGGTGTGGGGATGGATTGATGCCATTGCAGTGGGATGGAATCTGAGCATGGAGACAGGGAGGTGGACATAGTCAGAGGGAGGAAGAGGATGTCCCAGGGAGAAATGGAGGAACTGCAATGAAGGGAAGCTCTCAGGAGAGGTGACCCTTTTGAATAGGCCATCCACTGTTTTGACCATTTGCATTCATGACTTTGGTACTACATGAGAATCAGGTGGTTATGGGATGGTGAAAGATCTTCATTAAAAAATGTGCTGCCTACATGGTTACCTTGGTGCATTTTACCTGGTAAGCATGTGAAATGATCCTAAGGATAGAAAATGCTGTATTATAGGAGGGGTCCTTTCTGTCAGTCACTGCTATAGAATAAAGCATTATCAGTGTTCACTGGAAGCAGATCTACTCAGATTGGGAGTTAACTTTGTAAATACTTACTGTTTCAAGTTAGACAATAAACCAAACTACTTCCCATTTTGGGAATTCTGCAAACATTTACTTATGACAATGTTATTCACATTGAGACAAAAAAATCAGTTATATGGAACAATTCTATTCCAGTTCCAACTGATACATGTTTTGTCCACAGTGAGGTTATATTCCCCAGTTTTCATCCTGGAGATTCTAATCCTGTCAGTTTTCTCATTTCCTGAGGTATTTTAACTTGCTTATTTTTCTTTCTCAACTTTTTTTTTCCTCTTTGTTCCTGTTGGGGTTTGGCATCCTCATGCACAAATGTCTTCCTTAAAGGTTCTTCAAGGACCGGAGAAAGATAGAAATGAATTCATAGCATAAAAGTCATGTCTCCCTTCTTCTCAAAGAGAATCATAGATGAGAAAATATTTGTATATCCGAGGATGATATTAAAAGTAGGAGCTTTTTCTTTCTCTGACTGTACAAGATGTAAATATAACTGATGGCCTCTAGCACATCCAGGATGCTTTGCGATCTTGTTCATTTTTAAAAAGATTTTAAAATCATTCAGCATACCTCAGCCAGATTAGCCTATTGCTGTTTAAACCTGGTTTCAAATGACTAGCGTGCAGGCCATCATGGAGGAAGTCAAAGTATCTTTCTGTTCAAGTATGTTTATTACAATTGGGATTCAGTTATAGTAGACGCAATGTTCCAGAGGAAGTTAGACACAGATAGAGGCTAATTGAGAAGAGATTTTTTCCAGCTGATAGCAAACAGCTTCACAGATGGAGTGGTACTCCTGATCTGTTCCCTGTAGACATGCATATTAGATGCTCTTGGTTCATTCACAAAGATAGCTGAAAGCTTAATTAGATGCTGGAACCTGAAAGGATTTATCTTCCTTTATACTTGCAAATATATTCCCTAAATGCTGAAGATGAGAGAAGAGCAGTGTTCGTTTAGAGATGCATTCACAGCACCAGAATTTGAACCCTCACCAATTTGCTCTTTCCCTTCACAAGGGGGGTTGTGAGCCCATGATTTACAGAGGAAACTGGGAATGTGCTGCATGTTGATATATCAGCATGTAAAGAGCTATAGCTTCACTAGGCTTAAAGAGAATCCTTTTGGATGACAAATTTAAAGCTGGTTATCAGTTTTTACAGCTGGTTTTGGGGAAATAAAAGAGAAGTTGCTGTTCCAAGTCAAAAGCTACTGCTGTAAGCAGATATTTTGAGCCAGAGAACCTTACAGTCCTGGTTTATCGCTAAGATAGGTGACTGACTTTATACATCTGAACTTTGAATCTTGACAAAGACTGGAAGAAAGGCTTGAAAAAATTTATTGTATGATTATAGTAACACATCACAGATGGAATCAAAAAGTGATCCCAACTTAAATATGGAAGAAGCAAAAGAAGGAATGGTGTAACTATTTAACTTAGAGTAAACAAATAGGAGTGACAGTATTCCATACATTAGACCAGTCACGTGCTTTAATGTGTGTTTCAAACACTGTAATGCACTATACAAAGCACTGTGTTTCAAGAGATGGAGAGGGATTAGTTGTAGAATGAAAAACTTGGCTCTGAAATCTTAATCATAACATTGCTCTGCTAAGATTTTTTAAATTTCCTCTGCTTTCTCTTTTCCTTATTTTTGAACTTAGATGACGTTCCATAGAAAATGGTAGCAATTTCTAAAGTAGGGCACATTTGAAACTAAAGAGATATCAGCTTACTTTCACTTTATAAGACCGAAGTTTTAGTTGTATTGTTTGTTTGTTTTCTTAAAATTCAAAATTTGTTCACTTGAAACTTAAGTAAAAATCTAAAAGCAATTTAAAGCTTTGATGCTACTGTCTTGATTTTCAGGAGTAGTCAACGTATTCACCAAGGGGAAGTCATGCTTGGCCAATAGGATGGCCTTCTATGATGTTATCACTGGCTGAGGAGATGGAGGGAGAGTAGTGGATGTTGTGGACTTAAGCAAGGCATTTGACAATGTCTCCCACAACATTTTTGTTATGAAATTTAGAAAATGTGGGATAGATGAGTGGATGGTGAGGTGAATTGAGAACTGGGTGACTGGCAGAGCTCAGAGGGTAGTGGTGCAGAGTCTGGTTGGAGGCCTGTAACTAGTGGTGTTCCCAGGGGTCAGTGTTGGGTCCAATCATGTTCCATCAGTGAACTGGATGGAAGGTTAGAGTCCANTAAAAGTAGGAGCTTTTTCTTTCTCTGACTGTACAAGATGTAAATATAACTGATGGCCTCTAGCACATCCAGGATGCTTTGCGATCTTGTTCATTTTTAAAAAGATTTTAAAATCATTCAGCATACCTCAGCCAGATTAGCCTATTGCTGTTTAAACCTGGTTTCAAATGACTAGCGTGCAGGCCATCATGGAGGAAGTCAAAGTATCTTTCTGTTCAAGTATGTTTATTACAATTGGGATTCAGTTATAGTAGACGCAATGTTCCAGAGGAAGTTAGACACAGATAGAGGCTAATTGAGAAGAGATTTTTTCCAGCTGATAGCAAACAGCTTCACAGATGGAGTGGTACTCCTGATCTGTTCCCTGTAGACATGCATATTAGATGCTCTTGGTTCATTCACAAAGATAGCTGAAAGCTTAATTAGATGCTGGAACCTGAAAGGATTTATCTTCCTTTATACTTGCAAATATATTCCCTAAATGCTGAAGATGAGAGAAGAGCAGTGTTCGTTTAGAGATGCATTCACAGCACCAGAATTTGAACCCTCACCAATTTGCTCTTTCCCTTCACAAGGGGGGTTGTGAGCCCATGATTTACAGAGGAAACTGGGAATGTGCTGCATGTTGATATATCAGCATGTAAAGAGCTATAGCTTCACTAGGCTTAAAGAGAATCCTTTTGGATGACAAATTTAAAGCTGGTTATCAGTTTTTACAGCTGGTTTTGGGGAAATAAAAGAGAAGTTGCTGTTCCAAGTCAAAAGCTACTGCTGTAAGCAGATATTTTGAGCCAGAGAACCTTACAGTCCTGGTTTATCGCTAAGATAGGTGACTGACTTTATACATCTGAACTTTGAATCTTGACAAAGACTGGAAGAAAGGCTTGAAAAAATTTATTGTATGATTATAGTAACACATCACAGATGGAATCAAAAAGTGATCCCAACTTAAATATGGAAGAAGCAAAAGAAGGAATGGTGTAACTATTTAACTTAGAGTAAACAAATAGGAGTGACAGTATTCCATACATTAGACCAGTCACGTGCTTTAATGTGTGTTTCAAACACTGTAATGCACTATACAAAGCACTGTGTTTCAAGAGATGGAGAGGGATTAGTTGTAGAATGAAAAACTTGGCTCTGAAATCTTAATCATAACATTGCTCTGCTAAGATTTTTTAAATTTCCTCTGCTTTCTCTTTTCCTTATTTTTGAACTTAGATGACGTTCCATAGAAAATGGTAGCAATTTCTAAAGTAGGGCACATTTGAAACTAAAGAGATATCAGGTTACTTTCACTTTATAAGACCGAAGTTTTAGTTGTATTGTTTGTTTGTTTTCTTAAAATTCAAAATTTGTTCACTTGAAACTTAAGTAAAAATCTAAAAGCAATTTAAAGCTTTGATGCTACTGTCTTGATTTTCAGGAGTAGTCAACGTATTCACCAAGGGGAAGTCATGCTTGGCCAATAGGATGGCCTTCTATGATGTTATCACTGGCTGAGGAGATGGAGGGAGAGTAGTGGATGTTGTGGACTTAAGCAAGGCATTTGACAATGTCTCCCACAACATTTTTGTTATGAAATTTAGAAAATGTGGGATAGATGAGTGGATGGTGAGGTGAATTGAGAACTGGGTGACTGGCAGAGCTCAGAGGGTAGTGGTGCAGAGTCTGGTTGGAGGCCTGTAACTAGTGGTGTTCCCAGGGGTCAGTGTTGGGTCCAATCATGTTCCATCAGTGAACTGGATGGAAGGTTAGAGTCCACCCTCAGCAAGTTTGCTGATGATACAAAGCTGAGAGGAGTGTCTGACACATCTGAAGGTTGTGCTACCATTCAACTAGACGTGGACATGTTAAAGAGTTGGGTATGGAGGAACCTGATGGGGTTTAACAAGAGCAAGTGTAGAGTCCAGCACCTGGGGAGGAATAACTGCACACATCAGTGCAGATTAGGGGATGACCTGTTGGAGAGGAGCTCTGCAGAGAAGGATTTGGGGGTCCTGCTAGACAACAGGTTGGCCATGAGCCAGCAGTGTGCCCTTGTGGCCAAGAAGGCCAGTGGTATCCTGGGGAGCATTGAGAAGACCATGGCCAGCAGGTTGAGGGAGGGGATCCTCCCCCTCTACTCTGCCCTGGTGAGGCCACGTTTAGATTTGTGTACAGTTCTGGGCTCTCCAGTTCAAAAAATGACAGATATCTCGCGGGAGTCCTGCAAAAGGCCACAAAGATGATGAAAGGCCTGGAGCATCTCCTGTATGAGGAAGGGCTGTGTAACTTCGGTCTGCTCAGTCTGGGGAAAAGAAGACTGAGAAGGGAACTGATAAATGTTTGTAAATATCTGAAGGGAGGTGGGAGACAAATGAATGAGGCCAGGCTCTTCTTGGCGGTGTGTAGTGACAGGACAAAGAGTAATGGCCTAAAACTTGAACATAGGAAGTTCTGTACTAACACAAGGGAGAACTTCTTTAAGTAAGAGTGACAGAGAACTGGAACAGGTTGCCCAGTGAGGTTGGAGAGACACCTATGGAGATATTCAAGACCTGGCTGGATGCCTACCTGTGTGACCTATTGTAGGGTACCTGGTTTAGCAGTGGGGGTTGGACTCGATGATCTCTTTGATGTCCCTTCCAACCCCTGTGATTCTGTGATTCTCACTTAAGAATGTTTCATTTTGGGACAACAGAAGACTACTAATGTCAGGCTCACTTCAGCCTCCAGTAGTTGGCTGTTGGGATCCCTCTGTCACTCCAGAAATACAGACAGGTTCTGCCCTTTTATAACCTAATGGCATTAACATACACAGTACACCAGTATCCACTAGAGCCTTGTACTCCTGTGGTTCTGATGTGCCAGGCCATTGAATCCATGCACTACTGTAAATCCAGTTGTCCCTTTCCTCTTCCTGGCTAGAGGCAGAGCCCCTCTAGTCCTGATATGAATATTCTTTTTGTAAATGTGAAGCAGAATTTCCTTCATTAGGGTCAGAAGTACCATAAGCCCTTCTGCTCCCTCTAGGCACCTTCCCAACAGAAAGCAGGGTGGGCTATTTTTCCTTGCAGTTTGCATATCTGAGCTTCTAGAGTTGAGGTAAGTCTGCCATCCCACTTCATCAGGTCCTTCCCATGGTCATTCTGGTAAAACTACAGGGTGCCATGTGCTGTATGTCTACAGTGTCTCTCTCTTGAGCAGGAAAGCACTGACTTAATAGCTGACATCTGTCAGTACAGCTGAGGAGGAAGATATTTACCTTCTGGTTGCTATACAGCTATTTACAGTGTCTGTGGTCTACAGTTTTCAAACATTCGCCACGCCTCCACAAGTAAAAAGTAAAATTAATCTTTCACATAAAATCTAACTTTAAATATGAGACAGAAATGTAGATTCCCAGATGTTTATCTTTGTATTATTTTCAAGCCAAATGAACTCAGCTTAGAGGACAAATGTGGGGTTTTTTTCATCATTACTACCTCCTCTGAAGATTAATCCAGGTTGGTTTTCTTTTTGATTGACCATGTGCATCATCATTCCTTATGTCTCTAAACTTGTCATTCCTTCAGAGCAAATTAGGTCAGTGTACCCAGCTTTCTTCATATAATGATCTTAGCTATGCTTGTCCTGAAGACACTTGTCTCAAGTAAACTTATAAGCACTTGTTTAATTGTAACTTGTGATATTAAACAACATTGTTTGTGTTTCAGAAGTACTATGAGTACAAATTATGTGAAGTTTCTTGACTCAGACTTATTAGAGCCAGAAATAGCTGTGCTGTGAATTTTATTTGTTCTGGAGCCCACACATCAGGAACGCCTTGACTGAGCAGATCAATAATTCAGAAATGTATATGTTTTTACACTGGCTAATTACAATATGAGCCAAAGTTTGTCAAAGTGGACATGAAGACTAAACTTCGCCATATTGTAGTGTTTTAAAACACTGCTGTTATTGTGGTGATTCTTTCATAGGAGTTCTTCACTTCAGGAGAGTGGAATGTGCTGCCTCCCTCATGTATGAGACTAGCAGAAACAGCAACGAAGATGGAAACATATAAATATTCCTCTATGAATCAAGGTGACTAGAGAGGTCTAAAACTAAATCCGAATGAATAAATCTAGGGAACAGAGTATAACTTGACTGAATCTAATTTTGTGTAGCTAGATTGACTCATCCACAGGATTGTCTAAGGTGAAGTGACTCAGTGACACTCTCCTCTTGGAGCAGATAATGCCAGTTGCCAGCCTACATAATTTGAGCAGCTAGCGTAGTCCACTCAGGATGCATCGGTGTTGGCTACCACAAACTGACTCATGTTTGGGGCTTTTTATTGTCAGTGGATGTTTCACTGAATGGCTGTATTAGTTGTTAGCTTGTGTGCTGGAGCTGGGTGGCTTCTTAATGTATGATGTTTTCTTGTAATTTTGCTGTTTTAGAGTTGAACTCAAATTAATGGTAATGACTTATATACTGTAATACAAAGTTTCACAGCCAGAGAATCTAAAAATTAAAAGCTGAAAATCCCCAGCTCAAGTGCAGATTAGGACCTGCCTTTGTAGTTTCCAATCATTACTTAGTTTTGCAAAGAGAACAGTGGCATAGCACTGTTACAGACTGAAAAACTGTAAGATTACTTTTGCCGTTTGCACTACAGAGCTCCCACTGCTTCCTTCATAACCTTGACTCATACAATACTTTGAATCCAAACCTTTAAAAGGAGGACTGATAAGGTCCATCTCCCAGAGCATACCAATCTGCTCACTTGTGAGAAAGCTGCATCACTTCCTTCTTATCTAAACATAGTTAACTCAGCCTAGCTTGTTTGAGGCAAGAACACCTCAACTTTGCACAGAGGCAAGACTGCTGAAGGGGCCAGGCTCTCCAAATGTCACCAAAATCTATTGAACCTTAGGGCCTAGCTTATTTCAAGATCATTTTCCACTTTGATAAGTCATTAACTACATGTTTGTATGCTGTAATGTGTTAACATTGAGAAATAGATGAGAATTCTTTTCTTAAATATTATTGGGGTACTTGTAACATTCTGGAATTAGTAGCCACGTACTGCAATAGGTGGCTATAGGCTGAGCTTAGGAGCAAATGTTTGAACTTGTTAGAAGCACCATTAGAATTGTTAAACCTAGGTATATTTCTATTTCTATTCTGTTCACAATGAATATAATTGAGTAGGACTGCCAAGTGTTGGTGGCTCATTTGTGAATTTATGTGTGTGAATTGCATGTACAAAACAAAGTATCAAAAGAAGCAAGAGTGCTGGCCAAGAATCTCATATATCTCGTATGCATCATTCAAGCAGGAAGAGGCTCTGCAATTAGTTGTAATAGTTTTGATATAATTAGATACTAGTAAGAAAAACATATATCAAAGAGAGTATGTTTAAATTTCAAAACAATCTTCAGAGATACCCCCTGTTGTTTCGTTATCTCTCTGGGAGTTAATGATGCCAGTATTTTACACTTAGAAGACATTTTTAATAACTTCTATCAAAAAGTTGACCCATGCTGCTGCAGAATAATCCAGAGGATGTAATTTAAAAAAAAAAACAAACTCCACAAAACTTTTCAATCTCTTCATGCATCAGAATGTTGAGTCCTATTACATAAGTGCTGTCTGTCACAGTCAAGGTGATGCGCTTGATTTTAATATACATATTTTTTATCATCTTTGTGGTATCGCCAATTTAAGGGCATCATTTCATCTCTGTACTCAGCTACAGTGACACTAGATTATCATTTTGTTCTCTTATCATGTCACAGAGACCATAATTAGACTATTTTAGAAATTTTTTATGTTACTAGCCAGTTCTTCAGAGAGTCTGGAACTAATACATTGTAAAAGCAATGTCATTTGAAAGGATGAGATGCAGAGAGACAATTGTCTACTCAAATTCCACAAGATAAAGATGATTTTGTCTCTCGATTTCTGAGAGTATCCTCAAATTCTGTTCCTATAATTTTTCTGGGTGGCACAGTGCATTTTTTGGCAATAGAAATAAGTTTGTTTGTTTGTTTTGTTGTCATCATTTGTGCCCATGCAGACCCAATGTGAAAAAGCTGTTCTCGTGGCATTTTGCAGTCAAATGCCTCAGTGTGGTCAGTGTCACTGTCCTCAGCTGTGATGGACATGGAGGTCAGGAAGGTGAAGTTTTGCAGCCTGACTGCCATCAAGCAGTCATCAGTGTGGGATTGCAGGACAGGGCCACTGTGCAAGCAAGGAATAGCATCCCCAAATTTCTTCTCTCTCAAAGCCTGTTGCTGCCAAGAAGCAGAGAGACAGACTGAAAAAATCTGCTAGCCTCAGTTGTGGCTTGAGTAATCTTTTTGAGATGCAGGATGTTTTTACTTCCACTTTACTGTTTTGATTAAACCACAGAGGTTCATTGCTCTCGGGCCCTCTTCTCATGTTGCTTTCATTCCTTGTGCTCCCTTTTGCACCGCTTTCTACATGGTGTTAACAGGGTCATACTGCGAATCCAGCAAAGGCCAAGAACAGCATGATCTTTGTATTATGTTAAATTTGCACAGCATCAGCTGCTGAGACTGAAAGAGAATTTTCATCATCCCTTCACAGCCTACAGTAAGGCATCTGGCTGCAAGCCTGTGATAGCATCGTGAGGGAATGCTTTCTACGTGCTTCAAGGTCAGCCTGTAAATATAGTTATTTTATTGCATCGGTACTGTCCAATTTTAGTCAAAACTCACAAGCAGGACATTACTAGAAGGGCAGGAATACCTATGGGAGTAATCGTTTTTGTTCAGAACTGTCTGACCACAAACTGATGCGAAGAGTTTTTGTTTCAAGAAGTCAACTCCAAAATTACATTTCTGTGTGGTGATTCATCTGGGAGTGCAGAAGTGCAGTACCTGCAGGGCAGTCAGCACATATTGGCAGTGATCCATAGTTTTTCATACTTTTGGGAGATCAGTGAATTGTGTAGCATGGTTGGGTTTAGAGAGCCACCTTGGTTGATCGTCTTAAATACAGTAAAGCACTTTGTGAGGACTGATTGAATGCAGTATCGCATCCCTACATCCTCTTATACTAGCAACCACCTAGGTGTCCATTTAGATAATTCAGAATAAATTTGCTTCTTTGATTATTAATAGAACTGGTATGAAAATCCATTTTCATATCCTTTGTTAAACACAGACCAAAAAAGCAAATATCATGCTGAAATATATTCTGACTTGTGGAGAGGGGAGAATAAAAATTGTCACTCAATGTACATGTCTTTCAGGATGAAGCACTGGGTCATTTAGGGGCTACTGTTAGAAGAGAGAGGAGAAAACAGCTGTGTGCTGCAATTATTCCTACATTTCCTACCAAATAGAAAGTCTCCTGTAAAATTGTTCTGTTTGTAGTTTCTGCCTCAAGATAACTTTTGCACCTGCTGCTCAAAGATTAAACTACATCTGTTGGAAAGAAACTGCCACTTGGGGTAACATTTGTTACCAGATGACATTTTTTGTTTATTTGTACTGCTAGGGCTGTAGAATTAGAAATTCCCTCTCTTAGTTTTGAGCTTTACTGTAGATGCTCACCGTAGAAGTTGTAGATTTCCCATCCCTGGAGGCACTCAAGGCCAGGTTGGAGGGGACCCTGGGCAGCTTGAGCTGGTGAGTGGCAATCAGCCCACTGCAGGGGGTTGGAACTAGATGGTCTTTTAAGGTCCCTTCCAACTCGAACCATTCTATGGTTCTATGATAAAATAATTTTCTGGCGCTACTGAAAATACCAAGGCTTTAGACTTTTTAGCAGGAAAAAAAGGAAAAATGGAGCATATTTTCTCATAGATTTCTCTGCAGTAGTATGACTGTATAATTAATACTTCAGCTATATGAATAATCTTATATTCATTCAAAAATCACTTAGGTACTCCAACCTGATAGTCATTGCTTTGTTCTTTCCTGGTCATCTCTGCTGAGTACTTCACTCCCTGACACCACAACTCCTTTTAATGGCACTGTTGTTAAACCAATCCTTATGCCAAGCATCAGTTCAGCATCCTTCTTAATGTGTGTAAAATATAGGATGAAAACAATAACAAAGTAAGAACTGTGGCTTCTTTTGAAAAAATGAAGTTTATAAACAAATATTCCTCAACATATGTATTTTAAGCATGTTTGCAGCAAGCTTACAATGTGGATACTCATAATGTAAAATGATGTTTCTTTAAAGATGACAGCTGTGGTTCTTTAACTTTGTACAGACTGTATTCCAGAATAATTTCTTTGTGGAGATAAGCTCAGTAACATTTAAGAGTAGTAAATTACAGAATTATCAACGTTCACATTTATTTATTTAGAGAATTAGCCATTGGAAATGTATCTGCAGGGCTCGGAAATTATTTAGTGTGAAACTGACTAATCAGAGCCTTTCAGAAAAGAAAGCAAAGGAATAATGGCTGATCACACGTCACTATTTTTAACGAACTGATGTGAATCATTCAGTCCCTCAGTGTTGATTCTGTAGTGATACATTCTGTTTTGACGAGATAACTCTTTCAAGCTGTCTTTCTTTTGACACCTGCAGTCGGTGGCATATAGCTAGTCTAGTAAGGTGCAGCTTCTGATTCATTTTCCCATCAAGGAGTAAAATATTTGTGTAAACAGAATCAGGTGAAGATTCAAAATGGAACCTAGTAATTCACTATTATATGATGTTATTACCCATCAGTAGTTATCATGAAAATCTAATGCAATGGATTTAGAATGTATGTACCATAGTTCAGGTTTCATCTTAACATACATCATATTTTTTGCTGAATATAAGTGCCTGAAGAACAAAGCTACACTTTTAGAAACAGGAGCAAAATAGACCTGCAAAAAAGCACTTGTTCTCTGGATAGAATATCAAGACTAGGAATTTCCAGGGTATTTCCAGTGATTAAGGAATGCAGACAAAGTGCAAAAGAAATGAATGATACCCAAAATGCTGACTGATATCATGAATTGAGATGGAGCAATCAGATCTTCTTGGGACTTTGGTTCCAAAGGATTGTTTCTTTACAGTAGAATGAGAAAAACGTAGCAATCATAACCTACAATTTGAGACTGGAAGATGCAGTGAGAACAATATTCCATTTCAGTTCGTTTTTCCATTTTTCTCTGGAGATCAACAAGTTTAACAGCAGCTGAAATCTGGTTGTTATAGACAGTTACTGTTTCAGCCCTCATCACTATTTTATTACTTGCCATCAATGAATATTTTCAAACAGCACAACCAGTCTTTAACATAGCTCTGCTCAACTGATGCACCAAAACAAGCTTAGAAAGGAAATGTTGGATGATTAGTTAATAGCCAATTATTTAAATATGAGAAATAGTTAAAGGAAATAATAAAACTAGTGTGCGTTGAATTACAAGCAGGAAATAGTTTCTTTTTGCTATCAGGGCCACCTAAAAATAAAGAGTCAAAGCTGTGGGTGTGTTTCATGTCCAACTGATGCTGACAGAGTGAAAGTTCCCCATATGCAAGGTTGAATCATACTGTGTACCACTTGTGGTAGTTTTTCTTTTGCCTGTAAAAAATATTGTGGTTCCAATAATAAAAACATTTTCACTCCAATGCTGCAGCTTTATTCACGTCCCTCTAAACAAAACCCAAGGAGCTGATGGCACAGAAGATACTGGAATTATATATCACATCAGCACAGAGTGATCTAATTTAGTCTGATACAGAAGTCCTGAAGAAATGTGCTGCTAAGACGATCCAATCAGCCAGGGTTTATTCTTTTCCTCTTCTAATTTAGAAAGCAAAGGAAAAAAAAAAGATCTGAAAACTAAATCTATGCCCTCCAGAGCATTGCCTTATCACCGAATCAGTCACAAATGGAATGCAGAAGTCTTTCAGGGCAAACAAGCATTGAATCTACCCTGGTGTTTTTATCTTCATTTTACAGATTCAGTAATATTTCAGAGGACTTCATAACAAACCTGCAAAAAGGGAGAGGTATGGAAATTTTACTACAGTTTTATACATTAGCTGCAACAACAGCTCTTAAACTGAGACCTTCCACTTTAATGGTCATAAAGCAAACCTATGCCTAAAGAGTTATGTACAGAAAATCTTACTGACCTACACGAAGTGTAGCAGGATACTTTCAGAATTCATTTCATAGTGTGGTGTCTCTGATATTGATAATACAGCCAAGTTGGAACGTCCATATGGCTTCAGTGTGTTCATGATTGGGTGTGGTCTCTTGTACGTCAACGTTTGTGATTCAAATCCAAAATAAGTGAATAGAATGGTGATTGAATTTTGTTTCTGCTGTTGCCAAATTGGTCTCACGGTTCCTGGTAAACAGACATTATATCACCTTCAGAGTATCTCACCACAATTGTCACCCTTGGAATCCTCAGAGAAAGACATCGTATAGACTGGAGCAGGAGTGAAAAACAAAATTCTCATTAGCTCTTCAGTTTTTTCCCCTTTGGATGATTGATTTGCATTAAGGAATTTGGTCTGGAAAAAGAGCAGAAAATACCTTGTAATTCTTCCCTCCTACAGCTTTTAGTAACAGCTTTTTCCTTAGCCAAACTTGGTCACTTTTGTTGCAATATTATTGAACATTCAAAAGGCTTTTTTTTTTTTCGCTAAATGAGAGCTGAAAAGCAGCAACTAAGGAAATTAAAGCAGAAAATCTATTTTTTCCACTCAAGAAAATACATTTTGGATTTTCATTCTTCTCCATTCTGTCTTGGAAATAATTTATTCTTTATTCTTCTGCACGGGGCCATGGAATAGGAGTTCAAGAAGCTTTTGGATAGTGCTCTCAGACATGGAGTTTGATTTTTGGTTAGTCCTTTGCGGAGCCAGGAGTTGGACTTGATGACCCTTGTGGGTCCCTTCCAATTCTGGTTATTCTTTGATTCTGCGATTCTATGAACAGGTCATTAACCTGCCTAACAACTTTAAATTTATTCAGTTTCCCGTTAGAGAAACTGTGGTGAAATTCAAGTGGGCAAAATACCACATCTTCCTTCCACTTCATTTTCTTTGGGAACTCAGGGGAATATGTGAACTAGGATTTTTTTCTCCAAGTAGCAAGTGACAGTTTAGCTGTTAATGGTATGAGATTCATATTTAGGACCCTTACTACATCTGCACACAGTCTTATTATCCAATTGTATTCTGATTGATGTTATCTGATGACTGTGACCACAGATAGGAAGTTTTATGGATATTTTTACTTCCATAGCCATTTAGCATTCAGCAGTAAGTACCACTGTGAAGTTACTTGTCCATTTTGTGTTGCTTGTTCGTTTGTTTGCTAATCAGAAACAAGAGAAAAATCCAGTTTCTGCATCTCCACCTCCTGTTTTAGCTGCAACATAAACCATGTGACTGTTAAGAGACAGGTCATGCGAAGAACATGAAAGACAGAGCTATGCCTAAAAGCCTGGCGGCAGTTCAGATGCCCTCCTAGGTTTTGACTTAGTACTTCACTAGGAGTGACTTTTCTTTAGGTGTGTTAAGGTTTTCTGCTTTTCCCTTGACCTGTTCAGTCTTGCTCTCACCTATGTTAATGCTCTTTTTCAAATTCATAACCTGGAGGCAAAGTCCAACACCTTTCTGGCTATAGAAGCAAATATATTACTCATTGTACTTGGAAGATCTGTTTGCCAGAGATGCTCACTGAGGGAGATGTCAGCCAGAGTGGCATTCCAGGATGAATTAAGAGTTTGTCTGCCAGACATTCTTGAAGTCTGCTTTTTCTTGTCTTATTTTTACTTTCTGGCATGGAGTAGTATTTCCATACTTATTAAATGCACACTGATAATTACACGCAAAAGAGCAATTAGTGGCAGACAACTTAGTGGCAAAGAGTTTATAATTTGATTATCATTCTGAGATGAGCGAAAGTGATGACAACTTGTTCCCAGCCCATTGGTCTTCTCAGCTGCGTGAGTGATGGAGCACTATAAATAGAAGTAAAACTGCATCAAATGAAACTTCGTTTCAGTGATATTGTTTAGTGGAGCTTTGGAGCTTCCAGCTGAAGTGGCCATTTTTAATGGCTTGTTTCCCCAGTTTATCTTTGTACTAAGCATAAAGTCATACCTGTGCGGTGAATAGTTACCTAAATGGCATGCAGTCTGTCAAACGTTGCCTAAACTCAAAATCTAAATTCAAGCCAGGGACAGGTCACTGCTCCTCTGTGTACTGAATGACCTGTCCGCATGCTGCCTCCCGTTCTTACTATAAAATAGTCTGAGTTTCATGAGTTAGCATAAATTATGTTTCTTAGTCAAAGAGGTGGCTGAGATCTATAGAGGCATTCTATAATTGTTTTAATAGAAACTTTAATTATCTGTCTGCAGGAACATGGTTATTCTGTTCCAAAAATAATATTGCAATTTCAAGCACAGTCACTAGACCAGAAAATGCAGAATTCCAATCAATCAGCTCATATCTGAAAGAAGGAAAAGATTTGATGAGTAATACAGAGAGCTCTTTCTGAATGAGAGGATCAAGAAAAATGTTTGAATATCTCTCTGATCATGAACTCACCAGGAACCAGAATATCTCACTTTTTTGACACTCTTTTCCATTTGAAACGTTTCAGTCCATTTACATATGGATAAAAATATGCATAGACATCGCCAATTTTAGAAGAATTACTCTCAAGTTCCCTTACCCCCTGTGATGTGCATCAGAGAAAAGATTTGAAAATGATGCTGGATAACCAGGAAGAATGAGAATGCCTGGAAAAGGGAAGACATCATCCCAATCCATAAGGCATGATTTCTTTATAATATTTAGATATTGTACTGTTGTTTTTTTGCCTTGCTACATTCAAGATTTGCAGTATCAGTCCTCTAGTGTAAACCTTGCTACGTCTTGTCAATGGATCAGCCATCTCACCAAAAAAGGTGTAGAAAAAGGAGTGCATTTATGATAGAGTCATATCAAAGAAATGTTGTACCTGTTGGTATTATAGTACTAGGAAATAAAATACAGATAAGGAACCAAGTTCAGAGATCCCTCTAAGACAAGCAGGGAACAGAATATAGTAATGACAGTTTTAATGCCCTTGCTCCTGTAAAAAACCTTGTAGATGTCAGTTGTCTAAGTCAGCCTGAAGACTTGTAGTGGCACCATGCCCTTTTAAATACTGGTTTAAAGCTCATATGAAAGAAAGGGATTCTGCTGTCTAGTGGTGAACCATTTCCTTTTGGATGCACCTGCTGGGTCTTTCCAACCAAGTACTGACCTAATCAAAACTCACATAGCTTATGAGACCTGACGTGACTACGGCCTGGCAGGTATGGCTTGTAATACTTCAGAACTCAGCAGAATAAAATATGCCCACTTTTTATTTTAAGCATCCAACTCTGAGCATGCATTATGATTCATTATAAACAGAAAAGAGGTTCTGTTTTGAGGCTGTGTTATTTTTTACATTTATTTGCATGTTTAAGTAATTTTTCCATCTGACATAACAGGAAACTTGTTTTCCTTACAGTTCAAGTGTAAGAATGATGAAAAGCATCCTCCACCATTTATCCTGGTTATATACAACTGTGGCTGCATAATGAGCTTTCAAGCCAAAATCAGGGAGCCTGGGAAATCTTTTATACAGCTGTACCTGTTGCACTGAAGTACTATATAGATCATCACCTATGCTGTTCTTACGAGTAGTTTTACAGCATCAAAGGACATTGGAGCTTTCACACCTATAATCTATTGTATAACTGTAACTTTGGGCATTTGATTTAATTCCTCTGAAATCGACGTGCACTTTTAATTTGCTAACCATAAACCAGAACAAAAAAAGTCCAGAAAGCCGTCCAGGCAAGTTTGTTTTAAAGAGAAAGGGTGTGTTTCTTTAATAATAATATACAAAAAGTGACAAACACAGTAACACAGCTAAAGCGTTTACACCTACACAGAGGCTAGCATAGCACAGTTAGAAAGGCAATCTAATTTATATTTTAATAGAGCCTCCTGCCCTGCTGGATGGAGTGTCCTTGCTAGAGAATATCCCTGTTCCTCCTCCCATAATTCTATCTGTGCATAGAAAAAAAGGAAAAAAAAAAATCAAAATAACGGGATCGTGTGGGCATTTAAATGCTATGACTTCTCTGTCCTAGACTGGGACAAAATTAGTCTTTATGATAGATTGCAGGAGTCCATCTGGTATGTGTGGGGCTGACAATCCTTCCCCCTTTTAGGGGGGAGATGTCTGTCTTTCCCCCAAGCTCATTCTTCCCTGCCCGGCTGCCTACACATTAATAGCAAGGAAAAGAATCCATTCAGTGATTGATACCAGCTTATGCTAAACAATGTCTCCTCCTGTTTCCGATAAACATGTCTGTTCAAATAGATTATAGTGTCTCGGAGCATTCAGTTCCCTCCCAGCCTGCCTTAGATGTCCTTTAGCTGGTCCTTTGTGATGGTAATGAAACTAAACAGCATTTCAAAGCAGGCTTTGATTAGCATGATAACCGTGTAGTAGCTTGATGGCCAGTGTGGAATGATTATCTAGCCTTCCGAAACCAACAGCTCGGATGTTAAGTTATACAAGCTGTTTAAATGCCTGCGTGTGTGTGTGTATCTATGTATGCATGTGTGTATGTTCACATGAGATGTACAGGCATAACTCAGGTATCAGTAAAGCCTGAGAAGGTCCATTCATTGATATCTCCTCTCAGACCACTGTTTTCTTGATGCCCAGGCTAATTGCACCTATTTGCTACAATATGCCCGGGTACTGCAAATGCATTTAAATAGGGGACAGGAGGTGGCATTGTTCAGTAATTAATCTTACTGTGAAGAGCATCATCACATGCTAGTCAGTCCACCAGGCATCACTGGAGGTGGTGTATTTGGAAATGGAGAGCAGTAGGTAGAGGGCAGAAAACCCAGTGGCTTGAGACCCATGTATTAGTGTCAATATGCATAGCACAGGCTTAAACTGAAATGCCATGGCACCATGAATATGATCTTCCAAATCAGATGTTGTGAGATAAGGCCTTCAGCTGCAGCAAAGGATTGGATCTCCATCAAAATTAATAGGAATACCTGAGCCCATGCTGAGAGCATGTCCCATTCTCCCTTATAAGATTTATTCCTTCTTTTTGGAAAATAAATGTAAGACAAAAAAGTTTAATTCTGGCCTGTATCTATCTGCTATAGGTTATGGTTTTAAGAGGTTATGACCAGAGAATGTGATGGATGGTATGGGCTGTAGCCTATTGGCTATTTCACACTTGTTAGACTTTACAATGCATGACTGACTCCTCTTGTTTCATTTCTTTTTTGGTTTCAACTTTCATTTCCCCTTTTTTAGTTATTTGAAGCGCAAACACACACACACGCATCAAAAATAATAATAATAATAATAATAATAATAATAATGCAACCACCTTAACTGAAATAATGTTTCCCCTGGAATTCATTTTTGCAGTATTTGTACATATTCTGGCAGCCCTTCAGAATACTGCATTTTAAGTAAGTATATGACAAGTAACATTAGGTCCTTTGCAAATACTTAAATGCTGGAACATGGAGAAGCATCGTGCCTTCTATATTCACAGTGCATGTATCTGACAATCCAAGCAGAAAGCAGGAGATGAGCAGGTCCATTACAGAGGCAACAGCAGGTGAATTGAGCAGCATGATGAAGCTGATTGCTGTGACAAAAAACAGTGTGTCATCTCTGTAAATGTGTTCAGAACCGAGGGCTGTGGTTACCACAGACCATCAAAAAGACTTGCAAAGAGGTCTATGTGCTTTATGTCTAAAAATACAAATGACATGAATCCAATATACACTTGGATTTTTTTTTTGTATTTATTGCTTATCTGACTGGTTTTATAAATTTCAGTAACTAGACATTACAATAGCAGATACAATTTAGTGTGGGTAAATGTAAGCCCAGATACATGGGGAAAACCAGTTATAATTTCACAAATGAAACAGTGGGCTCTGGTCTGACTGTTACTACTCAGGAATTAGGGGGTATTAATACTTGTACTTTTAAGCAACTATTAGCCAAATGCTCAAGACTAGCTAACAGAATACAAGCAGCTACTTAAAACATCAGGTTGGATGATGTTTTGGGCAACTTGGCCTAGTGGAAGATGTCCCTGCCTATGGAAGGGGTTTGGAACTTAATGGTCTTTAAAGTCCCTCCCAACCTCTGATTTTGTGAATAGGAAAGAAAACAGAGAGTAGCCTAATACTACTGTATAAATCATGAATGCAGAGGAACCCAGGTTACCTGGATGAGTACAAGGAGGCTGAGCAGCTGGTGAGCAGCTTGCAGGAGGAGACTAGGGCCAACATTAGGGTTAAACATGAGCCAGCTTTGCACCATGCCAGTGGTGAAGGCCAAGAGAATGTTCATCTGTGTCACAAGAAATGCCATGACCAAGAGATTATATCCTGTTACTCAGCATTCATTGGGCCAGAGCTAGAACACTGTGTCCAGTTTGGGGCTACATACTTGCCTGGAAAAGAGATGGAGAGAACAGGACTTCTTCAGCCTGGAATAATAGTATCTTTTGGCTGACATAGTAGCAGTGCCAACTAACTAGTACCAGCGCCTATAGAGAGGTTCAGAAGTTGGAGCCAGACTCTTCCTGCTGATGTGTGCCAGGAGAACAAACAGCACTGGCCTTGAAGTGATAGAGAAGCAGGTCTGACTGGCTTGAAAGAAAATGATTTCCCTAATGGGAGCAAAGAAAAGCGGGCTGTGCCATCTCTCTTCATGGAGGTTTTCAGCACTCAGCTGGATAAAGTCCTGAGGAAGTTGGTCTGACCTTGTAGATGGCCCATCTTTGAGCAGGAGGTTCTACTCTTCTGAGGTCCCTTTCAGGCTGAATTGCCTGGTGAGCCTGTTTTACACAATGTATACATCTAAATTGTACAACTCCAGTGCAGAATGCTGTAGACACTGAAGGTTAACATAGGCTTTAGAAGCTGTGCAGGATCACCAAAAGGAAAACATCAGAATCTATCTCTGAACACTTGGAGGCTGGGAAATGTTCAGAGAAAATATTACAGTAGTTTTGCTGTAATTTCATATTCTTCATCAGACAGCAGCTTATGGCCACAGTCAGAGAGGAGTTACTGGACTAGATGGACTGGCTGCCCAGCTCTCAAACCATTCCAGCTTTTTTTTTTTTTTATGTTCTTTCTTCAATAAAATACGCCATCAGCATGATCTACTATTTCAAACCTAAAATTTTGCAGAGCTTTTAATTACAGGGAAGCGCAGTTTTTAGAATGTCATCCACACCCTTGGAAGGAATAGTAAAATAATGAGGCTTTTCAGAATGTTTTTCAGTCAATTTTCATAATGACAGTATTTTCTGGGGAAATTGAAGATTGTCGCTTGTTACCAGAAAGTACCAGAGATGTTGCAAAGAGATTTATTTTTACTTTCTTTTTTTTTATGTTTTCCAAAGTTCAACAAGTTCATTGCAAGCTGCTTTTCAAGGTCAGCCATCTGAATCAATGATCTTCTTAGCTCCACCAGTTCTGATTTTTGAATAAAATTGTAATTACCAGCCTTTTAAGCACCAGCTGTTCTATTGAAACATGATAGTGGTGGTATACTCAGTCATGGTGGAAAATATCAGTGTGCTGCTCTTCACTGAAGCCTCCTGGCTGATTGCAAGAAGCATTTATGAACAGAGTTAAAGGAGCCACAACTGGATCCTGATTTTGGAATCCATCATGGGTACAGCAGCCTGCCTACTTTTGCGAATGATCTTGTTCAAGCACGTTGTTAAACCACTGCTGTCTTCATTTAATACAAAATAATGAAAGGAAAAGTACAGTGCAGTATCGTATAATATGTAAAGGGGCTTTGCTTACCAGTGCATGCAAAGAGAAATACTTTGGGTAAATGTTTATCTCCATTTATTTAGGAACACCAGAAGTGTGTAGCGTGTTTATCAACAGAAGAACACCATTAATATTTAAGGTAAATACTGCAATCTACACGAGTTAGGATGCAGTACTGGAGAAGAGAGCCATGATGGAAAGAAAAGCTTAAGAGGTGCATTTATAGCAGGATCTGAAGGAGAACTGAAAGGCGGATTGGCACAGGAAGTGGCATGAGAAAATAAAAGTGAGAGCTGGAATTTGTCTTGGCAGGAAAGTAATGTTCCACTACTAGGAATGCCTGCAGGCCAAGAAGAAAAAAATAACAACCCTCTGCTGAGATTTAACACAGATTTTCCAACTACTTCGAAGTGCAAACCCTACACTCAGTATCTTCCTGCTGCAGGTACAAATTACCTGCACAGAGCTTCTCTGCCATGTTGTGAGAGGCCAGGACACAGGGCACTGTGGGTGGGGAGATGGTGCTGCAGCCCAGGCTCTCATCTCTCTCCTGACAATGTTGTATTTTCCTTTTCCCTCTGTTCCTATAAGAGACAAGCACAGTGGGGTTAGTGGGAGCCTGGCGAGCCCCTGCGCTCTGTCCATCTCCCACTCCCACAGCAGGCCCAAGGCCGTGCTCTTGTGTGTGGCACTGTAGCCACAGTGCTAGCTCCTGATGGCCCAGCTCAAGAAGGTCTCTATGCACACAGCAAAATCTCTCCTTTTCTACTGACAGCACTTGGCATGCTAAACCGGGCCTGAAGAAAGCTTTCTTCCCAAATCAGGGCTAAGTGAATGCCTGGATCAAAAAGGAAGTACACAAGGAATGGTGAAATGGTGCTAACAACTGTTTTCTTTCTCCTTTATTACCCAGAAATCAGTACAGAAAAGAAGAATTTTCTTATCTGTGTTGCTGGGAAATACTAATTCAACTGAGAGAAGATTCTTCCTTTTGTGCCACCCCCTTAGTCCCCGGTTGCAGACATTTGAAGCAGGAGTGGTGTTCTACTGATTCTGCATGCAGCACCTTCCACAACAGCTCCTGACCTCATGCAGGATCTCTGGGCACCCCTGAGAATGAGAAAGGAAGTTGTTAGCACATATTGAGAGGACTCTTGTTGCTCATCATTATGAAAAGCAATGATGGGAAATTCAGAATGTTAGCATGAATTATTTAACACAGGCGTACAGGATGGAGAGCTCAAATTATTGCATTAAAGATCACTCGAGTAAGAGACTGATTTTTTCTATAAAGAAGCTAATTTTGTCACTTAGTATTTGTCCTTGCTTTGAGAAATATCTTCAGAGTGTTGTATTGTGATCGTCGAGGCTCTGTGGTTTTCAAGTACATGGCTGCTGCCTCACAGCTCCAGAAGCCACTATGGAGCAGATGAGCACTTTCAATTCCTATTCCTGCGCTACAGCTGGTTTCTGCTGGCCAACACTCAGCCATTTAATCTTAATATTTCATTGAATTGGTGCATTAGTAATGCATCATAGGCAGCATCCTAATGAAACACACCAGCAAGATACAGCCATGGCATTTGAGGGCTACATACAAACAGAAATGGATGTTTACTCCAAATGGAGAAGGCAGCCCGATATCTGTGCTGCTGCAAGTGAGAGGCTCCTGCCCTGGAGGAGGCAAAATGCACAGTGTGCATTTGGTGTTCTGTGAATTTTAGAGCTAGTGATAGACGCGCAGTCCCAGGCAGCTGGCAGGGGTTCACAGAGCAGGCAGAGGCTGCTGCAGCCAAGTCTGCTTCCATATGCTGCCTTGTTTCAAAGCTAATCCGGAAGCGAGGAGAAAATTCCTTGTCACAGCTTGGCAAATTCTTAATTCTTGCCTTCACAACCAAAAACACTAGTAGACTTTCAGTTAAAGACCTAACTTGTGGTAGTAGAGTGTGGGATTTATTTATTTTTTAATGGATGTTGGGCTGAGACCATCCAGCTTGTCCCATACATGCCATGGGGTGCTTTCAGGGACAGCTGTCGTTGGTCACCACCAAGCAGTGGCTGGTGTTGGATCCAGAAGGGTTCAAGGTGAAGGATCTCCATAGGCTGCTGCCTGTGCTATTGGCCCCCCACCTTTTGTCACAACACCATGATACAGAAAAACAGAGACCCCAAACTAACAAGGTATGCTTCATTAGTTTATGTTGATGATGTAACTGTTTTTCCCCAAATAAATAATTACTGTTTGCAGGAGTCTTGTACATTTTTTTCCCTGTGAGATTATAATCCTTGGGAAATAACAAAGGATTCCTGTCATCTTCTATGACAAAATGTGATAACAGATGTACTGTATTTCAATTTCTCTCCTTGAACAGATTTTGTATGCTTTTAACCTCTGTTCTCATTGATGTCATTTGATATTGGAATGCATTTATCTTTGAAAGTAGTTCTCCCAGAGACCTAGAAGAACTCTTTTCCGACAGAGTCTTAGTTTGTACGTTACTTACAGATGCAGTACACAAAGCCTATTCTCAAATGCAATCTGTTAAGCCTGCAGAATGACTGATCAAGCTGTTGGCTCAACTTGCTCTCTGATTATTTAGTTGATAAGGTAAGTCTTGACTCAGTCAGATTTTCCATGGTGGATCAATAAAGTGATGTAAGCTGAATGCAGTATTTTCTCACTGAAAGATAACCAGAGAAAAAAAAATCAGCATCACTAGGCATCCATTTCAGTAGGTAGTTAAAGCTCTGAAGTTTGATTTTTATCAACTATTAATATCCATGAAAAATAAATACTTACCAGAATAGCAGCATTTATACTCACTTTATAGAAGTGTAAAATGCAATATGAAGAGCACAGAAGATATGAGTTGACCCTAGTGTGTCAGAGGAGAGGGAAGGAAAAAGGAAAAGAGGAACTAAGTAGCCAAATGTCAAATATAACTTTGGATAAGATCATAGCTGGTCTCATAGTAAGGGTGTGAGACATTTTCAGAGTTCTCTTCAACTCATCAGAGCCGAATGGCAATCAAGTGAAAACCCTTGATTTCCCTATCAAGCTATCATTATTCTCCTTTAATACAGAATGCATCATCAGTTGCTATTGAAACTATGCAATAAATTAATGAAATACACTGTAAGGAATTTGGAGAATATTTATTTATTGCAATTGCATATTTCGCACATTATTCTTCGTTTAAAAAGTTTGCAACTGACTGAGAAATCCAGACATTTTCCACACTTTTTGTAACTTATCACAGTGTATTGTGTTGATAGGACACAGGGAAATGGCCAGACTAGTCTAGGGAGCTGCTTTGGCAGGGGGGTTGGACTTGATGATCTCTAGAGGTCCCTTCCAACCCCTACAATTCCCTGATTCTGTGTGTTAAAAAATATCATAAATTCTGTGGATCATTGTGGATCCAAGTTCCTTTTGAAACCAAATGGTATCTTTTTTTTTTTTTTTTAAGAAAAAACTCCAGAACTTTCTGGAGCATTTTTTTTAATTGTAACAAAAGAAAAAAAATAGCAGGTTCTTTTCATTTTATAAAGTTAACGTGGGTGGAATTTTAAATCTTTTGAATGAAAATGGAAGAACTTAACCAAATACAGCATTCAGTCAATTGGTTGTGTGCACCCTAATAAAGATTAATTAGATGTAATCCCCTTCTTTCATTTCCATTTCTCCTACCTTCTTAAAATGTGGCATCCAATACAATAATGAGAGAAAACAGCTTGCCTTTTCATACAGGAACGAATATCAGGAAATCAAAGCTCTGGTTACTCAGCCTGCATTTCTTAATATGAAAAGGTGCTTGAACTGCTGACCTCTCTAAAAACCTCTGAGCTCCTTCTCTAGCAGATATTGCTTCCTCATTCTCTGTGGCTTCTAATCTAAATGATTCTAATCTGAATGTTATGTGCTTTTAAAACTGTCAAGGCTGGAACTGTTTTCAGTAGCTTTTCCGCATCACATCTCAAAGTCACCAAAATTAATACTCCTGCCAATCTCATGCACATTTATTTTCATTTACCTAGATGGCCAGTTTTCTTGTATGTACCTTTGTAAAGAAATTCCTCTTAATTTAAAGTGAGCCTTTAAATGGCAGTGTTTAGTTACAGGAGATGCAGTACTAGTGAAATGGACAACACATTATGCCACCTTCAAGAAGGATCAAAAATTGCCATTCTCATATCCAGTCTTTCCAGTTCCAGCAAAACCTCACACAAATCTATACAAAATTGGTAGTTTGTACTACAAGTTCTACTGCTGGGAAGAGAATATGTGTATATATATATATATATATATATATATATTTCACTTTTATCATTTTTAGACCTTTGTGGAAGTCTCTGTACCAAATGGAAAGGAGCTGTCTTATTTGCTTGAAGACTGATGTATGAAAAAGCAATCTTGCTCGTGGATAAAATTGCTACTTTCCAATAACATGGGTAAAAGATGACAGTGGCCATGATATCCACGTGCCTGTAATGGTCTGCGTTTTGCTGACCATTTTTGCTATTTTACACATCAAGCAGAAAGATGAATCTTCCAGTTTCTAAAAAAAATAATGATGCTGTGAAGTGGTTGAGAACTGGTTTTGGCACCTTTTTTTTCCCACCACTCACTTAAATTAGTCCAAAGTCTTATACTTGCTTATTAGGCTTATAAATACAGACTGCTTCCGTTTCTCTGGCTACTTTCCACAATATTGGCAGGCTTCAAAGGATGAGATGGAAGAGGAAGCATGCTGACAATGCCTGTATTTTCTGTGAATCTGTTTCACTTATTGTAACCTTTAATTCATACAAATTTCAGCTCTGAAGCATTTGCTTCTATAGCCATCATATCACAGTTTCTCATTCTGCCCCAAATCCTTTCCAGCTTCTCCTTTATTTTAATGTCCTGGTTGTACCACATCTTCCGTGTGAAGAGAGAGAAACAAAATAAGTGTTTATTTTCTAATGCCTCTGGATTTGAAGGAACTAGCAGCTAGACCCTACAGTTATCTCTTTGGTAAGTAGTTGCCACACTCCTTTGTTCAGAAACACCAAGTATCTCTTCTGCACTGGGGGTTCCAAGTGTCTCACAGATAAGCAGTTCAGAGTTTGTGTACTTAATCCTTTTTGTGCATAATAATATCCACCAAGGATATTATTCACTTCAGAACAAAGATACCTAAATGTCCGTGTCTCTACATGGATGCTTCATGCAGGTTTGAAGAGCTTGTTATGAACAGTGGAGATCAAGTCCATGCGGGCAGGCAGTGGTGGAAACTGGAGAGCTGGGACACGTGGCTCACTAGTGGACACTTAGATGAAGCCATCTACCATTAGGTTTGAAAATCTGGAGTTGAATTCTTCCATGAGACTCATCATTGGGCTTCAGTTTTATCATTTTGCACCGTACTGGGTCTGTCCTTGTACCAGTGCTTCCAAAATAGCTGCAGTAGGACACTGCATGCAATAGGAAGACTAGAAACATGCAGTCAAGGAATTTGGTTGTGAAACATGAAGGTTTAGAGCACTTTGAGCACATAATCTCTTGCTTTGAAAAGCAATTGGGCCTTAAGTCAGTGGAGTATAAATTCAAAGAGATCAAATCTATGTGGTCTGGCTGATGCAAGTTAGAAGGATCTCTAAGGCAGGTTGGCCTGAAATAATTGGTGGGACTAAGTAGCAACTTTTGACTGTTGTTTACTTTTTTTCCCTACCTCACTCCTCAGAGCCTGTGCTAAGTGTAGACTGCAGCACACAAAGACAGGACCGTTGCTCACCAGTGACTGCTGTCAAGATGGAAGACACACCACTACCTAACTTGTCTGATGGTTAGGAAAGCTGAGGAAATACAAGAATCTATCACATGAAAACACGCTGAGAGTGTTTAGATCTGGAAATGTGTAGCTGCCCTGAGCCTTGAGATGCTGTATGTCTTGTGCTCCGGCCTGGGGACTTGCTGGCTCAGGTTTGCTGTGACTCACGTGCTTCATTATGTGATGGGAATTTGGCCTTTGTGTCTAAGTGTAAGCCTACAGAGGCATTTCAAAAGTGAGCTTCTTTTCTTCAGCTCCTCTGTGTCAGACTCTGTTTAATAATACATATATTCAAGACAGACTTCATTGGTCTTGTGCCAAACTGTACAAACTTTAACATATTCTCTGGCTGTGTAAGTCATTTTTAGACACAGACATTTGCCACCACTCCAATGTCTGGATACACGATTGACTGAAGACATCACATTCACTATCAGTAGTACAATCCTTCTTTGCTACATCCAGCTTTCTTCTACGTGTTGTTAACTGATACAACATGATCTCCAGGAGGGCTCTAACTCTCAGAGAAGACGTTGTTTTGAAAGTTCATTACTTTGTGTAGCAGACTTAACTGATGTGGTCCATTTACTCCCTTTGGCATATTATCTCCTGGATGTAAAATGAATTATTACCTCTTATCCACTGCAACAGTACATTATGCTCAACAGAAGACCCAAGACTTTTAGTCTACATTCCCACAAAGTGTTTTTCTGTGATGTCTGAGTGTTTCTAATAGTACTTACTTCAGTAACTGGTCATTCATGTTGTTCTAATAATATTAATAATTATGTACTTACACAAAAGCTTTATTGGTCTAGTCCCCCCAGGGGCATTACAATCTGAGGGTGAAACTCACTCCCATGCAGCTCATTTGCCAGCCAAGAGAATGCAGAGTTTACATGTGATTTATTGATGCGTGGCCCAGCTGTTCAGTGTCTGCCTTGGAGATTTTCATCAGGATTGCATAAACCCCGGGTAAAACCTAGCTGCTGTCTCACAGAAGGAGTCCCATCAATTTTTAAATTGTTCTATTTGTTTGTTAAGTGTGTAAAGCTTTTGGCATTTATGTGAGAATCATTTTGCTCAGCCCCTAAATAGGAATCACTTCTGACATGAAATACAACCACTATTTAACATTCAAAAATAGTATGGAACATTTAAAATTAGTTGTGAAAAACAGTGTATTCCCATAAAATTGAAGGGGTGTGGCAGAGAAGAGGAATGTAAGCATCCTCTGTGAAATTAAAGACTCCTTTATGCTGATTTACAGTAAATATATCCAAGCCCTCTTAAACTCATACGGTCATCTATTAGTCAGAGGAGAGACTTACACCTATTGAATCATCAGCTGTGTTTCCAGTAGCAAATGGGTTTTCCCCCTTAAGTACCAAGGCAGCCCAATCCTGCTTAGGTTGTGATATCTGATTAGATCACAGCTTGTGGCTTACACCATAATTGCTGTCAGCTTAACTATTTCACCTTATGTTTACCACACTACTGCTTTTCCACTCATCTCTCTCCAGGTATTCATTTTTACCTTTCCAGTCGGAAAACAAAACCATCCCAAAACCATCCAGCATCCAAGAGAAGCCATGAAATCACCCCTCCTGCTTATCCTTTCACATTTCTGTTTCTGAAGGAGATAGTGGACTATTGGTTAACATATGGGCAGTGTTAAGTTAATAATCTTTTGTTTTGATGCTGCTGCTGAAGTGGTTCAGAAAAACTTTTCCCAATGTTTCCAGCTAGTGCATCTGTTACTCTACCTATTGTGTCATCTTATTTGCAAATGACTGTATAGATTTTATAATGCCATGTTATTGCACCTATTCAATTAGAAAATCTATCCATGTGTTTTGCAGAAGTCACTGACAATTCGTAAAGGGCCTTTCTGGCGCCACATACAGCTGCCTGGCTGTCTCTTGTGTCTGCCTACCCACTGCTATAGGTTTATGGGTTTGCATTTTTCCTGCAGCGCTCAGCAGCCTGTGGGAGCATGGTTCCCTTTCCTGCACATGCTCAGTTGCTCAGGAGTGCTCAGCCTAGTCCAGGACCACCCCCTTTTCCCATTCAGGCCTTGGGGCAGAATGGCAAGTGAAGGTGGATAATGGCCAGGGTATGGGAATGGACAGTGAAAAGTCATCTTAAGACTTCTGTCAATGTGACATTATGAGAGGAACTCCCTTTCTTACCCCATATTCATTGATGGACCAACTCTGTGAAGCACTGGGCACGTGTGCTGTCCTCATGAGCTGGTATCAGCATGGGAGACAGCAGAGACTGCACAGACATCTCCCTTTGGAGGCCCTCAGGAGGGCATTGCTGCGAGCGAGGTGGCCACTGGTTCTAGAGGATCTTGAGGCTTTCCTATTGCTCAGCACAGAAAGTGCAGCCACACTGCTTGGTCTGTCCTGCTTCTCCTGGTGACTGCATAGAAAAACACCAAGCGTTTCCCTAAATACTTTTACCAGCAGGATGACACAGGCCAGGAGTCACCTCATTTTTAATTTGTACATGTGCACATATACGAGCAGAGGAGAAAGGCAGTGAGAGCCATACTGTCTGCACACACATTAATTTCTTTTGTCTTCTCCTTACAAAATCCATGTTGCTAACCATAATCTACCCTTTTAAATCCATGCAGACTGTCACAAGCCACTTTGTACTTGTCAGCAGGCTCTAGCTTGTTGCTGACCAGTGATACCAAATCTTCCACTGTATCAATGTTGGAGATAAAAAATATATATATCAAAAAATCCTCCATTATTTTTTCATCCGAATGTCTGTTTTTGTTTTTTTTTTTTGTTTTGTTTTGTTTTTTGGTTTTTTTTAGAAGGATTTTATTAGCCTATTTTTGGTTCTATTTGTTTTGCCCCTTTTAGACCACTATTTTGAGCAATCTATTCTTTTTTTTTTTTTTATGCTCATTCCAATGGAGTGGTATAAATATTTTATCTTAAATGTATTCCGGCAGAAGCAGAGCGAACATTAACTGTCTATAAGGGTTAACCCATTAGTGAAAAGGATGCCTGATAAATTGAAAGCGTGGCTCTTAGCCAAGAGGGATCAGTATATTCTGAGCATTCATTTTCAGCCTTAGGAGTGGCAATTCATGTTGTATCAGATGTGATACAGCTTCTGAAAGAAGCAACCTCAGAGGCAAATCCTGTACGTTGCTATTCAGGGAGCTGGCCTCTGACTGTACACGTGAATTAAGGCCATTGCTTCCTTGTGAAGTTATCATTGTATCTGAAATTGGAAATTGTAAGTCAGAAGCACAAAAAAACTGTAAACAACTTTAGAACGTTTGGATTCCATTTTCCAAGTACGATGTGCTATGATGAATGGTGAATGATTTATTCAACTAATATATTAAGAGCTGCCGTATCTTAAACATTTTCAGCCCTATTTTCTTTTTCTCTGACTGATAAGACTTGTAATGAAGACAGTAATCAGATACCTTCAAGGAGCTCTTAACAGAAAAACATTCCCATTCTTCAGTATGCGTAAGAATAACTAGTCAAGATGGTTGGAAGTGAATCTGCCACAGAAACCATATATGTTTAAGGATAATTAAACAGCAGAAACCTTCTTGATTTAAAAGAAGATGAACATTCCATACTTCTTTTTTGTTATAAATTAATCTTTTTCCATAAACTTTATTACTTATTTCTCTAGCTGCAAACTTTAATTCAACTAAATTGCGTTTATTTTACAGCGTGTTTAATTTACATTGGTGTAAAATCTGCATAAAAACAAGGAGCAGAATTTGGGACTTTGACAAATGTGGGTGATGCTGAGCCTGCAGTCACATTTCTTTCCCAAGAAGAACCATGCAGAGCCCCAGTGCTAGAACTGGTTGGTAGTCCAGGCATTTATGGCAAATCACACTGCTTGTGAACTGCAGCCACAGGGTTGCAGGGAAGCTTTTTTAGGGTTTTTGTTTTCTTAGTATGATGCTAAACTCAGTTTTTAGACACTTGTTTTCCATTTGGAATCACTTCAGTTTTCTCTATAAAAACACTTCATATGTTTAAGAGTGGCAAGTTGTCCTCACACATGAATGTGGCAGGCTCTGAAACATCTGAACTCTACCATTACTAACGTGAGCCTGTTGTTCATTAAAGAAAAGCTGAACATAGTTTAAGTAACAGGAAAAATCATGTGTCCCTACAGTAATGGGAGATGTATTTATTTATACATCTTTCATATATTCAACTATATTTGTAGAATAAGCCTAGTAAGTAGAAAGTGCTTGTTCCGAAATACATGAAGTGCACTGTCAGTATTCATTTTCAAGATTTGCCAGTGGATGTTTCTTGTTCAAGGGGGAACACATTTGTTGACACAGCAAAACAAAATAATTTCCCATCAAATGCTCTTTCTTTGCTTTACGTTTCTTAAATTGTCTGGCATGGAGAAAAGCATGTCAGCAGCTCATATAGAGCATGCGAGTAAGATTTTCTTTCCCCAGTGTGATTATGCACTCTTGTTATTTCAGCAGTCTATGGAGAAACATCCTATGTATTCATGCAGTGACTTAGGAAAATTATCACTCGTATTGGCTTCCAGCTGTTCAATAGCAGTATATGCCGATCCACAAACAAATTGTAATCACTTTGGGATTATAATTCACCATTCATTACAACAGCCTTCTTGTTTTGCTTTCTCCAAAACCAGACAAGATTTGCAAGTTCGGCAAATAAATAGTAACAGAGCAGTCTGAAAGAAACTGTATCACAGGAGGGAAATTAAACCTCCAGAACCAAAATGCCAGCAGCAACAGCTTTCAAAGTTGTTTTACATAAATATCTATTTTCTAATTTATTTTGTTTTGTTACATATCCCAAGCATTGGAGCATTTTCTAGAGCATGTCTTTCCCATTTGTAACAGGAACTCAAAGTGGCCAGAAACCTAAGGTGAACAGGTCTTGATCTCCTCTTAAAGGACAGCATCCAAACACTGAAATAGTGTTCAGCTTTTAAACGTATAACTTAGTTTAAGCCTTTTTTGCCTTTCAGGTGCTTTTTTGCCATGTGAGATTCTCCCTGCAGGCCTGTTTGGAGTCCAGCAGAGACCTGCTGGGTTGTAAGAAATCCCATCAAACCTCCCCTGGTACCTAGGAGGAGACTTTCCTTTGGTAAGGATCCAAGCCTCCCAGCCCAGGATCCCCCAGGAACCTGCTTCTGCTCCCTGAAACTGCTGAAGGGAGATGTCATTCCTGTGAGCAAAGAAAAACAGGTGTAATCTGTCTCATCTTGAAACAAGCACAGTCGCATGCTCATGACATGGGAGTCATCAGAATTGCACATGCTCTACACAGGCATTACTTTTTGCCAGCTGCCTTTTATCTAAAAGCAGAATTCACAATGACTACAAAGAAAACACGATGTGTGCAGCAAAGAATAACGTGGAATAAGATGTATTCTGAACTCCTACTGTACTCAACTTGCTTCATCACAGAAGATTGTTCACTTTTTTCCTTTCATGCAGTTAACAGTTCCTGAGTGAATCAGCAATTGCAACCAGGGCTTTTGGAGCAGCACCTTAAAGATTTGTTGTTTCAGTCATGGTAGAACAAATCCGAAGCCCTCAGCTTCGCAAATCTTCCAACAATTTATAGTGAGCTTGTGTGCTCTGTTTTTAAACGCAGGCAGCAAACTCCTCTGGAACCTTTCTGTGTTTAATGCAGACACTGATTATTTACTCAGCGACCACAAATACTCCATAAATGTTGAGGTATAGTAGCTGGTGCACGAGTTGGACTGTGTCGATCCTATTTGAAAACTGAAGTCCAAATGGTAGAGGTCTGTGGGGAAAAGGCGGTGGAAACAAGCAATTCTCCCATTATTTCGTATAGTTTTTGATCCTGGGTGAAATAATATCTGTGCTACAGATCACTACCATTGGTCAGGTTCCCTTTCTCAGAGGCCTTGTGGTGAACTGTAACATCAGATTAGTTTCAGAGGTCTTGAAAGCAATTGCATTGGTGTATCTGGACTGGTATAGGGGGTTCTCCCCCCCAAAAAACCAAAAAGACACTAGCCAGGGAGTTGCTGGAGTAGACTGAAGCACTGCATTTGAATTATGTAATAAGTAACTGGTTGATCTACCCATAGCCACAAAGGGTTAGCTGCAATTTCTGAGCTGGTCCGATTAGACTTTATTTAATGAGATACTTGATTGCATTACACGGCTGCAGATCCCTTTGTTTGTGAAGTTGCCTCTCTTTTGCTGAGTTGTTTAGACATTAGCATTACAGCATTTAGGTGTCTGTAATCTGTTCAAAGGGTCACAGATGTGCAACAAAGGCTTTTTAATTTTTTGAGTCAGTCTTCATTATGAAGGCTTTGATAGAGTTTATATATTATTTTCTTTTTTTTTTTGTACAGGAGCCTCATAGGAGAGAGAGCAATGAATAGGCTGGGAAATAAAAAGCTCTTTCCCAGGTAGTGCAATATTGTGTTACCCTTGAGTTGTATCACAGTGAAAATTACTAGCTAGGGAGTTTTATTAAAATATGATTTGATAACAATCTCATTATATGAGTGAAAGCTCAGAGCAACACGTTTGTATTTGGTGCCACTGAGATGCCAGGCATCGCTGACAGGCATATGTTACTCCATTATCATTATTTTGCATTTCTTCATTTTCTAAGCACTATTATATCAGCCTAGCCTTGGGAAGGCTTCCAGCACTGAAGGAGCCTGGGTAGCCTCTTCCTGGTATTTCTCAGAGGAAACCAGGAACACCCAGCTCCTTGCAGGACTCAGCCTCCTCCGAGGAACAGTCAAGCAGCTCCTCACCATTCCAACTTACCCAAAAACATACTGCTATTTTAATGTTGGTGGTGGTATTTTTTCCCCTAAACATTTAGACTCTGTCATAGTAACAGCTACTTTTAGTTCTAAGTTTGTTTTCTCATCCTTCACATCCAGAAAATGACGACATTCAAATTTATTCCTTTCAAATGTTCAGTTTGCAATTTTTCTGTAACTATAAGCATCTGTGTCAGCAATAGTTTGTGAGTTGCTTTGGATTTCCTACATAAAAGTAAACTATTATATTGATTCTTAAAAAAAAAAAAAAGATATTTGCAATAGTAATCACATTAGTTATAAAGAATGAAGAGAGGCTCAAGGCAACAAGTGGGAAATCAGCAAAACTAGCATTCCCAATATCTTTCTAAAAAGCAAGGGGCTAAAAATAACCGCAAAATCACAGAACTGTAGGGGTTGGAAGGGACCTCTAGAGATCATCGAGTCCAACCCCCTGCCAAAGCAGCTCCCTAGCCCAGGTTGCACAGGTAGGCATCCAGGTGGGTCTTGAACGTCTCCAGAGAAGGAGACTCCCCCACCTCTCTGTGCAGCCTGTGCCAGTAATCATATTGTAACTAAATAACAGAGGGGATGCAGCTTTTTCTCTACAGTTAACTCCAATAAGCTTGCCTGGGTATGTCTTTAAATAATTGCATGTTCAAAAATCTTGATATTAATAGCTGAATATTTTATAGTCAAAGCCAGCCCTAAAAGGAAAGTGTATTTAAAGCCCTTAAATGTAACCCCTAACAAATATTAACAAATACTATTTATATTACTACTACAATTGCCATATTTGAATAATGACAGAAATAAAATGAAGTAGATGCAAAAATAGATGCTTCCCAAGTGTAACTGATCGGTTACATACTTTGCTCAAAATAAGCAAAGATTTAATTCTGCCATAGAGGCCCAACATTTCTTTTCAGAATGGTGTTATCAACAGGTGAATCACAGTCACTCAGAAGCAAGTGAAAGAGTGCACACAAGTTTTTTGCTTATATAAACAAAACATGAGGTCTTCACGTTTACAAAAGGTGCTCCTCCACACAAGTTCTGATTCCTGAAAATCTTTATTCAGCTTGCCTTCATAAGAAACCAGAACAACATGCATATATAAAATAGCACAATTGATTTGTTTTACAAAGGAAATGGATATTTGTATGTTCTTTTGTGTATGAGTCAGAAGAAACAGTATTACTGACAAGTAATATTGAAACTTTATATAGAACACTGAAACCCGCTGCTAGTTGTAGCTGTGAAATGGCACTGCTTGATGCAGGATGGCAAAGTACATTCTAGCATCTAGCTTAAGAACAAAATGATTAATAAATGGATGGTGTTTATTAACCAGAAACTATACCTGCCCAAAGGAGAGATGCACAAAATACATACAGACTTATGTACATATATGTCTGTGAAATCTATATATGTATACAGACATTTCATATCAGTTCATTCTATATGATACCATTTCTATACTGTATCATTTCCTTCTTTTAAGTAAGAGTACAAATCTTCAAATGTCATTGTAAGTACTGTTTTGCACAGAACTTTCTGGACTTTCCAATCCTAGAAGGAACTTTTCACCAATCATATAGCTACAGTTTGTTGTGCATCCTCTTCTGGATCAGGGCTGCTAGCATTGATTAATAGTAATAATTAATACTAAACAGCATTTCTTCTTTGTAGAAGACTCATGACAAAATATTTATTTGATTATACTTCTCCAATCCTAATGTTCTTTGAATGCTTTCAATGATTTATGTATGAAAACACTCTTTTCTTTAAAGCATAATTGTAGGTTTTCTTCCTGGCCTGGTGCAAGGGTTACAAATGCATTCTCTAAGATCACTGCATTACCTCAAATATGCTAAGAAAGGCTTCTTTCTGATCAGCTCAGCGTTCTGTGTACTGTAGGAAATGAATAGCACAATTCACATAAATTTGCATTAATAATACTGAGTTCCTATCAAAGACTAAATTTAATCTACACTTCAAAAAAAAAAAAACAGTCTGACCAACATTTCTTCTGATAGGTAACCTACTTGAGCATCAGCTTCATGGTTGTTTGTGTATAGAAATTAGAAACTTGTTCTTTGGGGGCAAAAGCTGTGAACCCATCTGAGGTGCCATTCTCAAAATGCACCTGGAGGATTTCTACATTGCCATGTGTTTCCACATTGCAGCTCACCTGCTTCTGTTGGCACAATACCAAGCTTGTCACATTCTTAGTGCAGGTCCAGCTCATACCTTTCAAGAGCTATTCACTAAAAAAATTCAGAGCAGCTGAGTTCAGCAGGACCTCTGGATCCATCTGCTCCAACCCCTGCCCTGCAGGGATGCCAGAGGAGGGCACATAGGGCCACATCCAGGAGGCTTCTGAAGATCACCAGGGAGAAGACCCCATGGCCCCTGGGTAACCTGTGTGTAGGGTGAATACCCTGAATGAATAGTACCCACACAATATAAAGAAGATGGACAGAATATTTTTGGGTGGATTATCCAGATGGTATAAAGACACCTGATAAATTAGGAAGGGCTCCCCTGTCACTGAAGGCCAGGGCTCACCTGGAACTCTGTACAGAAGGGAATCTCCAACAATGGAATGGGATCTCCAACAACCTCCTTCCTCAGTGGTGGTCAGCCCTTAAATGGGGTCTGGGAGAGGTGGAGCCAGACTCCACCCCTCCTGGTCACACAGGTATATTACCTTTACCTGTGCTTCTGTGGCTGACTCAGTGCTTGCCTCAGGTGATCAATCAGTGGTTCAGGCCCTGATTCAACAGTTCACATACATGCAGAAATCAATTCTTGTGGTGCAGGATGTATTAGGAGGGGAGGAATCACATCAGCATGGAGACCTGGGTTGACTATCTGTGGCTCCAGACTTTCTGTTTCAGGAAGCAAATGTATTTTGTGAGCCTTCAAGTTGTGGGACATTTATACTGTGCAGTGGAAACCCATAGATCTGGTTACACCTCACTGCTGTAAGTTCATGGCTGGTTCAGCACCGGCAAGTTGCTCTTTCTCAGCTAGGGGGGATGTGTAAGACAATCAATCGTGCAGCTCGTGTGTGGATAATGGGTACAACTAATGTGCCTGAAATAGCAGCTGGCTCTCCAATAATGGGCTTCCCAAAGTGGGCTGAGTGTCATTAATAGTATTCATGTCTGCAGGTTGCTTGCCAGAAAAAGTAAGTAAATACATTTATCAGAATTCAGCACAGACAAGCATCAAAATGAAGCATGCAGGAAAGGTATGTGAAGAAAGTGTATCCACCTTGAGAATTTAAGGGGCCAAATGGAGTCTGTTCTGCATGGGCTGTTTTCTGGAGTGGCAGCTGATGGGCTGCAAACAGGGAGCACACAGCTGCTGGCAGCACAACCAGTGCTCTCAGAAGCTTCTGTGCCTCTGCTCAGGCTGCAGTCTGAGAACACCAAGAAAAATCAAAATGGTGAAGTTTACTTCCCTATATAGCCATTGTGGCTTACAGGTCATCCAACCTGAGACAGCACGGTGATGATATGTTTGGTATAAATCCAAATCATTCTGGCAGTGTGACTGCTGTTGCAGAGAGCAGTACTTGCATAAAAGCCATGCTCAGGTTACCTGTAGCTCTTATCTTCATGTGGAAGGATTGTGAGTTACATGTCTGCTCTCTTTCTCTCATTTTCCTTGTCTCTCTACGGAATACGCTTTGGATCATGGAAGACCAAGGGAGAGAGAGGAAATATGTGGCTTGTCCCTAAAATGGAAGCAAAATCTCATTCCATTACATGTAGTATCTGTAACGGTAACATTTTCATTGGCCACAGTGAAATCAGAAATCACTCCCTGTAATGCCTTCATTACTGAATGTGAAGAATGCCAGTCACCACAGACTGGATTTGATGCCTACAGGTCCAGTTCTTCTTCAGTCCTTTCCCAAAGTCTTCCACATCCTGAGATGCCGCACAGCCCATTATTCCACGTGAGCTTATCTTGAGCTTTTCACAACCTGACACTTGACAGTGTTAATAAGCGTGCCTGAAGAATGAAAGTTCTGACCAGGCACAGTCCTGAGCAACCTGCTCTGGGTGACCCCGCTTTGAGCAGGGTGCTTGGTCTGGATGATCTCCAGGTACCTGGACTGAACATGTTTCCTGGAACAGGACATACACTAAACACTGACGCAAAGCTGTGGAGAGATGGGAATGCCTGCAGATGTCATATATCAAGTCATTTATGGATTTTTAGTATTGTCAGTAATTTAAGAACATTGTCAATATGGATATATTGGTTAGGGCCTTCAGTTACATCACAAATCATTAGGTACTTTCAGATGCTTTTGAATACTTTTCCTTAAAATTGTTTTAGTTGTCAGAGACTCCTTTTGCAGACAAGAAAGTTTTAAGTAATTCCATTTTTTCAAAATCTCTGTCTAGATAATACTCTGGTTATATTTAGACTTCAATATCAGGAAGAAAGGGCAGCAGTGAGTTAGACTGTTGATGTCAGTGTAATTTCCTTTTTTCATTACATTGATAATTCTATAGTCTTCTGCAACAGATTTACAAAACTCATTTATATGCAAACAATGCAGTTATAAGGACTAATTGGAGTATTTTATTTTAGCAGCACATGACAAACAAAATTTGGAACTTAGGCACCTCTACCAGTCCAGAGTTTAAAACCTAAGCACGCAGGGAATGGTGTCTGATTTCGGGGTAGATCACAGAAGCAGGACAAGGAAAGAGGCAGCAGGGAGCTGCCATCCCTCTGGTTTGTGTCTGCTTGCCACAAGGATACTGGCATGAGCAGGACTGTACAGATTATTTTCTGCTAACTGTAAGCTGGATCTGCTTGTTCAAGGATCTGAGATCCTTGCAAATGATGTTAAAGTATCTCTTCTAAAAGAAATGGAGAAAATCTTCCTGCCTTCTCGGAACATGAAGCGGCCTGATGGCTAAGTCCAGGGGCACACAGGCACATAACACAGGCAACAGTTAGAATATAGATTTCCAGAACTACCAGTACGGACTCTAACAGTACATCCTAACTTTCTATTCACTTGGCAGGCTGCATCTACCAAAACTCACCTGCAGTCACTGGAGTACCTGCATTTCTGATGCTGAGCATACACAGAATTGCCATCAACTTGCCTAAGCTAACTGTGTGGGTGCCTACCTGCTTCACTGCCCAGCCTGGGATGCACAGACAAGTGACCAATGCCTCCCAGGAGGCCCATTTCCACAGGCTTCCTCCTTTCCTGGTGAGCTCTGCCACTGTGCCAGAGTGCTGGTGCCACAAAAGGAGCAAGTGCTATGTAGGGAGAGGGGATCCTCCCCAGAGAGGCTGGCAGCAAATGGCTGCAGGGCTGCAGCAGAGTGTCCTCCTGGTTTTTGTTAGTATTTGTTATGAAAAGTGTTAAAATGCATCAGAAAAATCAATTGTTGGTATGCTCCGTCTCATCTCTGAACTTTTTGAACTGCTGCTCTGTAATGTGACAAGTAGCTTTCAAGATAAGGCACCTTTTTCATAAATGGAAAATAAAGAGAGCTACAGTGTGCAGGGAGGGTGATGCTGTACAGAGTGCAGTTCCATTCTGCCCAGCACTCCGCTCCGGAGAGATTAGTATCACATTTTAATGAAACTACATCACATTTTAATGTGACTTGTATGCATTAATGCAACCCTCGGCAGGAATGTGTCAATCTCAGGTGTGCACTGGGTGACTTAAAAGGGTCAGAACCCAGCCCCTGTCCCTCCGTGTGGCACTGGAGGCTGCAGGACCACCAAGGATACCGCGGTGAGCTCGATCATCTTCAACCTGTTCTGAGCGATGTGGACATTTCTGGGGCTTGGATGACCAAAAACATGCAAAGACTGCAATCTCTTGCTGTTATCACAGATATTTTATACTCGACTGGAGTACTGCATCCAGATTTATTTAGATTTAGGTTAGATATAAGGAACGAGTTTTTTATAATCAGAGTGGTGAGGCACTGGAACAGGTCGCCCAGAGAAGTGGTGGATGCCCCATCCCTGGAGACACTCAAGGTCAGGCTGGGGGGCTCTGAGCAACCTGATCTAGCTGTGAGCGTCCCTGTTCACTGCAGGGAGTTGGACTAGATGGCCTTCAAGGGTCCTTCCAACTGAAATGATTCTATGATTCTATTATTTCAGGTCAGTTCAGATTCTTGATACGGGAGATGTTCTCCTTAACACCTTCTCAAGCTCTCTTTAACCACAAATGTGTACATGAACTTCAACAGTGAGTGTCAGTCAACAAGAAAAAGTGATGTTTGAAGACCTAAAAGCTCAAGCAGCTCATATAATGTAGAGGTAATTATTGGAACATATTTGCAGTTAATGAGAAACTGTCCAACCATCAGTTCCCTCCATCTGCATATTTCTCCTACCTAACTTTTAGGGAATAAATAAGAATAGGAAATTAAAAAGTAAAATAAAATGTAAAATAAAGTAAAATTAAATCGAATCTCTCTTTAGAATGCTCGACAGAATAAAACCTTTCCTTGGGAATATTACATTTCTTCTGCTGTGTAATTCCAAGGTGCTATTACACATGCTTTGGATGACCTCCATGCTGCAGCACCAAGCAAGAAGGAAGGGTATCCTCCTGAAAATCAAGATTCAATTCATTTAAAATACTCTGAAGGAAGAAGCTGTAGGCAGAAGAGACCTGGCAGGAAGCTTATATGCTATGGGTGTGAGATGTTCACCATAAAATGCACATCTAAATCAGGTGACCACTTTCTTCCATCACTAGGAATACACAGAAGCAGTCGCTCAGTGTGAAACAGCTCATGTGAGTAACAGAATGCAATTAAATTAACTGGAGTCAGGCACCCATGCCAGCTTTTCCTGTAGCACAGAAATGGGAATTACAGAGTGTCGTTGCTTAAAAGGATTTATAAGTAAGGTCTTGCATGAGAGCAGCATGTATATTCCACACAGTGATGCAAATATGTAGCATGCCTATTCCTGAAAAGTCAGCAATAGTCAGAGAAATAAATAAATAAATAAATAAATAAATAGGTTTTATCCCTCATTTTGATACACATTTCTGGAGCAAATCTATAACAGCAGCTGTGATTTCACAACTCCTGCAGGACCCTGGAGAATACCACATTCAGTCCTGGAAGATTTTTACTCACTTTAAAAGTGATGTTGATATAAAAAAAAAATAGCTAGAAAATGGCTTGCTCTCCATTTTCAATGGAGAGTAGGGCCATCTATTACTTTATTCCTCTGACCTGTGGTTTTGCAGAACTCTAGTGCTGGCCAGGAGTCAACTGGAAGACCAGAAATGGGTTATTAGGGCTCAGTGTTGGTGTGTTTTTTCATCCCTAATGGAAAGGTGAGGAGTAATAGCTGGGCATCAGAGGCAGGGGGTAAGATTTAGGACATGGATGACACACAATCATCTGAAGTTTCATTTAATTCCGTAACACTTTAAAGCCCAAGAAATGGCATAGGTTAGGAGAGTAAGTGTCAGAGTACATTTTTAAAATCAGCAATACAGCTTCTAAAGCAGTGCCCTGCAAACCATCTCAGCGCACACTCCAGGAACCCATGGGACTGCTTTCAGCAGCACATCCCTGCGCGGGTGCTGCCTGTGCTGGGCTGACCCTGGGCCCTGCTTCCTTCACACTGCCTCAGGCAATGCTGCAGTGACTGCACATCCCAGGGCATCTCCTGGGAGCACGGTCCTGCGAGCATGGCTCTGGCTGGGGACCTCTGCTGTAGAGTGCTGAGACACACACATGCACACTCACGTGCATAGTCATCCTTCTGACAAGAAAAATGACATTATTTAAGATTAAAGGAAGGAGAATATTACTGTAAGCATGTCTCTTCTTGAACGAAGTATGCAAGACTATGGTTGAACAATGCAGTAAATCTAAATATAGCACCAGCAGTAATGAAACAAAAATACTAACATGGCAAATCTGGCAAAAACTCAGACTGCTGATGCTAAGTTATTAAAACATTTTTGGTTGATAACTTTCATAGAATCATAGAATCATGTAGGCTGGAAAAGACCACTAAAATCTTTTCTTGTGGTCCAACCACCAACTCACGACCACCACGCCCACTAACCATGTCCCTCAGTGCCACATCTCCATGTTTCTTGAACACCTCCAGGGACAGTGACTCCACCATCTCCCTGGGCAGCCTGTGCCAGTGCCTCTCCACTCCTTTTGAGAAGACATTATTCCTAATATCCAACCTGAATGTTTCTACATTATGCCACTGAATTTTGTTTTTGACCAGGTGCCACCTGCCCTCTTACAGACAAAAAAGCAGCTCCTTGCTGGACTCTCCAGAATTCAGTAGGAACGCAGCATGTGCCTTACCCCAGTCACAGACTGCCATGAACGGGGACAGCACTGCTCATGGGGAACCACACGCAAATGAGCTACTGCTGCCATACTGGTAGGGCTTTACTCAAGGGCACTGGAGAGGTTGCACCTCAAGTACCATGTTCAGCTTTGGGCCTCTCACTACAAAAAAGACACTGAGGTCTTAGAGTGTGTCCAGAGAAGGCCAAAAAAGCTGTGAAGGGTCTGGAGCACAAGTCTTATGAGAAGTAGCAGAGGGAGCTGGGATTGTTCAGTCTGCAGAAGAGAAGGCTCAGGGGGGACCTTATTGCTCTCTCTAAAATGACCTGAAAGGAGGCTGTGGCAAGGTGGGGGTTGGCCTCTTTTCCCAAGCTATGGTTATGGATGAGAGAGAATGGCTTTAAGTTGCGACAGGAGAGGTTCATCTTGGGTAGTAGGAAAAATTTCGTCTCAGGAATGGTGAGGCACTGGCATAGGCTGCCTAGGGAGGTGGTGGAGTCACCCATCCCTGGAGGTGTTCAGGAAATGTAGAGATCAAACACTGAGGGACGTAGTTAGTGGTGGGTTGATCGTTGGTCTAGATGAGCTTAGAGGTCTTTCCCAACCTCTATGGCTCTGTGATTCCAAGGGGGGTGTTTGTGGTGTCAAGGGGCACATCCATGTGGAAAAATGCAGTGTCAGGAAACTGTCATCATGTTCACTACAGAAGGTAAAGCTGGGAGTCCACATCATGATGAAGGACTCATGAATGGCTGTCAGCCCACATAAAACTGCATAATTTCTATAAGTGTGAGGAGATTAACACTATAAGTGTGAGCAAAAAATAATCACAACATAACTGCTAGGCACAGTGAAGCAGATAGAGCCATCCACCTCCAGAAGTGCCTTGGAAAAAAAATAATTAGGCTTCACTTATATTGCTATCATTCTTGTAAAGTCAAACCTGACACTTTATAGGGTTGTTCTTTTTTGAAAAATAAAATAATTATTTTACTTTTTGGTAAAACATGAGTGGAATATTTAACTGCTGTAGCACTGGTCCGCTCTTAGGTCTTGGCTGTGTAAGAACAATTTCGGTAGTGAGATCTGAAGCCTTTTGGTCAGGGGCTGAGAGGAGCGGGTAGCACTAGTGCTGCACGGCAGAACGTCTCTTTGGGGCCGGTCCCGCACCGCGGGGTCCCGCATGCTTTAACCCTTCGCTTCCAGGCGTGAAGAGGCAAAACACGATGCAGGGCACGGCGGGAGCCCGTCTGGACGCCCTTAACAAGGCCACGGCGAGAAACCAGACAGGGCA
>VXAB01010069.1:612437-650892 GCA_013399175.1 Odontophorus gujanensis | reverse complement strand
CGCTTCCCCTCCCCCCGCGAGGCCGCCGCCCCTCCGCGCTGCCCGCCCGAGCCCCGCTTCCCCCCGCCTCCCGCCGCCCAGCCATGAGCGCCCCGCCGCACTGAGCAGCACGCGCGGAGCCATGCCGGGCTGGAAGAAGAACATCCCCATCTGCNAAATGACCTGAAAGGAGGCTGTGGCAAGGTGGGGGTTGGCCTCTTTTCCCAAGCTATGGTTATGGATGAGAGAGAATGGCTTTAAGTTGCGACAGGAGAGGTTCATCTTGGGTATTAGGAAAAATTTCGTCTCAGGAATGGTGAGGCACTGGCATAGGCTGCCTAGGGAGGTGGTGGAGTCACCCATCCCTGGAGGTGTTCAGGAAATGTAGAGATCAAACACTGAGGGACGTAGTTAGTGGTGGGTTGATCGTTGGTCTAGATGAGCTTAGAGGTCTTTCCCAACCTCTATGGCTCTGTGATTCCAAGGGGGGTGTTTGTGGTGTCAAGGGGCACATCCATGTGGAAAAATGCAGTGTCAGGAAACTGTCATCATGTTCACTACAGAAGGTAAAGCTGGGAGTCCACATCATGATGAAGGACTCATGAATGGCTGTCAGACCACATAAAACTGCATAATTTCTATAAGTGTGAGGAGATTAACACTATAAGTGTGAGCAAAAAATAATCACAACATAACTGCTAGGCACAGTGAAGCAGATAGAGCCATCCACCTCCAGAAGTGCCTTGGAAAAAAAATAATTAGGCTTCACTTATATTGCTATCATTCTTGTAAAGTCAAACCTGACACTTTATAGGGTTGTTCTTTTTTGAAAAATAAAATAATTATTTTACTTTTTGGTAAAACATGAGTGGAATATTTAACTGCTGTAGCACTGGTCCGCTCTTAGGTCTTGGCTGTGTAAGAACAATTTCGGTAGTGAGATCTGAAGCCTTTTGGTCAGGGGCTGAGAGGAGCGGGTAGCACTAGTGCTGCACGGCAGAACGTCTCTTTGGGGCCGGTCCCGCACCGCGGGGTCCCGCATGCTTTAACCCTTCGCTTCCAGGCGTGAAGAGGCAAAACACGATGCAGGGCACGGCGGGAGCCCGTCTGGACGCCCTTAACAAGGCCACGGCGAGAAACCAGACAGGGCACGGGGCACCCGACATTTTGGGAGCCCCGAGGGCCGCAGCCCCTCGGCCCCTTCAACAAGTGACAAGATGGAGAAGTGCGGCCGTTCCGACCCCGCCCGGCGGGGCCCAACCGGACACCCCCGGCCCAACGGGGCGGGGCTGCGGGGCAGAGGCCGCGGTGAACGGCTCTCCGCGCCCCGGCCCGCACCTGGCGGCGCCCGCCCCGCCCCACCNGAGGAGGGCGGGCGGGGGGCTGCTGCTGCTGCTGTTGTGCCGGCGGTGCCCGATCCCGGCGCTGGATGGGCGGCCCCGCGCCTCTCGCGGGCTCGGCGGCGGCGGAAGGAGAGCGGCGCCGAGGGCGGCGGCGGGGGGTCGGGGCTGGATGGGCGCCGAGCAGAACCGCCCCGCTGGTGGCAACTAACTTTTGTCCGCCGCCGGCCCCGAGCCGGGCTCCCGGGTGCGAGCTGTGCGGAGAAGGCTGCGGTACCCCCAGCGATTTCGCCGAACTTCCCGGCGTGGGGCAGCGACCCCCGCCCACCCCCGTGGAGCGGTGCCCGGGCGCGGCGCGCTCCCCGCCTCTGCTTTCCGCGCATCCCCAGGGACCGCCGGCGGTCTCCGTGTGCCGCCTCCGGACAGGCGGCGGCCGAGGGACAGCCTCGGGTCTCCAGCCGCTGGCCGTGTGTTCCTGTGCGCTGCTCAGAGCAAGCGTTCTGTTTGCGTTGGTGAAAGGGTGGCTCGGTCTTCCCCACAAAGAGGACTTCTGCCATCGGCGGTCATCGTGCCACTGCCCTAGGGTCCGTCTGTCAGAGGGATAAGGGCTGATACACCTGCGTTTGGGAACTTCCAGGTCTGCCCGTCCTGATCCACCTGCCTCAAACCCTCATGTTCCATGTTAGCACATGGGGCTGTGAAGTAGGACAATCGTTTTTGGCTGCTGCTTTCTTGGAGAGAGAACTGTCCTGCTAGGAACAGAAATTCACCAAAAAAAAGATGAGGTTTGGTTTGCTTTGTGAAAGTGGTATGCTCTTGTGCTGGAGGTGGAGGGCTGCCTCGGAGCTGTGCTCTGCTCCTTGCTGTGAATCCTGCCTTAAGGGGCAGCTGCTGGCAAACATATGACGTAATAAAAATAGTAACTGAGGTGGGAGCAGGTATCTCGCCTGTGAGAAGCTGTGTTTTGTCTCTCTTCTTGGAAAATACAGTCCTTACTAAAACGTGAGGTCGAATGTCTTCACGTCAGTAACGTCTGTGCAGCTGAGGAATCACAGCAGTAGGGTAGAAGACAGTTGTCAGAATGTATCAGATGCTTTTCCAGATGGGGAAACTTTAAAAAGGATCTAATCTGGGTACGTCAGAAACGGGGAAGATTTTCTCCTTTCGCTCTGCATAGAGGTTGTGTCACAAGCTGTGCTGTGCTGTGCAGGCTCATCTTTGCTGGAAGCAAGCAGTGGTCAAGGTTTTGATGGGTCTAGTACCGGTTAGAACACTGATTTGTTAACCGCTCGTGTCTATTAATATGCTTATTTAATCTTTTCAGTTTGGAAGTGGATAGGTTTATATTACAATAACATTAGCACTGTGGTGCTTCTCTTTGCTGTGTTTCCACTGTGCAAATAGAAGAGCTCTTCTGTGCCTGGAGTAAATGATTGCTTCCTGAAGTATGTTTTCATTGCATTTTGCTGTAGTTTAGCTAATAATTGAGCAGAACTCCAGTTACGGGAACTCTTCTTCTCCAGACTAAAAAAAAAGAAATAAAATTAAGTGGTCCAAATTGTTAATCAGCACTGAATTTAACTGTCCTTGGGCATAAAGAATAGATGAAATAAAGCTTTCAAACAAGCCAGAGAAATGGCCAGTGCAGTAATGAATTGAAGGTGTAGCTTTAGCTAATGTAGAAGTTTAGCATGGCATTGAGTTAAAAGGCAATTACAGATACGGTTAAATTCTGGTTCAGAGCCAGTTGTGCTAACATCCCCCTCTGCTGTTTCTAGAAAATATTTCCATTCTGATGCTCTGCAGAGCACTTGACGTGTGTTTTGCTATCAGAGACTTTTGTGAATGTCAGTGGTGTTGTTTTAAACAAACATCGCATCCATCTTTCAATACTCTGTGATTTATGCATTGGATATAAAACACGTACAGTTTGTATTACAGAATGTGTCACATAAGCGCACTGGTATATGGGATACAAAGTGTCTGTCCCAGGTTCTGGTGGATATTGAATAATAAAAATATTTTATGTATGTATTATTCAATAATGTATAAGAACTGCTTGGTGCACGTGCATTTTTTGGGGTTGATGTGTGTGCAACCTGGCTGTTCAAGCAGCATTTCCTTTCAGTGCAAGGTGCTCATCTGTGCTGTGCTCTGCCAGTGCCAGTAGGGCAGAGTGGTGGTGCTTTGGCTGTGTAACAGCCCAGCAGTCCTCAGCTTGGTGCCAGTATCTCTTGGTGGTGCGTATTCCCAGACTGTAGAAATAAAAAGCAAGAGACCAAAAAGAGAAAACCGTGGGGAAACTAGTGAGTAGTTAAATAATCTGGGTTCATCCACGTGCCTTCCACTAGCTTTCTTGTTCAGTCTCAGCTTCACCGCATCTGCTGTCCACAATACCTCTTCTCCATCGTAAGTGTTACTGTACAGCCCTAATTTTAAGTGTAGATCTCGTAGCAGCAGGTTGGAACCAGAAAAGGAGAGGGTGCTGGGAACAGTGGGAGGACTGGGGAAGAAGAGGTTGACTGTGGCACAACTGGTTCATGCTGACCATCTTTGCCCAGACACTTCAGAATTCATCATCCTCCTTTCAGCGCTGTCTTGGAAGCTGCGGTTGTGTCCACACTGAGCTGTCCGTGCCTGGTCCCTGGCTGTGGGGAGGAGGATGGTGGTGGGTGGAAACATGGGGTGGAGAGGTGGGTGGGTTTGCAAGAGCAGCTGTGGGGGATGTGTGGATACCTGAGAGTCGAGTGTATCCTCTGAAGCATGTTAAAATGAAAAGCTCCCTTCATACTGATGTTTTGTCTCCATCCAACCCAACACAGCATTGCTTTGGGGAACATTTCAGATGGCTGCTGTGTCACTTAGTGTGTCAAACATGACACAGGCACTGCTGCAGCTGCATGTTGCTCAATAAATTTCTGTGAAACTTCATTATTTTTATGGGAAGAACTGTCAGGTTATTGGAAACAGTGATGCCTCTGCATGGGCGTGCTGGGTGTGCTCTAAGTAGAGTTATTTTAATATATCAGTATCCTTGTTCACCCCTTCCTTGCTTCAGAGCCTCTCTACTATGTTGAATGCTTGCCTCCAAAGGTCCTTTGCTCAGCCCTTTCATTGTAGTTCCTTCAAGTCCTGCACTGAAGTGGAGGTTATCCAAAAACTTGACCAAACAAGGATTTTGCTAATGGAAATTGGCCAGTTGTACAAAAATGGTATAACAGAGAAGCAGTCAACACTGTTAATTCACCTTGGCAAAAATCGACACCCTGCGTGAAGGGAAATAACACAGCACATGCAACCCCCTTCTCTGTGTCTCTTAAAAAATGGCACAGTATCATGTTTTTTTATTTGATGCCAATCTAATCTTGTTATAAACCACCAAACACACTCCTTGAAGTGACATCTGGGCAAATACTTTGAGAAGAAAAATGTTCCCAGAGTTAATTTTACTCATTATCCCTTCCAGTCATGTTAAATGAAGGTGTTTTGTGGAACTCCTGATTCAACCTTATAGCTGATCAAGTTTGACAGGAGTATGGAAAATAACATTTGCATATTTTGTGTGTTCACTGAGGGGCTTCTTGGGATCCCTTAATGTACGTGATTATTAATTATAAGAATCCATTTAAGTATATACTTTGATCTTGATGATAAAGCCAGGTTATTATTTAAATCTGTTATGCCTTCTGTAGATGTTCTGCACAATAGCCCAGTTATTTTGAGGATGAAGGGAAGACTACATTTTTATTTCCTGCTCATCCATTTATCCCTCTTAATTTCTTTTGGTCAGGGAAATAAGCTGAAATTTAGGAAACTTTTTAGAGGAAACATTTTAAAGTCCTTCACTCAAGAATTAAAGAATACACATTACTTTGTGAATCCTGCCTCAAATACAAGGCCAGTGTGCTGTTGTGGAAGATGTTGTGACAACACACATCTATCTCTGAACTCACTGCTGTGTGAACTTGTCTGCTCATTTTAAGCTGGGAGAGAATCAGTTTCTCAGATAAGTGAGAGAGTCCCATTATTGGACTTAATTGTGTTATTGAGGCACCATGCCGAGCTGATCCCTGTATGCAGTCACGGAGGGGGTCCACGGGGTGGCAGTGGATGAGGCCTGAAGGTCACAGCCCGTGGATACCTGGTAGCAGCCCAAGGTATGGGGTGTGATATGGGGCTGTGCTGAGCAGTGCTTGGGAGAGCTGCAGCCTGTGGGGAACCACGCAGGGTCAGTTCGGGAAGGGTGGCATCCTGTGGGAAGGGCCCACATGGAGCAGGGGCAGAGTGACTGTGGAGGAACGGCAGATACTGTGCGTTATGGGCTGACTGCAGCCAATGTTGAGACTTTTTTGTCCATAACAATGGCTAGTGAGCGATCTCCCTGTCCTTACCTCAACCCTTGAGCCCTTTTCCATCGTGTTTTCTCACCCTGATCCTTTCAGGAGAGGCAGTGAGAGAGTGGTGTGGTGGAGCTCATCTGACCGCGAGGGTGAGACCACGGCAGTGCATCATGTTCCTTCCAGAAAGTCAGATCAGAAGTCAAGGTGAATCTTGCACAACTGGTCTTCACTTGCTAGCCTGAACAGTGAGGAAGCTCACTTGCTGCTCTGGCTGAGTAGGATAAGGTGACACTCAGCACACAGAAGACGCAGGCACTGCATCAGTTTCTTCATTCCTTCTCAGAACCAGCTGGGACCGAGACACGGGGATGAGAAAGAGGCAGTGATTGCTCCCTTGTGTCCTTTTAGTATGAAAGGAACAGAGAATAAGCAAAAACCATTTATATCTCCGGTGATATGCACAGCCACAGCATTTTATGATCTGTAGCATTAAAATAATCCGGGAACTTTCAGAATCTTCATGAAGATGTGGTCTTTCCTAAATACTGGGAGATGACCATCTACTGTGGATGATAAGCAAGTTTTTTCCCATACAGAAAAAAGATGTGATATACTGGCTACTTTTATTTATTTATTTTTTTCAGAAGCAAAGCAGTTTTTGCTCATGTTCATTAAAAATGGAGAATTAGATTTGGTCTGGGAATTTGCTAGCAATGAGTAATGATTTATTGATGTGGCAGCAAACACTCCAGCTTCTCTCAGAGAACGGCAACATGTACAATTGGAGGCACTAACAATATTTGTCGATAATAGGCACAGTTGCTTTTGCAGGTGTCTGAGAGCTGTGAAGAGAGTCAGCTCTAAACACGAGTTCTTGATGAAAGAATTTCCTGTGCACTCATACTTCACAGGGAAGCGTAACCTGAAGCACAGATTCTGTGTTCCCACAGTAATTCAGAATCAGACAACTTTCCTTGAATCTCAGCACATACCTACTTAGGTCCACTGTTGTTTTTTCATTTATATATATTATTCAGAACTGGCTGAACTACCAATACTCAAGGTTCTCCACGAGGAGCAGTCAAGACTGTGTTACTTAAGTGGGTGCAGTAGGCACGTGATGGTCCACATTCCCCAAATCACTCATATGTGGTCTCTGTTTAGTCCTGCTAGTGCCTGCAAAAAAAAAAAAAAGGATGCACTGAGTCAGCACAGGGTCTTATGATCATGCCTGTGAAATTCAGTGTTGTTTGAACGTTCTTCCTAAGTCATTTGTATTTATGTCCGTTGAAATGTCAGAGCACCATCTGTCCTGACTATGCAAAAACAGGCTAATGAGATGTGCCAGCATCCTGTGTGGGGACAGTGGAATTACCTGCTCAGTATTTAAGTTTGTCAAGTTGAGTGTGATGCCCTGTAAAATTCATTTGTATTAGATAATGTTGATATCATTTGGGTTGGATGCAAATAATCTTGATTACTGTGTCACCTTACTGAATTTTTTTCCTTTCTTTTCCTGTTGGCACAAACTGTACTAAATAACTGGGCAACACAAACTGTTCTGGCTTGTCCTATAGTACGGGCAGCCAGGTTTTATGGCTCTGAATTAAGCTGATGAGCTAATGCTTTTTAAAAAGTCATTTTTGCTGCTAATTCTGTTTTTTTTTTTCACTAATTCTACATTCCAAATTAGGTGCAGTGTGGTGCAAAGTTCTTCGTGTACCGCTCAAACATTATAAGAGAACATTAGAATGAAGGAGACTGATGATATTTTACATGGAATGTTGTTTCCTTTTTTTTTCTTTGAAAATTACTGCAGGAATTGAGAAGGACACGCGTGACTGACACAACCTCCATCTGCTTTCTGTAGGGCAACAATGGTCTTTCATTTCTTATTATCACTGAAGATCACCATTGTGAAGATTCTGCTACGATGCAGGAAAAACTGTGGAGAATATTTTAATAGTACTACTTCCCTTCTTACGTATTGGGATCCCATAGATATTAGGGAGCTGTCTCCCTGAAGTTTGACTTTTAAAATAGCATAATTTCTTAACTTACTGAGGAGTAGTTAAGGAAGGAGATGCAATGAAGGCAAAATAAAACTGTCAGCAAATCATTTGCGTCAATTATTTCACAGGTGGGATGAGGCTGAATGTTTAGTGCCACCGTTCTGAGGTTGCTAGGTTGATATTGCACAACTGACCATGAGAATCTCTTTACTAATAGATGGTATTTTGTACAGCGTAACCTATTGCTAGAATGCTTGCTTCCAGTAACTGTCCTTCGCAGGAGGAAGGGCACTGCAGAAGAGGCTTACTTTTGGTTAGTGAGCTGTGCTATGCAGTGCAGTGCTTTCTTCCTTAAGAAGCTTCATGCTAGGTGAGTGGACAGCACGATCTTTCTGTCCCCACACTTAGAAGTGTGAATTAAAGTGGACACACACACATTTAATAAAACGAGAAAGAACGTAGTGGTGACTGGAGCATGTGTTGAGGTGAGACAGATGATCCTTATGGGTCCCTTCCAACTCAGGATATTCTGTGATTATATGGAATCTGCGATAAGTTTTCCTGTTATGAGCTTTTTGTTTTTATGGAAGCAAGACAGAAATACTGTCAGGCTTTCTATAGTTGCCTGCAATGAAGTCCTGGTGTTCTGTAGTCCAAAGCTTGTCTGGCCTCTTCCACGGTAGGAGAGTGCTCATAAGAATGCGGTGCTTTTTTCTTTCTTTCCTTTTTCAAGGAAGCAAATGGATAACAGTAGCTAGTCCAGTCACAACTAAATCTTCCTACAGTGATCAACAGTACCAGTGGGATAAGGTAGGCAGCAAGGAGAAAGGTGCATGTCCCTGTGAGCAGTGATGTGTGGCTTGGAGCAACCGTGTTTCAGGGTTTGCTGATGGGAGGGCTCATAGAAAACTTCTAGTGAAATGTAACACCTGTGGACTTCTTAGGTGATATTTTTCTGTTTGGATTATAGCCTTTGTGGTCTGAATACCATGTCCTTTGTACTGTTGGAAAGATGAGCTTACAGCGCTGCTTTTGTCTTTCACCACTGCTGCTAGCTCCCATTCACCAACGATCAGCGATGAGATCAGAGCTGCCAGAGGTGTGTTTTGGCATCTAAGCTAGGCTAGGATGGTTTTGATAAATGAATTGCATGAAGCTCCCTATTTATCTCTTGCATTCTCAATTGATCTCTAAAACATTGCTAACTAGCAGAATGTTGTCCTCGTTTGTGCCTGCGTCATTATGACAGTACTGGGACCTATTGCTGAGATAAGGCTCAAGTGGAACTAACCAGTGTGCTACTCAGACAAAAAAATAACTTCAGTGACAATCAATGAAGTATTTGTGTTGCTTTTGAGATAGGAGTGGGTTATTTATACAACTGCTGGGCAGAAACTACAGTGGTAGTCACACAGAATACTCTGGGGAGTGAGATTCAGTGCCCGACGAATGGATGAGACTGCTGTATTCTGGAGGTTAATTTACTTGTGCGAGAAAATTTACTGAGCCCTTGTATCTGCTAGTAGAGGCTGTTTATTAGTCCAAGGTCTCTCTGAAAAGTTAGGGAAAGCTACTGCCTAAAAATATGTTGCCTCCTTCACATATATTTCTGCCAGCTTTATTCTTTCTTATTTTCATGTTTCTGGTGTTTTTGTAAACATCCTACTGTTTTCAAATGCAGCAAAATTTGGGCATAGAGCCTTTCCAAAATAACTGATGTTAAAGCTTCCTATTTTGTGAGGAGTTTGCCTGGAAGTTATTCGACAATTTTTCTTCTGATGATAACCTTTCCCAAACCAAATAAACAGTACACAAAACATAGGCTTTAACCAAGTTTTGTTGTAGAGAGGTTCTATGTCTGTCATAGGTTTGGTAGATCCAATGAAAGGATTCTCCTCACTTATGGAAACACATTCTGAAGTGACAATTTGCAGTGCTTTTAACTTCACCTTTTACTAGGACTGTTTGCTAAATGTGCAGGAGCCAGATAAACTTGCAGGATTTGCACGTTATAAGTGAAACAGTTGATGAAATGCTTTGAGCTGGGGTGTGTGCGTCTGTATGGAGAGGGGAGAGAGGTCTGTGGGCATGAAAGAATGAAATGGATGACACAAGGCTAATTCAGGGGCTTTATAGTTGTAGCTCTTGTGAGTCAATAATTTTCTTAACTCAGAGATACTATTAGTAGCAAAAAGCTCAAGCCAGCCCCCTCATCACACTTTAAGTGCACAGTGTTAAGACATGGCTGGTAAGTTTTCTTATGTGCAATCTTATTGAACTAATGCATCTTGTAACTTAAATTTCATACTGTATTGATTTGAATGTTATTTGGTTTTAGTGTTCCCAGGGTTTCCTGTCACTACTAATGGTGAGAAAAATGATGCACTGATTCTGGCTTTTCTTACAGTCTCTCTTATTTCCTATGCCTTATTGGAATGTACCAATCCTTAAGTTTTTTGGAATTTCTCATCTGCCAAAGGACATTTTGAATGTCTGCACATTTAGACATGCACCCATACCTGTGTTTGTTTTACAAAATGAAACATTAAAAAAAATAAATCCCAACAGGAATACTATATATTGTATTGGCTCATCATTCTGCTTAGGTGCATTTTGGATGTGTTCACTGCTATTTGTTTAAATATTTAGTGTGAACTGATCCATGCTTTTTAGAACACTTAAATATGAAGAGAACCTTAATTTTCAGATGACTTACCCTCTGCCATTCAATATAAATTTTTCAAACCAAGTAAAAAGAAAGTTCAGCTGCTGGCCCTGTATTATATCTTCTGCTTTTGTAGAAGATCAGCGCAATAGGCAAGTAGCAACTTGTACTCCTATACACATTTCTTTATTGTAAAGTAGTTTGAGACATTGTGAAGAAGCTCCTTAGTATCTGTATGGGAACTGCTGAGCCACTGAATGAGCTCCTGAAGGAAAGATCCGGTCTGCCCTGGGAGCACAGGTGAAGGTGATTCACCTGTGTGACCAGAAGGGGTGAAGCCAGGCTGCACCCCTCATAATCCTCCTTTAAGGGCTGACTGCAGCTGAGGAAGGATCTCTTGTTGGAGGTCCCTCCTTTGTGGAGTTCCTTCCCTGGGAACCTAGATCTTTGGAGGTGTGTGAGCACTCATTTTCCTTCTTTTGTAACATCTCCTTGCCCATGCTGGTCTCTTTGCTTTTACAGCCTTTACAGTATCTTATGATGACCTCCTTGGGAAGGTGGCTTAAATATAGGAAACCTCCTTGTAGTTGATTTATGGAGTCCCAGGTCATCTGAAAAACTTTTCTTAATACTTCATTTTTCCCAGCTTATAATGTACGTTAGGTGAGTTTAGACATTTCCTTCTCCTTCCATCACTTTGTTTTTGTTATTGTTGTGTTGTTTCACACATTTTCATTCAGTGTGTTAATATGAAACTTTTGAATGTTCTAATTGCAAATTCTGGATTTTATGCACTTCAGTAGATTTTTTATATTGCATTGTTGATTGTTGCTGTGAAATTACGATAGTTGGGGTTGTAAAGCTGCACACATTTCAGGGTTTGCAATGTCAAAGATATGCATTTTGATTACTTTTAAAATACTCCTTCTGTGGCACACTCTATGGACAAAGTACAATAAGGAGCACAGGTGAAGTTCTGTTCCTGAAACTGTTTTGAAGCTGCGGCTTGTGATAGTGTTTTGCCTCAATAGCACGCTGAGGACTAAAAGAAAAACAAAAATTTGTCATGAGCTGGTGATTTGTCAGAGAGATATTTATCATCAGAGTAGGCGCGTAGAAGGAGTGAGTCAGTAATCTGTCCTGCGCAAACTCCTTCATCTAGCAAAGTATTTAAAAATACATGTTTTTCTGGATCAGATCACAGTGCTTGGGAAATTGCTAGGCTCTAACTGTTTGAATGTGTGATGCACATGGAACAAATTCATTTGATGCCAATCTTAAAAAGATCTTTAAGGGAAGGCCACTGAAACCTTTGCCAGTTAAGTGTATGATACTTGAGAATGGATAATCCTTTTGAAGTCAAAGTGCTTAAATTTAGGCTCATAAGTTATATGCTTAACTGCATCAAAGGCTAATTATAAAAAGAAACTCTTTATTTTGTTTAATTAAAGATCATTCTTGAGATACTAATGCCTCTATCTGTTTTGTGGGAGAAGGAGCCAGAGAAGAGATTTAAAATACCATAATTTTTCTCTTTTTGATTCAAAGTACTTTTTCCCATTGAATATGTAAAATCTATCTTTTTTTGGTGGTATTCCTTTGCTTATTTTTCATATATCTTGGAAGTGAAGTTAAATTTATTTAACAGTAAGTTGCTTTTATTTATTTATTTATTTATTTAGGTGGAAAAAGATCTTTTCCATTTGTTGAAAAATGACTCATCATAAATACAAGTAGTAGGCAAAAAGATATGCTCAGAGACAGCTGCTCTGTCACCCAAAGTGGCACGTGCTATTGATGAGAACTGCTCAGAGATCCCAGTGTGTTTTTGGAGTTGCCTCATTCATTATCACAAAAAAGCTGTTACGTAGCTGAAGAGGAGGAGAAATCTTTGGCATGGTGAAGATGTTGAAGGATGTTTTTTCCCAAGCTTATCTTCCATGTGTGGATTCTAAAAAACACAATGTTTTTTTCCCTTTGCTGAAGCAAAATAGCCCTTGAAGCAGAAGTAATCAGTTTCCAGATTAGTGGTAGCACTGTGGTTGAAATCAGTGAGAATTTTCTGTTATGTCATTCATCTATCCAGGCTGTCATCATTTGGGACAGCTACCATTTTTATGTTATTTAATCCCACGTGAGACTCCAAAAGCATCCAAAAGAATGAGAAGATAACATCTTGAGAAAGCCCCACAGTATTTAAATCCTCCTGTTGCTGTGAATTGTCCTTGAAAGAAGTTTGGAGGAAGGATAGCGGTGATGCTATTTTGTGCTTCATACCTTAATTCTTAGTTAGGAAAATACGTATGGTTTTGAGTAATCCTTGCTGCTTTGTCTTTGCATTCTAGTCTCTCTAGTCTTGTGAACTTTTGATATATCATCTGCTTTGAAATTATTTTCCCACCGGGGACGTGTTACTGAAATCTAAGTAATAATGGAAATATTACATTTTCAAAGGAAGTAATAAAATATTCCCAGGCAAATCTTAATGTTCTCTTCTCTGTCCACTTGAGACACAACTTTACGTTGATTGGTGTGTTTCAGTGTTGGCCATCATTATTAAACTTTAGTCTTCCTCTGTTACAGCTGGGTGGCTGTTTTGTTGTTTTTGTAAGAAAACTGAGACAGAGGGATGGCTGTTACAGCAACACAGCAGATAAGCAGATGGTTTGCAGTTTGAACTCTCCCATGCCTTGTTCCTAAGTCAGATGAGCCCTTACACAAGCTGTAGTTGTTCCTATACACAGAAATGCTACAAGATTACTCTTTAATAGTTGATTAGAAAATGTGGCTAGAGAAAAAAGAGGCACTTGTTCTGGCAAAAAGATGTGCTTGTGTGAATAAAATGCATCACAAGGGTTGCAAGTCCATGTGCTCATCCTCAGGATCCAGTGGCCAATGTCAAATGGAAACTGCATTTCTGCAGTATATGTGAAGAAAGCTGAATAATGAAAAAAACAGAATAAAAAACACCGCTGTTCTGCAATATGACACCGTGTAAACCTTTTCCAGTGCTCTGTAGCTTTCAAGTCAATTACATAAATAATATTCTCAGTAACAGAACAGTCTTGTACATTTGTCTCTAAACAGACTTCAGCATTGCAGTGGTAAGGCTTATTGGTGTGTAAGTCATTAAACTGTATGCAGATTTGTTTGTGTGTGCTAGTTCCCTGCTCTACTGGCACATCTCAATGTGATTGTTGAAGGATTCCCTGAAAAAGAAAAACTCCTCAAGGAACATCTTTTGAACATTAATGCCCAATCAAGGGGGAGTGAGTTATTATTTCCATAATGAAGTCATCTTTCCCCTTGAACTGAGGTGCTGCATAAAATGCAGACAAGAACAAAAGCACTTCTGCTTATTTGATCTTCCAAGAGCAAACTTAAGATCTGCCATTGCAGAGTTTGACTGCTGATAATCTATGAGTCCAGGTGCACAGAAGAGGTGGAGGAGCTTTTCTTTCTTTCTTCATATACAAATCTCTTGAAATAATACTGAGACATGAACGGCAAGGAACCTCATCAACTGCAGCAGAATAGTACCAAGTCTGTCTGCAAGTGGTGGATGTAGCTGGTCATGTTCATGCCTCCTCCTGTTGGCCATGTACGTTGAACTGTGTTGGCTGGAGACAGTTTCTGAGGCTTGTCTCAGCACCTTTAGGTTTCAGAGCTGAATTTTTCCTAAGACTTTGGCTTTACTGAGCTTTCAGAGCTGTTGTCTTGATGTACTGGGGAAGCAGCTAAGGTAAGTGCTGTGTAATGCAAAGCATTTGCCATTTGTTTTCTCTCTGACCTGGGTAGCTTCTATCTTCTTTCCACATGACCACCTTTCAGCTTCCTTTATGCTGCATCTGGTATAGCAAAGCTAGTATTTTTTACATTAGACTCTGCATTCAGCTATATTCTGCTTCCTTCTAAAGCTGACTTCAGAATGTATTTCTATGTAATTAATAGTTTTTGTGATATTTCAATATTGCTGTGAATTAGGGAAGTTATGGGAAGAATTTGGATCTTCAAGGCAAAGTGCAGGCTCAGTGAAAAATACAAGTAGGGAGATGGGCAGAAACCTTATTAAATTGGCAACAGTAAGAATTCCAGATTGAATAATGTTTTTTCATAATGCGTCTTATTAAAAAAAAAAAAAGGGAAGAAAAAGAAGGAAAAAATAAAATTGCAAAAAGTTCTACAGTAAATAGCAATTGTGCTACAGTATGCAAGGATATGAGCTAATATTTGCCTAGTCCAGGAAATACCAACAAAATGTCACTTAGAGGAGAGAAAAGCACAACTTAAAGCTGTGGTGTTTTCTTCATCTGCTTCCGTAGGCACAGTATAGACTTTATAAATGTAGTTTGAGATCAGAACATGTCTTGTTTTGAAAAAGTGTTTCTGATTTTTATTCACTAAAATTCAAATTGGACTATTTAAATTTTGGAATCAGGAAAAATGCATGGAGTTGAAAAGAGCTTTAATTATTTCTCTTTCATTTCCACTTTTTTTTTTGGGCTGTCGTTGTGAAGCATTTGAATAAACATCATCACAATGTACCTTTTTACATTTGATGATCTTTAGCTATATTATGAGGGCTGCTCCAAAAGTATTGCCTTCGGTTTTATTGTGTTGGCCTGTGATGTCAGAGGTAGCTGTTGGTGGTACAGCAGCAGAAGCTGAACCTTCCCACCAATATTCCGTTCCATTTTGTTTCCTTGTGACAGATGGAAAAACAGGGGCAGTCTGACACAATACTGTCTGACGTGGAAGTGTGGATGGATCGAAGGTGTGTAGCATTGATTTTCTTCATGTGGAAAAAATGGTACCCGTTGACATTCATTGATGCTTGCTGAACATTTCTGTAGACCAAATGATGGATGTGAGCACAGAGAAGCCATGGGTGGTACATTCCAGCAGGGGTGACAGCGACAGTGGGTCACCTCTGCTGGTGTGGATGTGTATGAGTGCAACATGCAGACTGTTGTTCAGTGCTGATGGAAATACATAGCTAACGGTGGTGACTGTGTTGAAAAATAGAGCAAATTCTCAGCTACAAAACACTGTCAAACTGTGTTATTGTGCGCTTTGTATCTGCTGTAGGAGGCATTACTTTCAGAGTGACCGGAAGGTATTTAAACAAAAAAAAACCACACAAGAAAATGATTTTTTTTTCCAGTAACATAGGTTAATCTAACTGAAACCTTAGTTCATCTGTAATATACCGTATTTTGATATGTTAACCCTGATATCTTCATATGTTTCTAGTCTTTAATGGCTTTATAATATTTCATTGTTGATTTCCTTTAGCAATCTTCAGCTATTGCAGCACATTTTCTATTTTTCCTTTTTTTTTTAAAGAAAGGAGAGAGAGGGAATAACATTCAAACAGAAACACTTTCCGTATTTATTCAAGCAAAAGTCCTGACCTACTCTGTCTGTGACCCTGTCTGTTTTTGGTGCTTCAAGGCAATAACCTCTGTAATATTGCCCTGAAGTTTTAGGAACTGTATTACATTACAAGTATCTAATATTTTGTTACTTACTGTTATAAAGTGAGTGTGTTTGTGATGTCTATAAATGCCTGTAGTCTGCTGTCTAGATTTGTGTGGGACTGAAATTTAGTATCTAATTCTGTATTGTGTGAAGATTGTGTTCAAGTTGTCCCTTGTTATTTCTGATGAATTATCTGTTGACTGTTTTCAAGCTAGATGTTACTCTCTTTGATGTGTCCTCACCTTTGTTTGCCACTGCTGTCCTGTGCACTTTATGGCTAGGTTTGCTGGACCTGCAGCTCAGCCTTTGCTCACATGTTTATATTTGATGTATTTTCTGAAGCTGGGGGACTGGAACCCAGGCACAGTTGCAGGTCCCAGTGTACATCTGTTGTACTCTTGCAGTCCTCCATCCCAGTGTTCACAAAGTAGTCCTCCCTCCTGCTTTTGGACTACTCCTCTTCTTTGAGCAAAGCTCTTCACTGCCCTCTTTAGTGTATAGCTCTTGTCTTCATTATCCTTTAATACTTTTTACATGATCAGGAAGCATTAAAATCTCATCAGTCATCCCTCTTTTGCATTACTCCTGAATGTTTCGCTGTATTCTCTCTTAAAAGATCCCACTTTCCTAGTTGAAACCATTATTAGGCCTTCCTGGTTCACATGAACCAATGAAAACTGGATTTACCGAGTCTGACTTCTGACCTTGTCCACAAGCATTTATTTGAATTCAGTTAAATCACTGATAAGGCTGACCATCTCTCTCCATATTTTTTATTTTGTTCTCCCCTTGCTGTGTTTCATGTGCCTGCTTGTGCTTGAGCTCTCTTTTATCTTGAGATTGAAGGCTGTAATTTATTTTGGTCACCTAATGTTTTTCTTTTCTATTGTTTTTTCTTTGAGATGAAAAATAAATTTATTATTACTGTATCTTAATTTTATTAGAGTCGGTTAACTTGACTGTTGAGAAGATGAGAGGTGGAGGCAGGAGGAGAGGGAAGGATTTTATCCTGCATATCAGAGAGCTCAGAAATCCTTGAGACATTTGAGCCTCTTCTTTATCTTTAGCTGGAGGTTATCTGCTGTGCAAAACACTGTGTTCAGTGTTGAACAGAGCTGAGCTGCTCTGGCAGTGATCCTGCTTCCTGCCTTGAAAGTTTTTGCATTGCCTTAGAGCAGCGGGCTGGAAACCCTGCAGCAACCACAGTATTAAAAGTTAAACTTTTTTTTTTTGTGAGTAATTATTTATGGCAATAATTAATCAATCAATATAGTGGCTTGTATGCATTTTGGCTTTATTTTGCAATTTGTTTCCTATCTGACCTGGTTTGTAGCCCTAAAGGTTGTACTTGGCACTGCTGAGCAGAGATGTATGTTCCTGCTATGTAGCGGGGGAGGAGCACCAACCTTGTAGCTAACACCCAGCAAGGAGGAATTTCAAGCAGCAGCTACTGAACAATTTGAACTATTGATTAAGATGTCACAAAATTTATCTCCATTTGAGATTCTGTGTATGAGATTTCTCATCAGGTGGATTTTCCATCCTTTTTCCTTCCTGCTTCCTAACAGCAAAAGCTGTCCGAACCTCACCCCCTTTTCTATCACACTGATTCTTCTTTTATTCTTTTATTTTATTTATAATTTATTTCCTCATGCTTATTTTTCCATCTTTACTCCTTGTTTCTTCAGGTCTTCCTTGTAACTGAGTTACCTACTTAAACATGCATTTCAAATGGTATTGACAGTCAAAACAAGCTAAATAAGTTGCATGTCTTAGGACATTTTCCCCTACAAGTAGAACAGTGTGAGTGTATGGGCAGAGTGCATCTACATAAAATCAGGAGGAAAAATTCTAAAAAGTGACTGAAAAGGTCATTTTGCCCAGTGTTATTCAACCTGTGGAACATGAATCACTGCTGTGCCATAAATCACTGCAAAATGGTCCTCAAAACAATTATAGGAATGCTCCAGGCACACACTCCCACACTCAGCAGGATTGTGTCAGGGTGTGTGGGCAGGCATAGTCAGCAGTTGGCTCTCAGCTACTGTCCAAGCCTCATTAAAATGTTTATTGCTGGACTGTCCAGAATTTAACCAAGTTCTGTTGTTTAACCCAAATGCTAGGTATCCATGGTCTCAATTTTAAGTGATGCCAACTCAGTAGTTAAATATAACTAATGAATTTTTGTCAGGTACTAATGTCATATGTAAGTGGCAAAAGGGTAAGTGCTGATTCCTGTCCATTGTCTGGGTAGAATGATGCCCCAGAACATCAGTTTTTGTGCATTGGAAGTTCATGTGTGTGTGACTATGGATTTAGGCAAGACCTAGGAAGGTACGTATTATTTTTATTTAAAGTGTCTGAGTGATGCTGATACTCCACAGAAGGACTCCACAGCTGATGCCTTCCTGAGTCCTGAGACATGCAAGTTTTATTCTAATGACCTCCCTTCTTTACAGTACTTTGTTTTAGTATGTGGAAAAGCAAGTCTGAGTTTTGGTAGTCATCTTGCTCAGTGCCTTAACCTGTGTAATGCTAAAGGTCTACCGTTTACTGTTCTGTAGTCTGCCTTATGCACCTGTGCAACCTTCCACGTGTGCACACTGCTCTAAGGTGCCTGCCTGGAAAGGACTCAAGGGTAGAGTTGTTTTGTCCCAGATACATGCGTGGTTCTTTACACTGTATTTCTCAGCATGTCTAAATATAAATAACTTCTTTCAGTCCACCTGTGTTTGCAGTTGTGCTTTCCTAACTATAGCAAAGAAGAACTGAAATACCTTTCTTAAGACTGGAAAAGGACGAATGTTTTCAGTGATTGAAAGGGAACATATGGACCTTCAGGAAGTAAGGACACTTGAGAATCAGTTTTGGAATACATGAATATTTCATAGGATAATGTTGATTTTAACATCGTCAGAAACTTAAACACGGATAAACCGTTTCCATAAAAAGATGTGTAATGTGCCCTCCAAAGATAGTGAAGGGTTTAGAGGGTGAGATGTATGAGGGATGGCTGAGGGCCCTGGGTGCGCTCAGCGCAGAGCAGAGGAGCTGAGGGGAGGCCTGATGGCGGCTGCAGCTCTCACAGGGAGCGGAGGGGCAGCGCTGAGCTCTGCTCTGTGTGACAGCGACAGGGCCCGAGGGAACGGCATGGAGCTGTGTCAGGGGAGGGGCAGCTGGGGGCCGGGGGAGGGCTCTGCGCTGATGGGGTGCTCATAGCCACGTGTAAGATCTCTGAGAAACTTCTGTGCTAAATTATTTCTAGTGAACACATCCAAATTACATGTTCTGCGATTGGTCTGATGCTGTAGTTAAATTTGGATAACCTTCCGTGATGTATTTGTGACCCAAAATTTGGAGTGCTTACCTTGATGCATGTAAATAGGAGAACACTTTGAAGAAAAGGCATTGGATATCCTGACAAATAGGGCTGCAAGTGTATTCACTCACATTTCAAGTATGATAAAATCCTCCCAAACAACTGACTTGTTCTCTTGAAACGGAGCTGGTAGGAACAGCAGTTGCCTACAGGCAAATAATTAGTACAGATTTCAGTCCAGTTAAGATCTGGCAAAGAAGCAGATACCTGCTGAAATCCTGTGCAGTGAGTTTCAAGCAGCAGCTGCAGTGTTAGGTGGTACTAATAATGAAAGAGTTACATTAGGAAATAGTTCCTACCAAGTGTTTACAAGCTTATTTTCCCCCTGCTAGAGGGATAGCATAGACAATGAGATCAGCTGATACAAATTCTACAGCCTGTGGACTTTTTATTTCCACATGGTAAGGGGTCAAGCCAAGAAGAACCCACTCTTAATATTCACGATATTAAGAAAGCAAACTTCCATGGAAAAAGAATCAAGGTATTCTTACTTTTAGCCTTCAAGGAGAAAACTATCTAATGCAAAAAAAAAAAAAAAAAGCAAAAAAACCCACACCAAAACAACTTTCTGATAAAGGCCAAAAATGTAATTAAAATTCTTGATATCCAGTATGAACAGGAGCTGATAAAGAACCTTTTTAGTAAATATTTTCCCTTAGGACCCACAAAGGAACCTGGCATTACTCCCTGCTCTGCTTTGGGAAGATGTAATTAAAGTAGAATGGGAGCTTCTGAATAAAACAGGCAATGTGTGAAGCCTTACAGGTTTGAGGAAGAAAAATCTGTTTCATATTCATTTCCCTGTAGTGTATGGAGCAGAGGCTTTGCTAACAAAAGAAACCACTATACCAACTGTGTGAACAGGGAAATTTGTTCTAGGAAGTAAATAGAAACATGCAGAAGTTCTCGAGAGAAGTGGTGTGGTATCAGCTACTCTCTAGACATTGTTAAATTCTGGAGGTTTTTTCAGGACTAAATATGGAGATTGCTACCACAACATATACGAATGAAAGCATCTTGGCAGTACCAGTGGTACAAATCAGGGCCTTATGCATGCTCTTTGGAGGTTCATTTCATGCTCTCAGATATGTCAAAGTGTTGTGCTGCCTGGCAGGAAAGGATTTAGTTGCTTGATCCCACCAAGGGGTAGTGTTCATTTGCAGTGAACTCGCATCACCATAGGTGCTTAAGTCTTGGCATTGGCCACGGTAAGTAAAATTCTGAAAAAATGTTAAGCCTATAGTCAACCATGCTTAGAAAAGAGGTGGAAATCTAAGAAATTCAAACAGATTTTGTATGTACTGAAGGCTGAGTAGAGCAGAGATGCTCAAATTAATACATTTGTGAGGTAGTCATTAATATAATGTGTTTTATTTGTCAGGCTGATACCTAGCATGCATGGGCTAGCAGTCAGCATGCACATACAGCCATAGCATCATGTAGGTTAGAAAAGACCTCCGAACTCATCAAGTCCAACCAATAAGCCTGACCTCTACTGAGTCCCATTGCTAAACCAGGTCCTTTAGCACTATGTTCACTTCTCTCTTACCAGGGATTGGGACTTCACCATCTCTGGTCACAGCACACACCACCTAACCCTGCGGGGATGTTAAAAATGACATGGACATGAGATTTGAGTGTAATCTGGTTGAAAAGTATTGGTAGGGAGGAAAGGAGTAGAAGGAAGCATGTGGGATTTGGGGAGGGGACTTCATCAGTGGGCAAGCAAACTCTCCTGGTTCTGCTGCTTGTTCTATGTGATGTCTGGAGGCATTATATCTTGTAGCTACTATCCTGCTGTACACTGTATATATATATGTATTTTTGTGTGTATATGCTTCCCTCCTTCCTGAGTAATTAATACCTTTTTTTCTTCTCGTCTTTCAGGAGGTAGCCAGTGTCTCATTTACAGTATTATTCTTGCTTGTGTTCAGAATTACTCATTTTTGTTGTGAATTCTGCAGCCCTCACTGCTGTGTTATGAGATTTACTTAACAATACTTTATAAGGCTAGGTAAAACTGTGTAATCATCTAGGCTGAACCGTGACTTCATCCCTATCACGTAGTGGCAAACTGAGAAGTAGACAGCTTAAAATTATCTACTGATTTCTGTGGTCATTGAGGCACTCCTCCACTCTGCTTATCAGACCACAGCATTAGGTCCAGGTTGCATTCACTGCTCCTGTTGACCTCAGTTTGAGGCTTTGGCATGCTGAGTAAGACATGATATATAAGAGCTGTGTAGATACCGATGGGTCTGAAAAAAATTGGCTCAAGTGAGGTAGCAACTTAGAAAAGCATAGTGGGACATCTGCAGGTGGGAACCTCACCACCAGGTCCCAGATTGTGAGGGGATTTTATCCTCAGACTGGGCAGTACTAGAGGGCAAGGAGGTGTGGCTTTGAGAAAGAGAGAGGGAAGTAGGGTAGTGTCAGACTTGCTTGAAGTTGGGGTGCTGAATTTTCCATGGGGAAATGGAGTTCCCTGGAGTCCGTGGTGCAGAGTGTCAGGAGGAACAATGTACAGATTTGCATCTGTGCCTTCTGTCTTCTCATCATTCAGACACTGTGTACTGGCTCCCCTAGCAGCGTTTTCCATTCTATGTTACAAGTGCCTGCTTCTCATTTTCTGCCTTCTCACTCCAGCTTCTCACCAGCTCTGTATTTTGTTCTTTGTTCCCTATGACCTGAACTGTTTGGTCCCAGAACCACTGTCAGAATGGATGGATCCTTTGGAAATGTTGGTTTTTAAACATCATTAGAGCTTTAATGAATGTGTGCAAATGAAGATCTGTGAGCATTCTGTCAGACGTTGCCACATGGGGTTTTTGAAGTCTGGAAAGTCAAACCAATCTCTAATAAAGAGATTACCTCTCTGCTGAGTTTTCACGTCCCTGAACTGAAAATGGAATATCTGAAATTTTCAAAGGGAAATGCTTCCAGGAAAGAAGTTGAATGTAATATAAACAGCTCAATTTCTCTTAGAATGCATATTCTGTATTTCAAAAATGAAAATAGAAAGAATTTGTCATTTAAGTCTGAATGTGATATCATGAAATGTTTCAGCTTAAAGTAGTTAAAATCCGGCAAGTGAGAGGCACATAAAGGCAGTGTCAGATCTAATAATTGGCACTGATATTAACTAGAATAGATATATGAATGCTATGGATTGAAAGGTTTTAGTATCTGACACTGGATTATTTTTTGCTGCCACCTGACGAATTTTAATATCCATGGCATCGGTTTGGGTTTGTAGAAAGAGTGCTGAGGTAGGGCTGGCGTGGCATTTGCCAGAAAATAAAGGAGCAAATAAGGTATTTCCCTGCAGCAGCATTAATGCCTCTTGAGGAATGCTGGTTGCATATATCACAGTAGCATGCTTGGCGCTGTTTTGTATCAAGTTGCTCTCAAAGCTGATACACCTTTCTCAGATGCATTTGTTTGAAGTAGTGGTTTCTGGAAAATGATCCTTCAAGGTTCTCCAGCAACTGAGGGGCGTAGAAGTAAGGAAGAGTTTGACAGTAGAAACATTGACAAATGATATTGCTACAAGGAAAGTACAGCAGAGTGGGAGCTAATGATAATGAAGACACTCATTTTGTTTTTCTACAGATTTTTTTTCTTCATCCTAACATTTATTTGCGCAAGTAAAAGCTCTTTGTTATATTGCAAAGCAAACCTTCCAGGTTGGTTTTTACATGTATACTGCTTTGTTGTAGGGTGGTCAGACAATCTGAGCTCACCAGGGAAGGATCCTGATGAACCCCTAAGAAGAACCCTCATCAGGCACTTTGTGGAGAGGTTGAACTGGCTGTCTTTGACATCACAAGTGCACTGCATTTAACAACATCCTAATTTAACAAGTATAGTGGGTTAAGAGCTTGAAACAGTTTAAAATTAGTCTTAATTTTAATTTTAAGTGAGCTATACTATTTGCTTGAATAACCAAAGGCATAAAGCTTTGTCTTAAATTTTGAGTGTTTTAAGTGCTTTATTCCATAGGCTGATACTGAGCACTGCTGCTATGCTGGGACAGAGTGCTGCTCTGGAATACAGCTCGTTCAGACCATGCACAGGTATTTTCCATGAGGGCTGTCTGCTGTCTTTAGCTCTGGCTGTCATCCTTGTTTACTGCTGGAATTTTGAGCTAGAAAAGCTGCAAACTCAGTGTGACTTGAGTTTGCACTTACCAATTGCAACTGAACTGCAATATTCCAGGACTGGCAGCCAACAGTTGAGCTGGTGCATTGCTTACAGAGCAAGTTCCTTGCTTGTGTTAACCGTTACTTTTGTAGTGACTGAATGACAGGTCCTGCTTTTCTAACAGGTCTCTCCTTTGGGTGGGGTGTTTTGTCCTTCTCCTCCAAATCCTCTTACCTAGATTTCTGCTGGGCTTTCTTTCACCTGCCATTGTTATGCTGCTAGGATCTGCTTCAGCAATTCAAATTTTAATTCTTTTCTTTTCCTTCAGGAAAAATAGCTTTGAAATTCATGTTTTCAATCAACTTCAATTTTTGTAGTTTCTGTCCCCCTATCAGAGTCAAAACTAGAATAATACTTAACTACAAAAGCAGGAAAGAATTAGTATTTCTCTTACAGTAAGGGGAAGACTGATAAAGTTACTCTTCTGCTAGCTTTGTTTTAAGAAAGAAAAGATAATGTACATGTCACTTGAAAAAGTGGAGATGTCAAGCTTTTAAATGTAATGATTCTGAGGTGGGTTTATTTGCTGTTGTATTTCTTCTTGACTGACTTCAGTGCTAGCATGTGGCAGAAGTTCTTATGGAGTATTTTGTAGAAATGAGTGTCAGAAACATACCTAATCAATAGACGCCTACTTCTATTATATAATGGTTCGTTATGTGAAATTGGTTTCAGTTGCAGCCACAAAAGTCACCTTATTGCTCTTGAATTTTTTTTATGTAAGTGGTGAGCCCTATATACCACTTGAAGGTGATGTGGGAAGAAGATGTTTGGGTGATATTTAGTACCAGTGCCATTCTCCTGCTCCTCACGTAGGTTTTCGTGAGAGAGTTATCTGAGAGTAAAATCTGACTGAAGTACCAAACAGCACTGCACATTCATAAGACTTATTCTGTGTATGTATATAAATTTTCTATTAAAAAGTTTTTATGCAAGAGCTGGAACATAAAATGGGATTCTGACTATATATGCAAATGTGTGCATGCACACACACAGATGTCTGTGTGCATATAAAATAATCGTAAAAATAAAAACTGCTTGTGTTGCATTTCTGCTTTATAACTAAAAGAAAATTCATCTGGAAATTCAGTGTCAGCAGGCTGTCTCTGTATTTTTAGGATGATGTGACCATGTTGTGTCTTATAGGAATGATGCTGTTCTGAGGCTTTCAGTGTGGGTTATTGGTGGAGTCTCAGTGCTAAATGACCATTTCCAGGACTTTACATGCACTGCTTTGAACCTGTCCCAGGGATGGATTCAAGCTGTCACCTACGCAAAGCTCTGGAAAGTCTGGGCCTGCTGTAGAAATTTGTTTCTCCCACTTGTTCATTAGATCTTACACATGGTGAGCTTCTGATTGCATCATGGGGCTCTTCTTCAGTTGAGATTTAGAGTATTTTGTTGTGTTTGTGTTGGTGTTTTTTAATGAAGCTTTATGAGGGGTAGAGCAATATGTTTGGTTGTATTTTAAATGTATCTTAAACAAAAAATGGTTTGGGTTGGAAAGGACTTTTGAGATCATCTAGTTACAACCTCCTGCTATAGGCAGGGACACCTCCCTCTAGACCAGGTTACTCAAAGCCCCATCCAGCCTGGCCTTGAATGCTTTCAGGGAGGGTGCATCCACTCTCGAGGCAACCTGTCCCAGTGTCTCACCACTCTCCCAGTAAAGAATTTCTACCCTCTTCCAATTTAAACCATTTCCCCTTGTCCTGGTGCTACCTGTCCTTATAAAAAGTCCCTCCCTAGCTTTCCTTTAGGCCCCCTACAGGTACTGGAACACTGCTTTAAGGTCCCTCTGAAGCCTTCTCTTCTTTGGTCTGAAAAGCACCAGCTCTCTCAGCCTGTCCTCATAGGGAAGGTGCTCCAGCCCTCTGATCATCTTTGTGGTGGTCCTCTAGACCTGCTCCAACAAGTCAATGACCTTCTTGTGTTGAGGGCTCCAGAACTAGATGCGGTACTCCAGGTGGGGTGTCACAAGAGCAGAGAGGCAAAATCACCTCCCTCGACCTGCTGCTCACACTTCTCTTGATGCAACCCATGATACAGTTGACCTTGGCTTCAAGTGCACATTGCTGGCTCATGTTGAGTCTTTCATCAGCTGACATTCCCAAGTCCTTCTCCTCAGAGTTGCTTTCAAGGCATTAATGCTATCTTGCCTTTAATTTTTGTAAGTGGGAATGGATTACTTACCTTGAGGTCTCTTATTGTGTCATTACTGACAGTGAGTTTTGTGAATGCTTCTTTCCCATTTCAAGTACTCTTTGTTGCATATTTACTTGCAGGCATTTGAATTGTCAGACTTTGTTGAACTTGAGCTTAGAGTTGTTTATTCTGTGTCTTTACTGTAGCCTGTCCTTTTAAATAAAGGTAACAAGTACTGTTATGAGGATATGGCTGCTCTCTCTAGGATGGGAGAGAGTAGGTTCTGCTGCTTATGAAAGTTTTGCCTGAGGTTGCTCAGGTATAGTTGTAACATTTTAGATAATTGTTTTAAGTTCATACTCTTGCATTTTCCCTCTGTTTTCCTACTTATTGAAAACTTAAGAAAAAATTAATCGAACAAAAATTCCATCTCTCCCTTCTCTTCTTTGCTAGTGACGTGTTTGTACGTGATTGTGGTTTTAAGTGTTTCTTGGAACAAGCTCGGTTTGTGTGCTTGACTAAACTGAGTGGGCCACATGGAGGGAAGGAGTTTTGTCTCCCTGCTCATCTCTCTGAGTGTCTCATAATAAACCCTACACAATCCAGAAATGCTCCCATCCACATCCTGTCACATACTCCACACCCCTAGGTAGCAGCCCCATGTAGTCAGAAAGGTGACTGGGGAGGTGCTTGGCATGGGCACTGGGGCTGTCTGGGAGGGCCTGGGCAGGGGGTTTGGTGGCAGGAGTCCTTCATTAGTGTTCCCACCTTGCCTCTCTGGTAGCCTCTGTTATGAGCAGCCCAGCAGAGGATTATTTGAGCTCCCCTTCCTGCAGGTGTGCTAATAAGTTTTTAATCACATAATGTAGTATGACTATAATCCTGCAATTATAGCCCCTGGCGGTAATGATCAGAGCAGGGCCCATTATTTCACATGTGGTGTTAGAATCATAGAACAGTGAGTAGGGACCCAGGAGGACTGTTGAATATAACTCCTGTCTCCACACTGGACAACCCAAAGAACAAACTATGCTAGGGACTTATTCTTTTTTTTACACGTGCATGGATTTTCATTGATGTGTTTGTCAATAAAGCTTTCACTTGACTGGGATTTTTGTTTCCCCCATTGTTACTCAGGATATGCTGAGTCACAGAGATCTTAATGCGGATCTGCTGAGCTCTACTGATGACTTCCCTCTGAGAGCTGAGCACCAGTTTGAGGCTTGTCATCGTCAGTGATGCTTCTGCCACTTTCTCTTGGAAATTGCTTCATACTCCAATACCTTTTTTAATCAGAATCTACATACACAACAGTTTTATTTCATTATTCATAATAATTTCCCCAACCCTTGTAATTTCCTGAATTACTCCTGCCTTTTTCCCCAATGTAAGGAGATTCCTACATGCCTCTGCTAAGCGGATTGAATATATTCAGCTTTTCAGAGTTCCCTTTTTAAATCCCCTGCTTCCCTCCCTTCTTCAGTTGTGGAGACCTCCCGTGGGGTTCCAGCAGAACCGACAGTCCTGCTCTGCTGACAAGGAATGCATCTCAGGTCAGTGTTGTGTGCTGTGTGGGAGCAGTGGCAGTGCAGGATGAGTCACCTCATGGGCTGATGTGCTGTCCGTGATGGCTGGTACCAAAGGCTTCAGGGTTAAAGCCCTTTGGGCAGATAAACATGCAATATGGGAACTTTTTCTTTTCCTATCCCCAGGCTATTAGTGATCAGTTTCTGTCTGGAATTTCTGTCGTTGGCAGAAATGGAAGTACTTGCTCTCTGCCAGAACTGTGCTGGAGGATGAACACATGCTGGTATAGGAATCCTATAAAAAAGAAACTGCCCAGGGCTCTGGAAATAATTGCTAATGTGACTTAGCACAGTGGTTCTGTGGGGATGGTTGAATATCTGTTGTTTTGTTACACTAAGAAAAACCTCATATCCCTCCTAGATCAGTTTCTGAAGTTGCAGCACGTCACCTCTTGCCCTCTTTCACATACCAGGTTTTTACCATCTCTGTTCTGAGATGTGGAAGTTTGTTGCAAACAGAGACACATAAAGGGTTTTGAATCAAACAGGATTTTGTATACCAAACTGTTCTGCAAAAGTGGATAGTTTGTTTGAGCTTTTACAGAGCTGGAAGTAGATGTCCCACAGACTGTCCCTGTGGGTGGCATGGTGCACTTGGACTGCTTTTGTTACCTTGCAGCTTTGGGTGGCTCTTCCTGTGGGTGGTGCTGAGCCTGTGACTGCAGGGATGGAGAGTTCCTGTCTTCTGTTTTCCTGTGGGTTTAAGGAGAAACATGCAAAGGTGGAAGCTATTGCTTGGAAGCTTTAAGCAAGACCAAACCCTCAGTGTGATAAGCAGTACATGCATGCAGAAAGAGCCTGTTTGTGTTGTTATACACAGCAGGCAAAGAACAGGCAAGGAGAAGCTCTACTATTGCATTTTCAAAGATAGGTGACTGAAGCAAGGGGGGACTTAACACTGTGTACCTTGAGACTTGGGGAGGGGAGGAAGCTCAAGCATTAAGAGTTGCAGAACATGATTTAGTTGTAAGCCCAGACTTTTGTATGACTCCATTACTTGGGGAGGGGGAGGTGGGGAGTAAATAATTAGTATAACCTTGAAATGAAAGATACTGATGTCACTGAAATGTGAAAAGTAATGTAGTACTAAATTCCGTGTCCCTCATTTAAGAAGTATTTTGAGCAGAATTAGCTGCAGCAGTGCTAAGCATACCACGCTGTTTAAGCAGACGTGAACGCTTTTTTAGGGGCCCAAGGTTAGAGCTTGAGGTGTTTGCAGTCTTGCATCTGCAGGCTTGGTGGAAGGGTTGTGCTTTACTCTCAGGGCAGTAAGGTTGCAGCTATGTGAGATACAGTATGATCTGTCTCTGGGGAAATTAGTCCACTCATCTCATCAGGAATTGATTCTGGCAAGTGACAGGTAAACGTTACGACACATTACTATCTTTCTAATATATTCTCTCTCTTCTCTTTATATTTCTCCCTCTCACTGTGTGTCTGTCTATAAAATGCGTGTGGTGATTTGTGTTTTTAAACATACTGCAAGCTAACGGTATAATTCAGAAATGACAAATGAGCATCGGTTATAGCATGGAACTGATGATTGCACAGTGAGGATTTAAGGTAGGAGGCAACGACATGAATCACTTAGTTGGAAAAGAAGAAATATCTAGATGCAAAAGGCATTTGGGAAATGATGAGTGGAAGTGCAGCAATCAGAGATAGACTTGCTATTTGCATCATTTTTCAGATTTGCTGAATTGTACATCTGCTGCTCTCTTCTCAGATTTTGGAATATCATAAATAGTTAACTTTCTATTCTCTGCTTTGGGATGTTACCCAAAGCATTAAAAGAATTGCTGTCCTAAATTAATTAACTTTTGTTTGTTGAGTCTGTAGTGTGGAATACAAATGTCAGTTTTATTCAGACAGAAGGAAAGATTCATCTCGAGGCCAGAACTGATTTTACCCTGGCTTAATGAGTCATATCTTTCCACTTGACCTGAAAGAGAATTTTTTTTTTTATAATGGCTTCAGGCCACATATAACCCCATGGTTTGCAGGAGTGCAATTTAATGGATTTAATGTAAACTACTGGAAGCTGTTTGATGATATGTTTGACCTAACCATGGGGGGGCTGGAAAAAAAAAAAAAAATCAAGAAAGAAACCCACATCACGTCACCAAAAAACACCACCTAAAAAAGTTTGCCTGGCCTTCAGGTGAAGTAAAATATGAAATGGAAGCCAACAGACACAGAACAGTTGCAAGTGACAGTGTTTGTGCCTGTGAGTAACCTGTGTGGCCTCCTGCCCTGCCCCCTGTATAGCAAGGCAGGTGGCCATGCCTCTTGTGGCAGAGCCTGAGGAGGGATTGGAGGCCCGAGTGCTCGTGTCCTATGTCCTGGCTCTACTCAGCTGGTGGGACAGCTCGCACTGTCCTTCTCTGTCAGAGCCTGTGATCCTGAGTGACAGCTAGTGCCGAATAGCTTACTGTCACTTGGTTTCCGAAGCTCTGTGAGATCTTCACCCATGGGGACAAAGCATGTCACTCACTGTACATTCTGTGCACTGCAAGTGGGAAAGGAAAAATAGATGTTCCCCAAGAAATCCTGAAAACTCTCTGTAGCATTGCTCAGGTGGTTTTTCAGTAAAAGCATGTGGGGTCTGTGGAACACATGGCCTGCTGTGTAACTCTGGTAAATGCAGAGGTTGTGCCACCGCAGAAGTGTTGAACCTTGGCACCTCTGCACTCAAGCATTAATTCTGTTTTCTCTTATCTGAAATTAAAAAAAATAAATTATGAAATAGAGGACAAAATTATTTTTTTAAGGACTTTCTGCAGCAGTACATTTATATTGTTCATTACTTGTTTTAAGTATATTGACTTTTCAATGCGTTGAACTCGCACTTACCTGGTTGCTTGTCATGGACTCCTGCGTGTTGCTTGGTTCCTCTGCAGCTGGTGAGATTTCTGACATTGTAAGCTGCTTTAGGAAGAGTCGGGATGATTTATGTCTGAGAGTGCTTGAATTGTAACAGTGCCGTTGAAGCAATGACAACTGTAAACAGCTGAGTCAGCCCATCCTGTCAAGAAGGAGCATCAATTGTCTAATACCATCCACTTCTTTCTGTCTTACAGTGTGGAGCAATGAAATATGCAAACGTACTAACTAATGCAAGTTAAATTTTCCTGCTTTATTGAGCAACGATTTTTAAAAGGGCTTACCATCCTGCTGTATTTTTGCTGTTAAAAAATACATGTTTATGAATGGCAACAGCAGAACATCAGCTAAGGTGAGTTTTGTAGAGCCTTCCTCCTGCTCACTTCTCTGCGTTCCCTTTCTCGTTAATAAATTCAGAAAAACTTAGTTTATTCAGATGAACTTCACATTACCTGGTGTGACCTGAGATCCTTTTTCACTTGTACGTAATTAACATAACCTCAAACTAGAAATACACAATGTAGTGTCTCATCGTGAAAGCCAGCTAACTGTAAAAGCTGATAATGTTTGTAAAGCACGTTAAGCTCCTTGGGTGAAAGGTACCATAGAAATGCAAAGTATTAAGCCAGTAGTTTAATTATAAGATAAGAAGTAATTGAAATTTTCCAGCACAGTTGTATGTAGAAGACAGTCTGGTGATTTGCTTTGTAATATTTAGGTCAGTGAATTGAGATGCTTTTCTAAACCCTTTATGAATATTCTCTCATTTAAGTGCATTGCTCGAAGGTGTTTGATACATTTATTTGGCTGGCTGATACTGCAGTTTAAAAATACCACAATTCAAGTAGCAGAGAAGTGCCGTATTGAAACCTTTGAAATAGCCAGCCTTCATCCTTCAAAATGACATTTATTGTGCTATAATAATTGTAGAAGTACTGAATTTGCTTCAATTGATTTTTTGAATAGTATACTGCTCGTTTAATACACAATGCTCCCAGAATTTTAATCTCCCCATCCTCTTGTGGTTTATGATTTGGTGCAGATTTCCCTTGAGATATTTTCCCTTGCCTTCTGTACATCTATATAAAACCAGAATGTTTTATCATGAGCACTAAATCCCACTTTGTGGCGCTTACTGTGCTGTCAAATAGAACAATTCCTAATTTGAAATCAGCACTTTTATGTGACATTAGTTGCTGAAAACTTCTGCACTACGTGCATTCATGAAAAAGCAGCCTCTAGCAGCTCTATGGTATCTCTGCTGTGGGCTGTGCGTGTTGTACTGTGGTGCTTCCTTCCCATTGCTGCAACTTGAATTTGAAAACCAGGTGGAGTTTTTCCTCTTGGAAAACTACAGGAATTAACTGAATTTTGGAAAGATGTCTTTAAGCTTTTGGTGTTTTGGATAGTTAGATGCTTTCACTGTTTGTTTTTGTCTGTTGTGAAATCTTGAGATCAGGTGTGGCTAACTTGTGTAGTATTTCTGTAGCAAGTGATGGTGCCTTCAGTGTTCTCAGCTGTACTCTGATGTGATTGTGCTGTTGTTGCAGCTCATTGCCTCTCTGTTGCATAGGAAGACTAAGGGACCATTAAAACTCTATTTCTTTGGCTGCCCCTCGTTGCTGGGGCTGCCAGGGCTGGGCTCATCTTCCAGCACTGAGACGATGGCCATGGGGCAGCCCCCGTCACCCTGGTGCATGAGGCAGTGTTGTGTGAAGCAGTGCACGGGGTGCCTGATGCTGGGCAGATGTGCCAGCTGAGGCCTGCAGACCCTCACTGACCCAGCTGTGGTAGTGCCAGTTCCTTTCTGATGTCATTCTCCAGTGATGACTGCACTCAACCCCTATTAAAAGATTCATAAAACATGGAAGGGTAGCTTGCAGTATCTCAGAATGGCACTAATCAGCTAATGCCAATAGTTTTATTGGGATCACAGAACATCCCAAGTTGGAAGGGACCTGTGTGGATCATTGGGTCCAGGATCACCCAATACTGAACCCTGTGTCCGAGAGCATTGTCTCCTTGTGCACTGACCTCCTTGGACTTTGTTATCTTCGGTCTGTGCCCACTGTCCTGTGCAGTTCATTCCATACTGACTGCCCTCTGGTGCAGACCTTTTTCCTAACCCCCACCTGACCCTCCCCTGACACAGCTACATGCTGTTCCCTCAGATCCTTTCACTGTCACCAGAGAGTAGAGCTGCCTTTCTGCTCCTCTTGTAAGGCCAAAGCTGTGTGGTTTCTTTCTGAACGTGGGCTACCAGGGTTCTCTGCCTCCCCACGCTTCCCTTCTTGCATACTGTAAGGCCGCAGGAGTTTAAACCTGTGGCTTTTTGGTGTGTGGGGAGCAAATAACACATTGAGTGTACTAGGCACACAGAGACCACCGTACTTGTAACTGCTGAGTACTGTGCTTATCAGCAGTTTGTTTTTTTGACTTATGACTTTTTTATGGATTGAAACTGTGCTTAAGTGTTCACAGTCTAATCCTGAAAACTGTTTAATTTTGAGAGAGACTCAAATGCAAGGACGTGGGTTAGACCTGAGCTTTGAAGAGGAAAAGCATCAAACGTTCAAGTCCTGACATTGGTTGTGGTTAAAGAAGGAATGAGTTGACCGTGATTTTATTTAATTTAACATTAACATTGCTTTGACCATCTTTTGATTTCTTTCTTGCTTTGAATGACAAACATTGCTATGTTGCTTATGCACTCAAATTATTTGTTTGCATACTCATTTTCTTTCATTCTGTAGTAGCCCTTTGTCAGTGGGAATTCAGAAAGCAGCTGAAACTTTATTGCTGCATATACAAATGAATACTATCATGCTTCGTGGACCATGAAGTTCGGATTGTATCTAGTAAATGAGTAAGTGGTTTTCATAAATAATTAGTCTTCTGCTTAATTAAAGGACTAGCTTTTCCAGCACATTTGTCACGTGATATATGCATATGGTGATGCTGTTTTTAATGGATTGTGAGCAATAATCAGCTTGCTTAAACTTTCTAGCCGATACTGCCTCATCATACAAACAGTAGCTGATGAATTTAATTTGCTGTGTACTGAGGTATTGATTAAATGAGATTTCCTTGAGAGAGAAGAAGTTATTCGGAAACTTACGCTGCTGCTAGATCTGGTTTTACTGGTGGAAACAGCTTCCTAAATGTTACTGTCTCTGAAATAGTTCAGTTAGAAATCCTAAAGCCAGATGAAATTTAATTTAACATGGCATTTCTCTGTTGGTAGTAGACCCTCTCTACTTTGTCTTTACGTTCAATTTAGTTGTGAAATAGCTTCTGCTTTTTGCAGAGTACTGGAAAGCTAAAAGGCAATGCATTTGCTTATAGGTGTTTCATCTCAATTTTTAAATGTATGAACACCACCCACTTTAACCTCCAATCGAAGATTCAGTTAGAAGCTTTTGCCGAAAGATCTACAGACTGGAAAATGGCTCAGTCTCTTGTTATTTGTATTATGGAAACTCAGGGAAGGTTTGCAGCAATGTGCAAGTCACTGAAAGGCAGGCAGATATCACGACCTTTCTTCCTCCAGGAGAAGCTGCTGGTGTTGTGAATGGCATCTCCCTGGTTTTTTTTGTTTTTTTTTTTTTGTTTGAAGTCTGTGATCTCATTCGGAGTTGTGCTTTAAAAATAAAAGATTTTAGTGTGTTTTACTAGAATAAATCCTTGAGATATAATTCTGTCCTGTGAGTAAATTAATGTTTCAGATTTGGCTTATTTTTTCTTTCTTTTTAAGTGCCACCTGCTGGTACTCATAAAATTTGCATTGGTCAAATTTACATCTTTGGAAAATGGTACAGTAGTGTGTGTGTATATATGCCCTTCTGTAGAATGAAACCCCTGTAATGAAAAATGAAAAGAACAAACACAAAGCAGCATTTTGCCAGTTTATTTTTTGGATAGACTCATGTCCTGTTACTGATCTGTGTCCCACCTTTTTTTTTATTGGAAAAGGGGTTATTAGAAGTACCTCCTGGTTGTTTTCCCAGTTGCAGTACTCTGTGTATATTATTTCTTTGTAATTCAGTGAATGTGCTGCCGATTCAATGGGCATTTGATCGTAAGCCTCAGCGTAGAAAAGAAAGAAAAGCCATTTTTCAGAAGATGCTCATCCAGCAGCGATTGTACAGTTCAGTTTTGCTAGGCCATGGAATTCTGTGAGCATGCAATTAGCCTGAAGTGGTGATTCTGTGTGGGCTGTTACCCAAACCTCTCCAATCACGGGTGAAGTATGAGCCCTGAGTGTGGAGGGAGGGGTTGCTGTACCTCCCCGTTAGTCCTGTAGAAAACTCTCCTGTGCAAAACCTAATTATTTCATCGACCATTCGGTAGATGTAGGCAAACCTCTGGAGCTTCTCATTTAACAAATAAAAATAAGAAATCTTTGCATCCAGAGTGTGCAGTGTGCAGTAAAGAAATAATAGGATGGGGGAAAAAAAGACTCAGACGTGAATCTAATCTGCACAGCAATTATTTTCTTTAAAACTTCAGGGTTTTCCTCAAACTCTTAACAGTAGCCACTGATTTTAGCTATTAAATGGTGCTTGCTGCCATTTATTTTTCCTTCTCTCATTAACTAATTATTAACTTTAAAAAAAAAATTATTTTTATTTTTTACGTTGTTCCTCCGTTCTCCACTTCTGAAAATCACTATTTTTTCTATAAAGCCTAGTGACTTTTTGATAAGTGTTTCCTTCCGTCCTAGGCTTGTTTCTCTGTGGAATGAATGAGTGTTGCTGGTCTGTGGAGGGCTGAGGACAGTTCTTCAGATGCTGGATGCCTTTGTTTCCTGACAGATCCTCTCTGTTGTTTGGACTGTAGCTTTATCTCCTTCTTCACAGCATGTTTCTTTGGAATAACTATTTGGAGTCAGAGTAGAAATAAACTGAAGTGCCTATAGCATTTGTGGAAAAAAAAACAAACAAAAACGTTTGACCTCTTTTACTGTNCATCTTTGGAAAATGGTACAGTAGTGTGTGTGTATATATGCCCTTCTGTAGAATGAAACCCCTGTAATGAAAAATGAAAAGAACAAACACAAAGCAGCATTTTGCCAGTTTATTTTTTGGATAGACTCATGTCCTGTTACTGATCTGTGTCCCACCTTTTTTTTTATTGGAAAAGGGGTTATTAGAAGTACCTCCTGGTTGTTTTCCCAGTTGCAGTACTCTGTGTATATTATTTCTTTGTAATTCAGTGAATGTGCTGCCGATTCAATGGGCATTTGATCGTAAGCCTCAGCGTAGAAAAGAAAGAAAAGCCATTTTTCAGAAGATGCTCATCCAGCAGCGATTGTACAGTTCAGTTTTGCTAGGCCATGGAATTCTGTGAGCATGCAATTAGCCTGAAGTGGTGATTCTGTGTGGGCTGTTACCCAAACCTCTCCAATCACGGGTGAAGTATGAGCCCTGAGTGTGGAGGGAGGGGTTGCTGTACCTCCCCGTTAGTCCTGTAGAAAACTCTCCTGTGCAAAACCTAATTATTTCATCGACCATTCGGTAGATGTAGGCAAACCTCTGGAGCTTCTCATTTAACAAATAAAAATAAGAAATCTTTGCATCCAGAGTGTGCAGTGTGCAGTAAAGAAATAATAGGATGGGGGAAAAAAAGACTCAGACGTGAATCTAATCTGCACAGCAATTATTTTCTTTAAAACTTCAGGGTTTTCCTCAAACTCTTAACAGTAGCCACTGATTTTAGCTATTAAATGGTGCTTGCTGCCATTTATTTTTCCTTCTCTCATTAACTAATTATTAACTTTAAAAAAAAAATTTATTTTTATTTTTTACGTTGTTCCTCCGTTCTCCACTTCTGAAAATCACTATTTTTTCTATAAAGCCTAGTGACTTTTTGATAAGTGTTTCCTTCCGTCCTAGGCTTGTTTCTCTGTGGAATGAATGAGTGTTGCTGGTCTGTGGAGGGCTGAGGACAGTTCTTCAGATGCTGGATGCCTTTGTTTCCTGACAGATCCTCTCTGTTGTTTGGACTGTAGCTTTATCTCCTTCTTCACAGCATGTTTCTTTGGAATAACTATTTGGAGTCAGAGTAGAAATAAACTGAAGTGCCTATAGCATTTGTGGAAAAAAAAACAAACAAAAACGTTTGACCTCTTTTACTGTTTTGAAGCCCAAAACAATATATACTTTGTGTCAGACAGTCCTCGGAGAGTGACAAAGCTATGGGATTTAAGCATGGGACTCTTCACTTTTTCAAGTTATTGTACTAATCCAAAGAAAACCCTCAACATTTTCATTTATTTGTTTATACATTTTTAAGTTTTGCAGGCATCTGCTTTCTTCTCACTGACTACTCTTCTTTTCATAGAATCACAGAATGGTTTGAGCTGGAAAGGACCTCAGAGATCATCTAGTTCTAAGTCCCGTCCATGGGTGTGTCACCACCCGTCAGCTCAGGCTGTCCAGGGCCCTATCCAACCTGTCCTTGAACACCTCCAGGGATGGGGCATCTGCAGCTTCTGAGCTCTAGTCTTTGTTAATGAAAATAGAAGCGATAAAACCAAAGAATAAGGCATCCTTCAGTTTTATGGAGTGTCTTGAAGAGTAGTGTGGAGTTGTTTGTGTGCTCCCACTAGTGCCCTGCCAGCAGTGGGCTGCCTCCTTTGCAGCCTGGTTGTTCCCACAGAATGAAGAAGCCTTTTGGTTCTTCATCTCTCAGCGTACTTTGAAGCAATGGGAATATGGGATTCCTTAAACTGTATTCTGGGACAGCAGTGCTGTTTTCATTGCAGTGTCTGAACTATCCTACTTGTAAAATTTATGTGTGTGCCTTTCTAAGGCCCTGGTGAGGGATGTTATATACTGATAGATGCCACAGGAGAAGGCCAACGCTGGTACTGTTTCAATTTAAGATTGCAAATGTGTTTTCAAGGGGTTGGGTGTATCAGAAGGGGAGCACCTCGTTGGCAGCAAAGATTGGGTAGGGCCAACAGAGCTGTACTGGTGCTGTCTGGCATTGCTGACTTGATTGCTGCACTCTGCAAGTGGATCTCATGAGCTTCAGAACAATACAATCCTCTAAAGAATCAACATAATGATGCGAATTAGGGTGGAAGATGGCATGCCTGGGCTAGAAGAGTTCTTCTAGTTTGCACTAAGCAATATTGTTTTTTTGGTGCCTCTCTGAGCACAGAGTCTCTCTTTCCCTGTCATTTCCTCAGTGATGCGGGATGAACAGTGTGGGTGCCATAAGACCCCTTCCCAGGAACAGTGATGGACCTTCACACTTCTGTGTAATTTCCAAAAGTTTCAAATATTGAGTCCTTGGACTTTATTACCTGGTGGATAAGGCCTGTAGATACATTGAAACTGTGTCTGAACTTGTGTGTTCTTTATTTTGTGCAAAAATGTACCATTTTCAGCATAAAGAGTAAACACACTTATCACTGAAGTGTCTTTTGCAGCTTTTATTCTGTTCCTCTGTATATCAAGCTCCTTTAAATCTCTCAATCAGATTTCTGTGAACATCCAGAAACTTTGCTGGCAAATTAAATGTCACATTACTGCATTAACTGTGCTTCTCTTTTTATCACTGCCCAAGATTCATCTCTATTTTATTCTTGTGTGTGTATCTTAATGCCATCAATCAATCCTGGCTTGTCTTCCCAGGGATTTCCAGTGCCCACTGTTCTGCCAGCTGCTAGAAACATTGGGAAGGACCTTGTCTCAGAGTCTGTTTGCTGTTACATAGCACAGGATGAGATTTTTAAGCTGTCAAAATCTATCTGATAGCACTTACTGACTGCCTCTTTCAGTGATGCTGCCTAGTCACGGCTAATGGGCTCCTTAGNTGTTTCTTTGGAATAACTATTTGGAGTCAGAGTAGAAATAAACTGAAGTGCCTATAGCATTTGTGGAAAAAAAAACAAACAAAAACGTTTGACCTCTTTTACTGTTTTGAAGCCCAAAACAATATATACTTTGTGTCAGACAGTCCTCGGAGAGTGACAAAGCTATGGGATTTAAGCATGGGACTCTTCACTTTTTCAAGTTATTGTACTAATCCAAAGAAAACCCTCAACATTTTCATTTATTTGTTTATACATTTTTAAGTTTTGCAGGCATCTGCTTTCTTCTCACTGACTACTCTTCTTTTCATAGAATCACAGAATGGTTTGAGCTGGAAAGGACCTCAGAGATCATCTAGTTCTAAGTCCCGTCCATGGGTGTGTCACCACCCGTCAGCTCAGGCTGTCCAGGGCCCTATCCAACCTGTCCTTGAACACCTCCAGGGATGGGGCATCTGCAGCTTCTGAGCTCTAGTCTTTGTTAATGAAAATAGAAGCGATAAAACCAAAGAATAAGGCATCCTTCAGTTTTATGGAGTGTCTTGAAGAGTAGTGTGGAGTTGTTTGTGTGCTCCCACTAGTTCCCTGCCGTCAGTGGGCTGCCTCCTTTGCTGCCTGGT
>VXAB01010069.1:483318-609589 GCA_013399175.1 Odontophorus gujanensis | reverse complement strand
TGTTTCTTTGGAATAACTATTTGGAGTCAGAGTAGAAATAAACTGAAGTGCCTATAGCATTTGTGGAAAAAAAAACAAACAAAAACGTTTGACCTCTTTTACTGTTTTGAAGCCCAAAACAATATATACTTTGTGTCAGACAGTCCTCGGAGAGTGACAAAGCTATGGGATTTAAGCATGGGACTCTTCACTTTTTCAAGTTATTGTACTAATCCAAAGAAAACCCTCAACATTTTCATTTATTTGTTTATACATTTTTAAGTTTTGCAGGCATCTGCTTTCTTCTCACTGACTACTCTTCTTTTCATAGAATCACAGAATGGTTTGAGCTGGAAAGGACCTCAGAGATCATCTAGTTCTAAGTCCCGTCCATGGGTGTGTCACCACCCGTCAGCTCAGGCTGTCCAGGGCCCTATCCAACCTGTCCTTGAACACCTCCAGGGATGGGGCATCTGCAGCTTCTGAGCTCTAGTCTTTGTTAATGAAAATAGAAGCGATAAAACCAAAGAATAAGGCATCCTTCAGTTTTATGGAGTGTCTTGAAGAGTAGTGTGGAGTTGTTTGTGTGCTCCCACTAGTGCCCTGCCAGCAGTGGGCTGCCTCCTTTGCAGCCTGGTTGTTCCCACAGAATGAAGAAGCCTTTTGGTTCTTCATCTCTCAGCGTACTTTGAAGTAATGGGAATATGGGATTCCTTAAACTGTATTCTGGGACAGCAGTGCTGTTTTCATTGCAGTGTCTGAACTATCCTTTTAGAACTTGATGATCTTAATTCGTGAGTGTAAGTGATGCTGCCTAGTCACGGCTAATGGGAAAATAAAAAAAAAAGTGAAAAGGTAAATAGCAATGATGAGGCGTAACAGTTGGGGTGCCTCTCTGAGCACAAGGCATCCTTCAGTTTTATGGAGTGTCTTGAAGAGTAGTGTGGAGTTGTGTGCTCCCACTAGTGCCCTGCCAGCAGTGGGCTGCCTCCTTTGCAGCCTGGTTGTTCCCACAGAATGAAGAAGCCTTTTGGTTCTTCATCTTTCAGCGTACTTTGAAGCAATGGGAATATGGGATTCCTTAAACTGTATCCTGGGACAGCAGTGCTGTTTTCATTGCAGTGTGACTAACAGTGGGAATGCCCTCTATGTGGGGACTACTCTTCTTTTCATAGAATCACAGAATGGTTTGAGCTGGAAAGGACCTCAGAGATCATCTAGTTCTAAGTCCCGTCGATTTGGCTAGAATCAACCAGACTGCCTCTTTCAGTGATGCTGCCTAGTCACGGCTAATGGGAAAATAAAAAAAAAAGTGAAAAGGTAAATAGCAATGATGAGGCGTAACAGTTGGGGTGCCTCTCTGAGCACAAGGCATCCTTCAGTTTTATGGAGTGTCTTGAAGAGTAGTGTGGAGTTGTGTGCTCCCACTAGTGCCCTGCCAGCAGTGGGCTGCCTCCTTTGCAGCCTGGTTGTTCCCACAGAATGAAGAAGCCTTTTGGTTCTTCATCTTTCAGCGTACTTTGAAGCAATGGGAATATGGGATTCCTTAAACTGTATCCTGGGACAGCAGTGCTGTTTTCATTGCAGTGTGACTAACAGTGGGAATGCCCTCTATGTGGGGACTACTCTTCTTTTCATAGAATCACAGAATGGTTTGAGCTGGAAAGGACCTCAGAGATCATCTAGTTCTAAGTCCCGTCGATTTGGCTAGAATCAACCAGACTGCCTCTTTCAGTGATGCTGCCTAGTCACGGCTAATGGGAAAATAAAAAAAAAAGTGAAAAGGTAAATAGCAATGATGAGGCGTAACAGTTGGGGTGCCTCTCTGAGCACAAGGCATCCTTCAGTTTTATGGAGTGTCTTGAAGAGTAGTGTGGAGTTGTGTGCTCCCACTAGTGCCCTGCCAGCAGTGGGCTGCCTCCTTTGCAGCCTGGTTGTTCCCACAGAATGAAGAAGCCTTTTGGTTCTTCATCTTTCAGCGTACTTTGAAGCAATGGGAATATGGGATTCCTTAAACTGTATCCTGGGACAGCAGTGCTGTTTTCATTGCAGTGTCTGAACTATCCTACTTGTAAAATTTATGTGTGTGCCTTTCTAAGGCCCTGGTGAGGGATGTTATATACTGATAGATGCCACAGGAGAAGGCCAATGCTGGTACTGTTTCAATTTAAGATTGCAAATGTGTTTTCAAGGGGTTGGGTGTATCAGAAGGGGAGCACCTCGTTGGCAGCAAAGATTGGGTAGGGCCAACAGAGCTGTACTGGTGCTGTCTGGCATTGCTGACTTGATTGCTGCACTCTGCAAGTGGATCTCATGAGCTTCAGAACAATACAATCCTCTAAAGAATCAACATAATGATGCGAATTAGGGTGGAAGATGGCATGCCTGGGCTAGAAGAGTTCTTCTAGTTTGCACTAAGCAATATTGTTTTTTTGGTGCCTCTCTGAGCACAGAGTCTCTCTTTCCCTGTCATTTCCTCAGTGATGCGGGATGAACAGTGTGGGTGCCATAAGACCCCTTCCCAGGAACAGTGATGGACCTTCACACTTCTGTGTAATTTCCAAAAGTTTCAAATATTGAGTCCTTGGACTTTATTACCTGGTGGATAAGGCCTGTAGATACATTGAAACTGTGTCTGAACTTGTGTGTTCTTTATTTTGTGCAAAAATGTACCATTTTCAGCATAAAGAGTAAACACACTTATCACTGAAGTGTCTTTTGCAGCTTTTATTCTGTTCCTCTGTATATCAAGCTCCTTTAAATCTCTCAATCAGATTTCTGTGAGCATCCAGAAACTTTGCTGGCAAATTAAATGTCACATTACTGCATTAACTGTGCTTCTCTTTTTATCACTGCCCAAGATTCATCTCTATTTTATTCTTGTGTGTGTATCTTAATGCCATCAATCAATCCTGGCTTGTCTTCCCAGGGATTTCCAGTGCCCACTGTTCTGCCAGCTGCTAGAAACATTGGGAAGGACCTTGTCTCAGAGTCTGTTTGCTGTTACATAGCACAGGATGAGATTTTTAAGCTGTCAAAATCTATCTGATAGCACTTACTGACTGCCTCTTTCAGTGATGCTGCCTAGTCACGGCTAATGGGCTCCTTAGTGAAAAAGTGAAAAGGTAAATAGCAATGATGAGGCGTAACAGTTGGGTGTCTGAGCATCACAGCTAATGAAGCCTGATTTCATTAGCTGTCTGCTGGCCCCGAAGTGCCCCTCTGCTGGCACCCTGGAGGAAGCAGCAACCCTTGCAGCGGGCACAGCACCTGGTGGTGGCTGCTGCCAAGTGGTGCTTTATGAGCAACTGCAGGGCCTTGTGCTCAGTGCAAAATTAGCTAGCAACGTTTCTCAGCAGCTGATTTGCACTAAATTTGGAAGAGCATAATTATTTTTCCCTATAACATTTGGCTAGAATCAACCAACAGACTTAAAGAATGAATGTGCAGATAATGTGATAGAATAAGCTTGATTTCCTCAGGGAATCATCTGGATAATTTAAAAAAGGTGCTTTTTTTTTCTTTTCCTATAGTTCTTAAATTGTGTAATTCAACACAAGTTACAGTGACAGCAAACAGTTTTAGAACTTGATGATCTTAATTCGTGAGTGTAGTGAATAATTCCTCCTTAACATGGGGGTTTTGCCTCCTAAGCAAGTTTGACCTGTCAACCTTACTTTACCCCTTGTTGTTTTATTACCAATTTGAATAACCAGTGACATGACTAACAGTGGGAATGCCCTCTATGTGGGGTAGGAAGTGAGGTAGCCTATAAGGGCTGAGGTATTGTTTAAAAAAATAAAAATCTGTGTCCAGGCAAACACTAGCTCTATCAGGATGAGGGTGTTGCTAATTTGCAGCGTACCACTGCAGCTAGTGTATATTTGAGATTTTTTTCCTATACCTCATCAGTAGATAGAAATCTTAATTCTGGCTGCAGACAGCAAATCTTATCAGCAAAGCAATGGGAAGCTTCAGCATCAGGCTGGGGTGTAAACCTTGAAGATCTGTACAGCTAAAACTTGAGAAGGAGAGGGAAACCTTCCTGTAACATTTCTGTACTGTCTGATAGTCTGATAGAAAATGACATAACCTTCCTTTCATCATCCAAAGAAGTCAGCCACAATGAAAATGTTTCCCTAGTGGAGGATGTTTTGCAAAAACAGACTGACAAAAAAATTGCTTTCATGTATGTTTATCCTCTACCATATCCTGAGTGTCCTGATTTGTACTGTTCAGTAATCTCAGGACTTACTCTTGCTACTTTATAGCCTAGGGTCACCTTACTTTACACTAGGAGTTGCTTTGTTTTCATACAGCTATCTTCTTACCCATAGCTAGGCTTATACTCTGCCTCACCCCAGCCTGAAACCCAAACAAATCCACCCATCACCCTGAGCCCTTGTGGTAAGTATCTATATATAGTGTAACAGTTGCAGCATTCAGATTCTTATCAGTTACTTCACTCTTCATTTATTTATTTATTTTAGGGCTTTGGATCATGATTTCATTTCCAGGTTACACTGTCAGTATGGTAGTAGCCTATGTGAATAGATTTGCCCCATCTGGATTAAAAAAGAAAAGGTAACTTCACGGTGCTTTTTGGTACTATATATCATAGATGGCAAATCACACCTGAGTTTGTTCATTCTTGCTTGCCTTGTTAGCTCTAATGCCAGTGTATTCTGGAGTACTCATGCCCAGGGATGCTTATGGTCTGTGGGCTCTCTGGCAGCATGGACGAGCTGTGATGTGAAGCCTAGTTTTTTGCATGGAGTCTGCAGTTAGTATATGACACACTATTTGACCTTGTGTGGCCTGTGGGTGAGTTAACCTCACTTGTTATTTCTTTCTTCCTTGTGGGGAAAACTGTTTTCGTCTCCTGGGACATGAAGTCAGCTTCTGAAAGCTTACATTAGCAGCCAGATTCAAGCTTCTGTTGAAGTGGAACAAAATAATGTGTTTATGAACTACAGAGAACAGATATAAAGGGAGGAAAAAAAAACCACTTCAGTTCAAATTGTTCCTGTGTTCTGGTTGGATAAATGCACCTTAGCAGTCTTAGGGCCTCCAGGTTGTCCCTCTCTGAGCTGTAAGAGCACTGGTGAGTGGGGGGTAGCCATTAGGAAGCTACGTGAGCTTTTCTGATTGTTTTACTGTGAGCTGAGGCTATGGATACTTACCCGTACAGGGCAGCAAAGCTTGAGCAGCAGAACTGGAACAGCTGCAAACAAATATTTAGGCCATGAGTGTGTAAACACCAGCAGCAAACAGGCAACAGCACCTGAAAGAGGCCATGAGAGAACTGTTCCTGGTTTGCCCAAGGACAACATATTATGTCCCTCGGGAGCTGTGTGTCTGGCCGCAGCTTTTTAAAGCAGTTGGATCTGCAATAGTTAAGTTGTTTGCGTCTATTCTCTGTGAGTGACCTCGGTCCAGTTTTGGAAGGGAAGGAACTGCTTTGCCCTTGGGCAGGTCAACCCACACGAGCAACCTGCAGTGAGTGTGCTTGTGTAGTTCTTGGGTGGTCAGCACCCCTGGGGCATCAGCAGTGTGCAGTCTGTGTGGAGTGAGCAGCATCTCATGGGCTCCCACCCAGCTGGCTCACTGCAGCAGGTGAGTCCTCCACTGCAGAACTTTGAGATAGCTAGGAAGGGATTAAGATGCTCTCAGCTCTTGTTTTCTTACTGTCCCTCTGTGTCCTTTGAGGTTTTTTTTTCTCCTCTTGCGACCTCATGGAGGTGTTTGTGAAGGTCAGTGTGTGTTTGTTGTGGGAGGTGTTTTTTGTTTTGTTTGTTTCTCATCAGTTGCTTTGAATGGTTCTTGGCTTCATTCACAGCTTACCTCAGTTTTCATTTAACTCTTGTGGCTGCAGCTGAGGCTCTTTGGAGGGGTTTGACCTGCTTGCAAACCTTCGTTTCCCTTTGGGTTGCAGAAAGTGGCTTGTTCAGGTTCTAAAAATGTGATGTGGTTAAAGGGCTGTTAGCGATGAGCTAAAAGCCCATCCTTTTCTTGTCTTTCAAGTCACTTGGCCTGGAGATACAGACTGTGGCTCTCAGTGCTTGGTAGCATAACAATGTTTGGTAAGTGTTTACTAACTGACATAAGTTCAAGGGGATATGAAGCTCCTCTGTATTGCTTTCAGATGAGCTAATGGTGCTTTGGAACATACTGGAAGTGAAGAGCAGATCTGGTTTTCTCACTGAGTAATGTACCCAGACATGAGGGTGAGGGAGCATAGGAAGGCTGCAGGATGTGCTGCAGAAAATGTATGAATTATCATTTAATTCTCCTTTGGTACTTTTTATTAGTATTACTTTTGCATGCCGTACACTAAATGTATGGTAATTATGTATTTGGAGATGAAATATTTTTTAATATCCTGTCTGAAGTTTTCTATGGAGAAAAAGAAGGCAATATTGTTAGCATCTTACTGATTTAGCTTCAGATCTAGGAGCTGGGGATAGTGCTGTAGTATCAAAGGTAAGACACGGTGTTGATAACAGCGAAACAAAGCATTCGGGATTTTCATATTATGAGTTTCCTCTGGATGTTCCCTTTATGCAATAAAACTGAAGTGGAAAGGTGTTTAAAACTTGATTAGCAACTGCAACACGACAGTCTGTGTTTATTAAAGGTGTTTATGCCTGTGCTTCTGTTTAAGCATGCGACCACAGTGATACTTTGTCAGAGATGGATATATTTTGTTCAGCATTTTTGTTTCATTTTAAGCGAGAATCATTTTTTTCATCACATGATCTAAGTTTCCATTAGGCAGAACTTGAAACGTGTTCAAAATTATTTCTATTTAAAATAAACTCTACTGTCTTATGAATTCAGAAGGGACAGAAATAAGGTAGCATCTACTTCACAGGGTCATTGCTTGCTTTAAAAACCTGGGAACAGAATATCTTCCTTACTTTTCTGTTGTGCCTTACTGTCACTTGTGCAGACTCACAGGTGAAGTCAGGCACTTCCCATGGCGCGGGTGGCAAAGTCATGGATGACACACTGTCGGCACACTGACGTCTGCAGTGTTCGTTGGCCGCCCTTGGGGAATGCAGGCTAGCTCCTACAGTTGCACTGCAGAACTGCAGCTCAGCAGCTTTCTTTAAATAAAGGAAAAAATATCCAAATTTGTCTTCAGTTCCACTGAGGAGTTCCTTATATGTTCATAACAGAACCTTTAAAAGTTTTGGGGAGGAAAAACAGGCATACTGGAGAAAGAGCTACTGAGTCTGCATTGGAAACCGTAATTAGTGTCAGCATTCCTGCACTGACCTGTGCTGAGTCATTTGTTCTATCTTACAGACAGATGCCTGGATGACTGATATCTAATGATATTTCCCTTATTTTTTTTTCCTTCCCTCTTTTAGTCTATCGAACACAAACTTTTTTTTTAATGTTACTGGTGCTCTTTTGTAAGGTGTACACATAAACTCAAGAGTGGGAAAGGGCCAAATATTTATTAGCAATACTGTCAACATTTTCCAGAATCCTCTGGTATTTGGTCTTTTGCTAGCCTTTCCTCAAAACCTTGCCTCTCTTCCCTTCATGTCTGCTTGGATCCTCTTCAAGCCCAGTAGTAATCTTTTTCCATTTAATGTGTTAAATTTTCATATATAATAGCTGTGTCTAGAATCATTCTTCTTCTCTTTCTCCTTTAGCATAGTACAGTGTTTTTGGTTTCACTGTTGTAGCTATCACGTAAACTTCACAGAAAAATGCCTGTGCAGCAGTGTTGTTGAGGCAGATCTGTGCTGACCTGTTAATTTTTGCATTACTGAAGACTGCATTCAGTATTTCTCTTAATGTTAAGAAATCAGCAGACGGCCTTGCCATAGTTCATTATTCTTTATAGTCCAGTAGCAGAGATTTAACTCCACTGATGGAGCGAATGCTGGAAATAGATTCGAGTAGTGCTCTGATAAAGCTTACCTGAGGAAAGAGATTTGTCTTTCTTGTCTTGTAATAAGGTAATGCAGTTTCCTGGTTTCTCATATCTAACTTTTGCTATATTTGTGTGGGTTGAATTCATGACCATGATGAGAGGCAGTACGTGTTAAGTAAACTGTTAATAATGAGTAGGTAGAAAATCATATAATTAACTTGGGAAAATCAGAGTTTCAGTAGTACTGAGCCTTGCACATAATCATTTACTGCAGTATAGAGGGATGCAAGAAGTAAATAAGCATTTAAATCCTCACTGCCTTGAGTTGGCAGGCACTAGAAAGGCTTTTCTGGGGTCTAGAGGGGAAAAATTTGGTATGTTGACTAAGAAAAAACGTATGTTTTTGTCAATTGGCCCACTAGTTCCAGGTGTCAGCAGGGGAGTGGCTACCAATTGTTGGGGGCCTATAGGTGATGAACCACAGCCGTTGAATGGTGTGTGCTGCTATGGCTCTCTGTGAAGTGACAAGGTACCCAAGAATGTGGGTAGATTTACTCTCCCACTGCTTGTAATGCTTTGCTGGAAGGTTTTCACCCGAGGAGGAGCAACTCTGGGCCTTCTCTCTGCAGGTTACGCTGTACCTGTGGGCTGCCCTGCCATGCTTGGCAGGAGCTTCTGCACCATGACTATCCTGTCACAGGGCTTTGCTGCCCCTAGTCCAGGTGGGCTGCTTGGAAGAGGGGCCCTTCTGCTGTTCCTCAATCACAGGCATCTTTGTACCTTGGCCTAGGAACTGCATATCCATCTCTTGAGGCTCCCCAAAGTACTGTGCAAAGCAGGTGTTAACTACAAAAAGTTCCTTTTGTCCAATTACTGTTTTTTTTTTTCCCCCCTTCATTTTGGGTATAATTCTCATTAGTGTTGGTGAAAAGAAAGCATGAGAATTGACAGAATACTAGCTCTGAACTAAGTCTATATCATGCATTTATGAATACATAAGGAAAGTAATGTGCTCCATTTTATAAGTGTATATAAAATATATGCAGAGTACATGGAGATTTATTTTTAAAGTGAAGAAAGGCATTGAGTGAATAAAATATGCCTATTTGCCTCCGATAGTAAATTCTGTAAATGACTTTTTCTGAACTGAATTACATTAGTTGATATCGCATTACCTAATAATCTTTTCTCCCTTGGTAGAAATCATATCATAAAATCTCAAATTGGTATAATTTGATAGTCCTGAACCAGATATAAATTAAAACTGACAAATCTGTCGTAAGCTGTAAGTTTTAATAGAAGCCTAATCTAAGCTTTCATGACTTTGTCAAAACCAATAATGTACAGCAGCAAGTTCTGGAAGTGGCTGTATCGTAATGCAGAATTGCAAAGGTTAACAGATTTTTAAGAACCAGCTGTTAAGTTGTGTGCATTTTAACATGTTTTTAACAGAAAGCATATTTTGATTGAGTGCTGAAAAATGCTACTTGCTAACGTTTGTCAGAAAATAATATTCTTCTACCACTAATTCCATAAAATAATGCCCTTATTGAAATACGGTATTGAATACTTAAGTGATGACTGGATAGAAATTGGCTGGAAGCAAGTAACGACCATATTGAGTTTCCTTCCTTCAAATGTCTGTTGTACTCAGCGTGACGTGCGCTGTGCCTTGAATTTGAGAGGCTTTGCTAAAATGCAGTAATCGTAATATACATTGGGGGAGCCTGAACGAATTCCCAAGATTTTAATCCATCATCCTTGATGTTTCCTCTCTGTGCGTGCTATTTTCAACTCTCGCCCCGGTGATGACAGAGTTCCTTTTTTCTTTTCCCTGTGCGCCTGTAGAATTTATTTCTGATTAAATGCCAATGCACCTTCATAATAGATCAGGCAGAAAAAATGTAATTTTAGCCAAACGGGACTTGAAACGCTGCACCAGAATTCTTGTTTCATAGATGATGTGCATACAGACTTAAATGCGTTTGTGTCTGACTATATATAGACACCAGGGATGCCACAGCTTTGTAGCAGTCAGATTAACAGAAATATTTCTGCAAAAAGAATGCTGTGGAATTATGAAAATTTCNTTATTTTTAAAGTGAAGAAAGGCATTGAGTGAATAAAATATGCCTATTTGCCTCCGATAGTAAATTCTGTAAATGACTTTTTCTGAACTGAATTACATTAGTTGATATCGCATTACCTAATAATCTTTTCTCCCTTGGTAGAAATCATATCATAAAATCTCAAATTGGTATAATTTGATAGTCCTGAACCAGATATAAATTAAAACTGACAAATCTGTCATAAGCTGTAAGTTTTAATAGAAGCCTAATCTAAGCTTTCATGACTTTGTCAAAACCAATAATGTACAGCAGCAAGTTCTGGAAGTGGCTGTATCGTAATGCAGAATTGCAAAGGTTAACAGATTTTTAAGAACCAGCTGTTAAGTTGTGTGCATTTTAACATGTTTTTAACAGAAAGCATATTTTGATTGAGTGCTGAAAAATGCTACTTGCTAACGTTTGTCAGAAAATAATATTCTTCTACCACTAATTCCATAAAATAATGCCCTTATTGAAATACGGTATTGAATACTTAAGTGATGACTGGATAGAAATTGGCTGGAAGCAAGTAACGACCATATTGAGTTTCCTTCCTTCAAATGTCTGTTGTACTCAGCGTGACGTGCGCTGTGCCTTGAATTTGAGAGGCTTTGCTAAAATGCAGTAATCGTAATATACATTGGGGGAGCCTGAACGAATTCCCAAGATTTTAATCCATCATCCTTGATGTTTCCTCTCTGTGCGTGCTATTTTCAACTCTCGCCCCGGTGATGACAGAGTTCCTTTTTTCTTTTCCCTGTGCGCCTGTAGAATTTATTTCTGATTAAATGCCAATGCACCTTCATAATAGATCAGGCAGAAAAAATGTAATTTTAGCCAAACGGGACTTGAAACGCTGCACCAGAATTCTTGTTTCATAGATGATGTGCATACAGACTTAAATGCGTTTGTGTCTGACTATATATAGACACCAGGGATGCCACAGCTTTGTAGCAGTCAGATTAACAGAAATATTTCTGCAAAAAGAATGCTGTGGAATTATGAAAATTTCTTAAGAACCTTTCTTAAAATTCAGTGCAAACTATTTTACTTCAGGGAGGATTGTGTTAAGTCAAAAAAATAAACTGTCCTAATAAAGAAAATTCTGTAGTTTGTTTATTTCATTGGGAGTTACCTCAAAAGAGAAAACAAAAGCCTTTTCCAAGGAGAGCAAACAGAGAAAGCTCAGGTCACAGCATGATTCAAGAAGTGTGGTTGGGGGTGAGAGAAGTAATAACTGAGGTTTTGTACCAGCTAAGTTTGACATCACCCCCTAATTACAGTGAAAATGTTGTTGGTATTTGGCTTATATAACTAGGTCACTCTGAAAGTAGTGCCTCCCATTTATTTCTGTGGAAGTTAAAGCAGCTACAAAGAGCACAATAACACTGTTTGATAGAGCAAATTCTCTGCCACAAAACACTATTTTTCAACATAGTCACCACCATTAGCTGTGCAATTTCCAACAGCGTTGAACAAGAGCCTGCATGCTGTGTTCATAAACATCTGCACCAGTGGAGGTCCCCCACTGTTGCTGTCACCGCTGCTGAAACGCAACGTGCACTGCCTCACTGTGCTCACAGCCATTGATAGGTCTCCATAAATGTTCAGCAACAATTGATGAATGTCAATGGATGCTGTTTTTTTCTGCACAGAGGAATTAAATGCAACGCATTAGATCCATCCTCACTTCCATGTCAGCCATTATATCAGAGTGCCCCTCTGCTGCCATCTGTCACAGGGTGACAACGTGTAACGGGACACTGGCGGGAAGGTTTGGCCTCTACTGCTGTACCACCACCATCCACCTCTGACAGCATGGACCAGTGTAATAAAACAGGAGGATTACTTTTGGAGCAGCCCTCGTACATGTGAGGAACTCTCAAGACAATCCTGATGAGGCACCAGAAAAAGAATTTATATATTATGTTTTTAGCTGTGAATGATCAACAACCACTTGCATGTTGGTATTAAATAAAAAAAAAGTAAAAATGAAATAGTAAAAATTATACTTGTTCACTGGAGTTAAAAATGGTCCAACTTTCTAATACAAAAAGAATCAAAACACCACCACAGAAGCTTTTCTGTATCTTAAGAGAGCAGTGTTCCCTTATTTCTTTAAACAGCTTAACTTTCTGAACGTTTGAACAGCATGTAATTACTAAATTTGCTTATGTATTACACTCTATAATATAGAATGAACCATGGCTATCTTAATTTCCAAATCTGTCTATGCTTCTTGGAAAGCAAGTCGTGTTGTCTGTTTAGGAGATCTACCTCTGAATGTTGACTTGGGTGCATGTTGTGTAAGATCACCGCAAGTATTTCTTCTCCCTTTCTCTCCCAGTAATTATTCAGAGAACTTGGCAGTGCCATCTAATTTTTTAATGAAAATGTCTGAATTTCTTCTGGCAGAAGACTGCCTTATTAAAACTGATATGCATTTTTTCCTGGTGTTAGCCACAACCTGAGGTAGTGCTATAAAATGTAATTTCCTATGGATCGTGGGAAAAAAAACCCAAACCTCCCTATTTTAAAATAATGGAATTATTTTTTCCATCTCTTAAAAAAAAAAACAAACTATATATATATAAAAACAAAATAAACAGAAATACACATCTCATGATCTTCAACTCTAATCATTCTCCTTTTTGTTTTTTCACCTTTCACTTCTGATGGGCCAAAACTATCAGAAGACAAAACCTAGGAGGAAGCATATACATGAATTCATTTCTGTATTTTTTTTTAAGATGTTTCTTTTGCAGTGGGTTGGTAACCAGCACAGAGGCTGAGCTGCTGTGCTTTTGCCTGGCTCTGGATATCCCAAGGACCATGCAATAGCTGTTCCCCTTGTACTGATGGTTCTTGGCTTTTATGGAGCAGTGGTACAGGCTGTCCTGAGAGGTTGTAGAGCCTCTCTTCCTTGGATATCATCAAAAGCCACCTAGGCTTCTTGCTGGGCACCCTGCTCTGAGTGGCCACTCTTGAGCAGGCTTTTGGCCAGGTGGACCCAGAGTTCCTGCCAGCCTCAGGCACCATTTGATTCTGGCTTTGTACCATAAAACTCATTATAATTGAAGCTTTCCCTCCCTGGGTGTTAAGGAGGAGGAAGAAGATGTTGTGTATACTGCTGTAGTTATTTTACATCAGCCAGTGAAACCAGTCTACAGCCAAGAGTCTTGAGGGACAAAACCTACCTCTTTCTGGTTTTAAAAGGGCAGTGACACTTATTTGGTCTGAAAATGCAGGCACCAGTCCTCATGTCAGTAGAAGTAAGAATTAAAGGCAGAACAGATGTTTTCTTTGTAATAAATTCATAGAGATTTTTTTCTTAAACACATTAATTTAGTCAGATGATTAGTGAAACAAACTGTAAAATTGATGTATATCAGACATCTGGCTCATGTTTAACTTTTAGTTTACAGTTGGTATTTTAATGCATGACAGCAAATAGGTGATCATGATTGAGAAGCTTTCCAGAACATCAGCAGAAATTACATGCTTCTGAAACTGTAAAGGTAAGGGAATGACTTATTTATCATAATTGATGTTTTCTCCAACTCTTTAATGATCATTTCTAAGACAGATAGTTTTCATTTTATTTCAGGCTTGTAAATCCAGTAATTGTGAGGTAGGAAGTTAAAGGCTGAAGTGGAAAGAGATGTGAGCAGCAATGGGCTGCTTGATATTTCCGTTGTTTCACTGTTTGAGAGCTTGTGAAATTCAGTGAAAATGTTGTAGAAATTCCTTTGATTTTTGTCACCTGTCTTGATTAGAGAAGGTTTAGTGAAAGTCATTACGCTATGTATTCGTAATGTCAGTGATGAATCTGCTTTTGTGTGTTTTTGCTGGTTTTTTGTTTTTTTTTATAATATCATGAATAACTTTTTCCATTTGACATTGGCATGACAGACTTTAGGGGAACTTACCTGAGCTCTAAACTTCACTTTGAGTTTTGCAGTGTTTGAGAAGAGTTTTATTATCCAGGGAGGGAGGTATCCAAAAGCTTGCAGAAGGCTGAGATGAATTTGGATCTTCTGAGAACACCGAATCAGGATGACTTTCTAAAAACTTCATCAAGTGTCAGTTCTGAAGATTGCAAGTGATTTAAAGAGTATTCTAAATTATCTAAGAATATTTTCCAGTTATCTTTAGGCTCTTTTAAAGGGAGTTGTCAAGCATGCTTAGAAAAGCACCACCCCAAATAATACATTAAGATAGAACTCTTGACGTGACTTCAAGAGTACATTTCTGTGTATGTAGTAACACACAGCAACGCTCTTTTTGTCATACCTGCTGAAACATTGTTTTGGATGAAATCTCAGCCTATGATTAAGTTGTAAACAGTAACATTTACTAAGCAGTGTTTAGTATGGTTTTGAGACTTAATTGCTAGAAACTTCTAATAAAACATTAATGAATTACGTATAGTCTAACAGCAGTCCAGGTAAGATACAGCTGCTTACAACAGAGTAAAAAAAGCAGATTTATTTCAGAATCGAAGTTCTCTAAAGATCTTAATGCAACTAGAAAACTGAATAGGACTCTGACAAGTAATGTTTTGGAACTTCATTTGGTGACTTGCCTAGGAACTCCTGTACAGTGTGAAAATTTAACAAAATAAATAAATAAATAAATCCCAGCAATACTTCCTATCTATACATTATTTATTTAATAAAAGAAAATAGCCATCTAACCCTGGATGAAGAACTAGATCAAATGTAAGTCTCATCTGTTTTTAAGAAGTGTTCCCTAAATATTTCTGATGAATGTGGTGAGTAAATAACCTAGAAAAAATGAGTTGTAAACTCCACTAATGTAAAAGCAAATGTTTGATGAGCTCAGTGATTTAGAGCTGCAGAAACCAGTGACCTCATGGTAACTTTTTGAAAACTAAACGTAGAATCATAGAATCGTTTGAATTGGAAGAAACCTTCAAAGTCACCTAGTCCAACCCCCCCTGCAATGAACAGGGACACTCACAGCTACATCAGGTTGCTTAGAGGCCCCCCCAGCCTGACCTCGAGTGTCTCCAGAGGTGGGACATCCACCACCTCTCTGGGCAACCCGTTCCAGCATCACCACCTTTACTGTAAAAACTTTCTCCTTATATCCAATCTAAATCTCCCCTCTTCTAGTTTGAAACCATTTTTCCTTGCCCCATTGCAACAGATCCTGCTGAAGAATCTGTCCCCTCCTTTCTTTAAACCTTCCTTTATAAAACCAGAGAATGCCCAGCTCACAGTTGCTCCATCCCGGCCGTTACCTGCCACGGCCCCTCACTTGTCCGATGTACTGCTTAGGGAGCTTTGGTACTTGATGTGGGGCTGAAATTTTCATTTCATGGAGACAGACCTTCCGTGCTGCTACGAGTACGTCTGTGGATTCACTCCAGCCCTCTGTTAAGCTCTTTGATTTTTAAATAGTAGTAGTACTATTTCTTTCATTAGGTCTTTAAATGAGTCTGAGAGAATTGTAGTTAATGAATTATTTGCCTTACCACAGTAGTTGTGCATACCTTTCTGCAGAACTGCTCGAAACGGTGAAGCAATTGTCTTTAGGATTAATCATTTTCTGCCATTATTCTGATAACCAGAATATTGTGGTGACTGACAGTTGCCTTTGACATTTTAGCAGAACCAACCTGCGACTTATCATAGTTACACACACTGAACTGATTAATTCATGTGCTGTGTGTACATTGTGATTTTATATTCAATTTGTCACAATTTTTCATTTTTGTCTTAACAACAGAAAACTCTGACACGCTGATTACTTTGGAAAGATTTCTCCCACTGTAATGTCTGCTACACTTGCATCTACTGGCAAGTGTCCCCAGGAAAAGGAGAGTGTTAGGAGGTGTCTAATTGTGATGTTTCCGTGATGTGCCAAGAAATCAGAACTTATAGGGGTGCTGGACCTCAGTGTGGAGCAGTAGGCAAATAGGCGCTAATACTGGGCTTAGCACTGATGGAAAAGCAGAGAGAAAATGTTACCTACCCATGGAATATAACATGGACCAATCCTATTTGGGTAACTTGAGGGACAGAAACTATCACCCTCCAAGTCTAACTGTTGCACTCAGCCTGTCAGCTGCTTGATTCTGTGTAGTTCTCAGCTGTTGTAAGAAAATGATGACAAATGGATATTGCTAATCAGAATAACGTCTGTGATTTGATTGGCTCTTTCTTTACCCTTTCCTCATTATATGCGAAACAGTGCTTTTCATATTTGTTATTTTCCCCTGGTCTCCAAGGTTAAGCAAGCAAATGGATGTTTTTGGATCTTTTGGGCCTCTACTCTTTAGACTCTTTGTCACCTTATCTAGAAGGACTTTCAGGGCCAGTTTTGTGATTTGGGAGACTCTTGGAAAATCCAAAGTGGAATTTGGAAGTCAGTATTTTTGGTTCTGGATGTTCTAACTCTGCATTTGGGTGATAATGGTGATGTTTAACTGTCTGCACTGAAATAATATTAGTTCTACTCATGACAGTAGAATTTAGTCTTTGAGCAAAATTAGCAATGTGGATAATGTTTATCGCAACAAAATCTGTCCGGTTTTGGCTCAAATTGAGAATGATGCTCAACTATTTGGAGTCAAAAGATGATGGGTACTGAAAACAGCAGGTAATAGCTGACGACACATAAAGCAAAGCTGAAGAAGTAGAGAGTCTTTTATTTTTTTTAATGAACAAATTGCTCTTGCTCCACCCAGCCTGGGATGCCTGGGTACTGACAAAGTTCTCTTCACTCTCAGAGAGTCTCTCCTTCTTAAGGCTCTCTCCTCTTTTCACAAATTCAATTTATAATGCTTTGCTAAGGATAAAACCAGCACAATGTGCATCATTTAGAATCAGTCTCACTTAGGTTATTCCATGCATTCTGATTTCTGATAACTTAGTGGTAGAGGATGAACTAGAGGAGTTACATTTCAAAGTAATGATGTTCTTTTAGTAACTGGACTAAATCAACAAGGGTCTGAGGGGAGCTAAGATTCAGCTTGTATTGTTTGAATCAGAAGGCATCAGTTGGGTTATCAGTGATTCAGATACCTTTTATTCACACTTGTGTCTGACAGAATTGAAAATAGAAACTGTCAGCTTCCTGATTGTCTGATTATGTAAAACCATCAGCAAAACCAAAACAAAATAGGTATGATAGGATTATTTATGTGCATACATTTTGTTGGAGGATGTTTTTATAAGAGAAGACGTTCAATTTCAGCTTTATATTGTAGTGTTTTGGAGGCTGAGCAAGAAAAATACTGACAGGTTCTCAAACATTAACTCATATTTTTGATGCTGTTGCAGATTACAGTGGTGATTTTGGAGGCTGATCAAAATCCTTACAAATGGAGTACTTCTTACAATAAGAAAAACAACCAGGCATCTTCAGCAAAATGAGTCAGTTTATGGTTCAGGAAAATTTACAGTTTATTGCTCAAATGAAACCGAAAAGACACGTCTTGGGATATCCTCCACTGAAATAACTTTTGGTTTGGGTTCATCTGTAGTCTGTCCCAGCAAAATATGTATTAAAAATGATTCATACTGTTAGGGAGGCACAAGTCTGTGCCATTCCTGTTAACCTATGGAGCTGTAGCCTTCAGGTTCCAGTCCAACAGATGATGAAATAATTGTAAGGCTGATAATTATTGCTGTGTAGTGTTAATATACACTGGGAGAAGAGTGTTTATTGTTATTTAGAATGACTGTAAATTACCAGTCAGGAATATTTTTCTACCTAGTCTATGGAAGGGTAACTTTGCTTTTGCTATCTGATACTTTCTGCAGTGATTAAATGATTTCTCTAGCATACAATCCTTAAAATTCTTGTATGTCTGTGTAAGTGTAAATTAAGGAAAAAGACTATCTGTTCTCATTTGTTTATTTGTCTTAAATACCTTTAATTTAAAACAACTACTTTTAAAAATTATACTTGGGTATAGAAAAGCGCATTTAAGTGCCACATGTGGAAGCTCTCCAGTCATCAGAATTAAGGATAAAAACATTTTAAATGTTGAAGTTGTTTTGCTTATTCAAAATCCTCTTGCACTTATCAATGAGATTAAAACCCAGACACCCATGACAAAAATACTTGTTAATAAACTCAGATTACTACTTGATATGCATTGTTCTTGGTGCTGAATTATTGATGACAGACCTGATTTGGATAAGTCTATGGGAAAACATCCTTGTTTTAGTTTCCATAAAAATGATGGGAAGGAAAAATCTTCAACACTTCAGTACAAAACAAGTTTCACCCATACAGAGCAAATTTGCCTAGGAATGGCTATTGAGAGCGAATTTTACTTCCTCTTAATGAAGGTCAAGTGAAGGAGTTGTATGTGGGAGCCTGACTGAGCTGATGCAGCCCCTCTTTCAGTAGAGCTGCAGTGTTGTTGTCCTCAGTTTGGGCTCTTGCCTGGGAAACAGCCCTGTTCCCCTGGGCTGCCTTCAGTACCAAAGCACTGAGCACCTACCTGTTTAGGTAATTTTCAAATTGCACTTCCTGATGCTCAAAGGGGATATCAGCACACAATTTGGTAATTATATTGCAGTTCTTTATCTCTCTCATTGATGCGTTTTCTAGAGAAAAGCAAGTACTCTGCATTTTCTAGAATGCTGTTAGCTTCTGGATTTCTTCAAAACCAGAATTGAATTTCCTGTTACGACTGACATTTGTCTGTGTAATTTCTGTTGACAGAGGCTTGAGGGAGGCATGAAGTTTCTGTTTCTTGCTGAGACAATGTACATCAAGACTTGCAAGAAGTAAAAGTTAGCTGTGATATTTTCTCTAGAATAATTCAGATTGATCCCTTTTCCTTCTTTACCTTATAAATCAGCTGCTCAAAATGTTGCTGCTCAAAAATTCTCTCTGTAGAGAACATTAATTTGCAAGCAGCATCAGTAATTTAGCAGCATACATTTCATGGTTGGCAGAGCTGGTGTGACTCCAGAGAAATATTTGTACCCTTCTATAGTTATTTCTCCACATGTTCATTTTGTAATCAATGAAATATCGCAGCAGGCACATCAGATACACTCAATAAGGCAGCAGTATCTTTCACCACTTTATTTTTTTCCCTTCAGTGTCTACTGCAGTTGTTGTGTAGATTGGAGAGTTCCAGCTTCCTGTTGTTTGCATAACCGAAACTAGATGTGATTGTTGTCACTGAGATAGGAGAGTTCAGTTGCAGTGTTATTAACCATGTCTGATATTGCCAAGTCTGAGCATTCAGAACATTGCAGTGTACTGTAAAATTCACTTGATATTTGAAATTTATCTTCCACTTTGAGTGCAAACATTGATCTTCAGCCTATTTTATGACTATGGAAATTGAAACTTGAGGGTCACCTGCTCTGGGGAAAAATTTCACTTGTAGTGAAATTATCAGAATTATCTAAAATACTAAGGCAGAATATCCTGGTATAACCCCCATGGAGTATACATACATGCAGCACATTTCAGTTCATGTAATAATGAAAGAAACTGAGAACACACTACAGTAAATTGAATTCTCCCTCCATTTAGTTAAAGACATTATGTTTCTAGAGCTAGTTTTCCGAAGACTGAATGCTCCCAAGAGTGAATCATACATGTAATTTTAAATACAAAACAACATGAATATTATTGTGGTACTAATTTGCACTAATGGGAACGTGTTGGAAGAGAAGAATGGACCAGTATTCCCCCCAAAAACCCTTTCATTTTTAGTGCAGAAGAACTTCATGCACAGGGGCTGCTGCACCCTTAGGAACTCTCCAGGGCTGTAGTGAGGCACTGCATTAAGAAGTTGGCTGTGTTTGCTTAGCTTTTGCAATCTAGGAAGTCATGGAGAGAGGTGCTGTGAGGCCTTGGGTAGTTTTAATGTGTGACTGTGTGAACAAGTGGTACCTGGAGAGTATTTGTAGCTCTTGCTGGACAATTATTTTGTAGTCTCTGCACTGGCAAAGAAAAAAATAACACATCTGTAGACTAAAGGGAGCTTCTTAGCCATTGGAAAGACTAACCTCTTTTCTTAAGGTCTGCAATTTCCTATTATTTCAATAATAACCTCACTGGAAAAGGAAGGAACCTCTTAAGTCTGATAGATCATTGGATAAGGGGAGGGTAGGAATATCTACCAACAGCACAAGTACATTTGTATTATTCATTTCAGTGCATCTCTGATGAAGTAGTTATGCTCAGTAATATTATCCTACAGATTGACTGTGAACATTTAATTAACTGCCTCCATGGACACACTTTCTTTTTTTTTTTTTTGGTTTTCTGTTTAAAAAAAAAAGCAAGGAAATTTATGGCTGATATTTTGAGCTGAAGAAGGATGAACTCTGAAAATTGGCAGCTCCCTTAGTCTGTGTCATCAATTGTTGATAATTAGGGAATGCAATAAAAAGTGCATATTAATGTTTAGTTGAAGAAGATTCATGTGAACTCCAGCTGTGACCATAAAAATCAGCTTTTTTTTCTGAGGGAAATAAAAGCCGTGGCTCCCTATGGTCTCATTTGATGTCTTTATTCAGCAGCCACCCATATGTTAGCATACATCTGTGTAGCCTTTTCAGTACTTACAGAATAGAATATGCAGTGCATATTCTATTTTTAATATTTTAAATATATTTTTTATTTTTTTAATGAAACAGTGACAAAGTTGTGCTTCAAATTTTTTAAATAACCATCACGTTTTCAGAGTTATTCTGGTGATTGGAACAATCGTACATAAGGAAATGTACAGCAGATGGCACTATGCTGTAACCATAGAAAGAGTTTAGTAGTAGAGAAAATGTTTAGTTTGCACATTTGGATTGAATTCATGTGTTCTTATAAGCAGTGAAAGAAGATTAGATGTTTTAAAGCAGACTCATGTAAACTAGAGCAGCATATATGTCAAGTAAGCATTGGTGGTTCTGGAGCAATGAAAGTTCAGCGTTGTTTTTTTATTGATCCTTCTGCTTTCATTCAGATTCTAGTGCTAAAAGCCTGGAAGCTTAGGTGTTACTGAAAGACAGCAGAACTAAAGTCAAGCAATGCAAACAGCTTCCTTTCTCTATGCCAAAGCAGATCTGAGCGCAAAGAAACTGCAATCCTGTGCATTTCCACATGAGCTTCTTCAGTTCAGTAGGAATTGCCAGAAGATAATGTTGACAATTTATTGCAAATGGTTAAAATTTGTGCTGAAACAAGCTCAAAAGTGCAATTTTGATTTTTTTTTTCCTTCTTTCACTTTAGCTATTAACAAAAAATAAATCATGAAGGTAGCTTTGTAACATCCCTGAGCAATTCCGTATTTACACGTGTATAAATGTTAGTTGTCTGTTCCCTCCTTCAAAAATTTTAAAACTTAAAGTAACTATGATATGTGAACTACTTCCTAGTTTTGGGATGAGAGACAGCAGACTGCAGTATTATCAATTTCAGTAACTGATTTAGTAAAAACATTGCTTATATTTTAATAAAAATAAGCTTAATGACTTAAAATCATAGGATCATCTAGGTTGGAAAAGACCTTGTAGATCAGCAAGTCCAGTGTGGGCTACATGACCTAATACGTCCCACCATCAAACCATGTCTCTTAGGGCCATGTCTACATGTCTCTTAAACACTTCCAGATCCAGTGACTGTACTACTTCCCTCAACCCATTACATGTTTCACCACCTTCTGTATGGAATAATTCCTTGTAATATCTGATTTAAATCTCTCCTGGCACAGTGTGAGACCATTTCCTCACATCCTATCACTTGCTGTTTGAGCAAAGAAATGGACACCCTCTCCTCTGCAACCTCCTTTCAGTAGCTGTAGGCGGTGCTGAGGTCTTCCTTTCTCCTTCCACTTGTCCAAAACAGCAACGCAAACTCCTGCAGTTGCTCCACTTCAGCCTTGTTTTCTTGTCCCTTCACCAGTCTCATTGCTCTTCTCTGCATGTGCTCAAGCAACTCAGTATCCTTCTTGTAGTGGTGGACCTCAAACTGAGTATAATACTTGAAGTCTTACCAGTGCTGCATACAAGGGGACAGCCACTCCCCTAGCCCTGCTGGCCACGCAATTTCTAATGCAGGCTGGGCTGCTGTTGGCCTTCTTGGCCACCTTGGCACACTGCTGGCTCATGTGCAGCCTGCTGTTGACCAACACCCCCAGGTCCTTTTCTGCTGGACTTTGAATTAGTTTCTGATGATGCTGTCAATGAAACAAAGCACTGCAATGTATGCTGCTAGTAATTTCTATGTGAGTCCCAGTAGCAACTCGTGGTATACATGGAAATACTTCTAACCTGGTAGTCAGAAAGTCAGGGCCTGCTCTGGGAAAAAAAAAAAAGAAAGAAATTAGAGAAGTGAACAAGCATGATAGAAAGGTTTGCCAGATGACCATTTGAAGATGCAGGAATAACTAGAGCTCTAAAAAGTACCAAACTGTGATTTTTTTCAAAAAATGAGAAACAAATTCAGCTATGGGGATGGATACTGATCTGCAAAGATGCTGTCAGCTCCCCTCGGGTAATCTTTCTACAGCCCCAGCCTGTGTAAGAAAGCAGACTGATCTCTTTTTTCACTTTAGAGGGGAGAGATTAGTAGAATATGGATAGTTAGAAAATGGCAAACCTCAAGCAGCTGATCTTCCCCACTCAGATGTAAATACTGAAGAGAAGTGATAAAACTGAGTAGTGTTTCACTGAGGGTTGTTACGATTCTGTCACCTCACTGGAAATTGCCCCTTCAACCACAGCATTGCCTATGTCTTACAGTGTGTCAGGCTGGATTGGCAACACGTTATGATTGGTGGTGCTTGGTGGATTGGTGGCCCTGGGATCAGAACAGGTCTGAATCTTAGTAGATGACACTGACACAGGGGAAAAGGACTCTTGAGAACTCCTGGGTCTCAAGGAGGAACAGTCAGATGGTTTGAATATTAATACATTTACCAGTTCACATCTCTCGATGCATCACGAGCGTGTCTCATGGTCCTACCTCTGATTTAGGATAATGTGATTTTGAGGATTTATAGTTCTTAGTATGTTTTACGCTGTCCTAAGTGGTTGCAGGTCTTAAGTTACTTTAAAGTAGTAATTCTTGAATTTACTGATGTGCAAATCTCTTCATGTTTCTTAATATCCTTGCATGGTTTCATAAGCAGAACTTTAAGCAAGTCAGGGGAATGTGTTTGATTCCTGTACATTTTAATACCCAGAAGTTTAAAAAGAATTTTGAACATCTGTTTACATTGCTTTTATGCAGTTATCTGAAGCAGAAGTGGGGATGCGATGAAGAATGTGGTGAATGCAAGGAATTAACTGTTTGTCAATAATCATGGGGTGGGGCAGATAAGGTCCTATAGGCATGACAGGTATTTTGTAGGAATGTTTCCTTCTCTGCACCTCAGAGTACTGCCCTGGAGACTGAATGAGGCTGTACTCACAGCGAGTTTAATGGCCTTTCTTGTTAACTAAAATGGTGTGCGATGTTAATCATGAAGCACTCCTGAGAACACTACATTAAAAATTGACAGTGATATACGTGGGTAACTTCTTATGTGTAAATCTATTAGTAAATTAATCCTTGGAAAGGATACTAAAATGCTTTATTGGTTTACTGTTTGTTGCATTGATTATTTGGGCTCTTCTGAATGTATTCCTTTGAAAGCTGCTGCCAATTTGTCATGGTAATAGTTAAATCACATTTTGCTGGCTCAGCATTCTTTTCACATTGGATTTGTTGCATTAACTGAAGGTAGTTCCCTCTTACAAAGTGGGTATAATTCACTAGGGCAGGGAGTGTACTGATAGTACTCTGGTGGTCTGCGCTGTTTTTTAATACTGAACTTGTCTTCACATGCAATTACTTCTGATTTTTTTAAAAAAGGAATAAAGTAATTATTTAAATTAACACAAAAAATTGAGCTATCTAGCTTTGCATCTTACTAATGATTGAGCAAACCATTACAAATGAAAATCAGATTGGTTTTGTATTCATTTGTGCTGTTTGGTATGTACTTTGGTTGTCATAGTAAGAATTTTGCCAGAAGCATAAGAAATCTGAAGAAATATTTGTTCGAGTGTTTTTTCCCTGTTGTAAAAAGATGAGGGAGGGGAGACAACACAAGGAAAAGACATGAAATTGTATAGAAGTTCCATATAGAAGAAATATAATTGGCTTTTTTTTCAATTTTTTTTTTCCCCAAGAGAGATCTAGGGAGGCTCTGACCAAACATAATGAATTCTTTGTCCCATGGTGGACTTCTAGTTATGTCATCTGTGTTATTAGCATTTGGATTATCTGTATAGAATAAATGTTAGGAAGCTGTTTCTGTCCTCTCACATCACTGATATTGATTCGTGGGTTGTAAAGTATCATTAGTTTTCACAGAATCACAGAATCACCAAGGTTGGAAAAGACCTGTAAGATCATCCGGTCCAGCTGTCTTTGAATGAACTGTCTTTGAACTGTGCATGGATTTGTTTGTCGATAATATAAGAAGGTTTTCAAGTTTTTTGTTTGTTTAATGAACATTGTTGCTGCTGCTGAGTTAGCACCCAGAAATCGTGCCTTTCCTGGACTTGAGAGAGCTGATACCTTCCTGACAGGGAGAATGTAATGAGGGCACAATGCTGTTTTACTTCTAAAACTCCCACCACCTTTTCCTGAGGAGCTAGATGGTGTCCCTTTGCTGTTCCTTAGGAGAGTGATAAAGGAGTGCTGACAGGCCCGAGCCGGCTGTGGGGCACCAGAGGGCTTTGGGCAGCTGCTCAGGACATCCTGTGGATCTCAAGGACTCCCCTGGGCTTGGGGGAACCCCTCTGAAGCAAAGCTGAGCTCCAAGAGTCTCCTGAAAGCCTCTGCTTTTGTTTGTCATGTGTGAGCAGAAAGCCTCAGCTGTTCTTTTATTTATTAACTGAATTTCCTCAAGGGTGGAGTTTATTTTTTTTTTTCTCATACAAAGCAGTGTATCTTGAACAAGTTGAGAAATAGTACATGTAATAATTTCTGCTAACTGTCTAACGGGGACAGGTCATTTATACCCACATAACTTTGTTTCTTTGTTCAGGGCTCTTCTTCTTTTGAAGTAGCAGTGCTACACAATAAATCAGGTCAGTCACATAACTAATCAGCCTTGAACAGAGGCATAATTTTCTCAAGCGGAAATACTGAAGACTTCTCCTGTGTGTTCTGAGGGAAGAAAAAAATGAATGCTGTAATGAAATTTGATTTAAAAACTCCATAGGCTTCCTGCTTCTCCAGTGTTTTTCCCCCAAAGATTTTGAATGTCTATTAAAATTCTATTAAAATAAAATGAGTGTTCAGATGGAAGCCAATACAGATGCAGTGCATATTATGAGGTGTAGTGTGTAATGTTTTATTTGAAATCTATCGAGTGATTCAAAAAAGCCTGGCTTACAACATTGGAAAAACTGTATTCAAATAACTTTTTTCTCCCACCTTCATTTTCTTTGTGACTTGAATTCAGGTTTGTGGGATTTGCATGACATTGATCCTTTCCTTGGGCAATGCACAATTTCATAATTCAAGTGTGACAGCTGCTCTAACCATCGTGCCAGCTGTCCCTGCAGATGTTCAAAAATCTACAGCTTCTCAAAGATGTTTATATGTCCCTAGAGTAAGCTGTTTTTCCATGAGGTAATGTATGAAGCATCTCAAAAGGGTCACTGTGTTAGCAGTTCTCCACTTGTGTAGTGTGTGCTGTTTGGCTCTTTTTTTTTCCTCTCCCCAGCAGTATGGCACAAACTTCTAGTTCAGTTGGTGGAGTTTCCAGTTAAGCGCGGTGAATTCAGATCATATTTTTGAGCTGGATTGGTGCTAATCAGTGATCCTGTAAGCACGAACATGTGGATTAGCAGGCTGTGTGCACACATTGCTGTCCTGCTGTATCTCCTTTATGGAGTTAGGGAGGTAGAGTCGGGCTGAACAGGGCATCTCCTTTTCCATCAATTTGTTGAAGACTTTTGCTCTGCCACATTTGGATCCCTGAATCAGTCCAGTTTTGTAGTTGGCTTAGGGAGCTCCTCAAATGATTCATGGTTCATTAAATAGCTCAAAAGGCGTTTCAGTTCATTACATTGAAGTGTACCTTGCATCCAGACATGCCTAAGGGCATAAATGGGTATACGTTACTTGAACTGGATAATTTCTATGTATTCAAGAAATCATCTTCTATTTTGGACAGTATCCAAAAATATAGGGACACTTGAAAGCATTTATTTTGTCATGAAAGAATAATAAGCAATGGGCATCCTAAAATAGGCAAGCAGTGAGATTCTGAGTCTGAATCCATAGCCTGTGCATTTTACTGCTTCTTGTCATTACAAAGAAAGTGTCAGTCATAAAAATCTATTAATAATGAATGCCTCCAGAGACTATAATTCGTCAGAACAAAGACTTGAAACAACAATCATTTTTTGTTTTGTTTTGTTCTGCCCCTGCTTACTATGAGGTAGGAAAGAAAGAAATGCTGATTGTATCTAAATCTGTACCATCTGAAGTGGAGATAATAATCATGGTTGGGAGGTTAAGTGTGAGCTGGAATGGCCTACTTTTCTGTGTCTTAAGTGCCTGATAACAGAAGTTTTCTCACAATACAAATCTGAGAGGAGTGGTTGACACACCAGGAGGCTGTGCTGCCATTCAGTGAAACCTGGACAAACTGGAGAGGTGGGCAGGAACCTGATGAGATTCAACAATAGCAAGTGTAGAGTCTTGCACCTGGGGGAGAGTAACCACACAGCGCTGGAAAGGAGCTTTGCAGGGAAGGTCTTAGGGGTCTTGTTGGACAACAGGTTGACCATGAGCCAGCAGTGTGTCCTTGCAGCCAAGAAGGCCCATGGTATCCTGGGGAGCATTAAAAAGAACATGGCCGGCAGGTCGAGTGAGATGATCCTCCCCCTCTACTCTGCCCTGGTGAGGCCACATTTAGACTACTGTGTCCAGTTCTGGGCTCTCCAGTTCAAAAAGGACTCCTAGAAGGAGTCCTGTAAAGGGCCACAAAGATGATGAAAGACCTGGAGCACCTGCTGTATGAGGAAGGACTGTGTAACTTGGTTCTGTTCAGTCTGGGGAAAAGAAGACTGAGAGGGGAACTGATAAAAGTTTGTAAATATCTAAAGGGAGGTCAGAGGCAAATGAATGAGGCCAGGCTCTTCTTGGTGGTGTGCAGTGACAGGAGAAAGAGTAATGGCCTAAAAATTGAAAGTAGGAAGCTTCGTAATAACATGAAGAAGAACTTCTTTAAGTAAGAGTGACAGAGCACTGGAACAGGTTGCCCAGTGCGGTTGTAAAGTCTTATATAAAGACATTCAAGACCTGGCTGGATACCTACCTGTGTGACCTGTTGTAGAGTACCTGATTTAGCAGAAGGGGTTGGACTTGATTTGCAGAGGTCCCCTCTAACCCCTGCAATTGTGTGAATCTGTGACATTCAACTATTTATCCTAGTAGTGTGATCTTGCTGTTGCCTCTTTCTGCTATATCCACTTACCTTTCAAGATCTGGGAACAGCCAGGATTCAGTTTGTTTTGCTGCCAACCATATCTGCAGTATGGTGGGTATGGGAAGTGGGATGCTGTAATCTGGATAACACTCTGCCTGGGAAACATGATTGGAAAAAAGACAATTTATTTCTAATCAGACTCAAAATTATAGAAAGGATTATTTTGGAGATGGAATTAGAAAATTAATTGTTTTTATGTTTTTCAAAGTGCTATGCTTAGTTTCAGCCATCTGTGCTCTACAAATGTAAGGTTTTGATTTGGGCATTCTTACAGTTGAAGAAATTGTTTATCTAGGTGACAGTTGCAGAAATTGGTTATCAAATCATACTTCACTTTCAAAAGTGTTTTGGGGTAATTCATTTTGTCAGGAAAAACGTGTTTTCAAGATTTTCCTCCTTTAATGAAATAAATTAGAAATCAAAAGGCATTTATTTTGGAGGCGAAGGGAGAAAAACTCAGATTATTTGATGGAGAATGTATTTTGGAATCTCTTTAGAGTGGAGGCAAAACTTGTCAGCTAGAGCACTGTCTTTAATAAGAAGATCTTTGATATTCTTTTCTACTTCATTAGTAAATTATAGCTGTCAGGTGAATTTTTGCTCATTATTTCAAGAGTAGATGTTGATTCTAAATTTAGAAACAATTTCTTAAGATCGGAGGAAAAAAATTACTGATGAACAAAGGTTAAATCAAGAAGAGTAGGTCACATCTTTAGAATGCTTTTCATCTCAGGACAAAGGCAGATCAAAGTACTGTTCTGAAAAGAACATTGGACTGTAGAATAATCATTTTTATTCATTAATCAGACTTTGTACTTATGTCAATTCTGCAGTTAATGGTAAAGGCAAAATAAAACTAGGGAGTGAAATAATAAATTATATTCTCTCTTGAAAATAAAGTATTTATTATAATTTTGCCAGAATCTTTAAAAAGGTTGGAACAAGAATGTTGAGATACAAATCTTTAGTCCGTGAAAGCCATTCTGTTTAGCATTGCATTGTGATGCCTAGTTGGTCTAAGGATCATGTTGTAAAGTTTACCTGTTGTGAATCCAAATGTTCCTCAAATGTTTCTGAGTGTTCTTATCAAAGGTGTTGTTTATTAATGTATTTCAAGTGATGTAGTTCTTGCTGGAATGGAAATAATCAGCCTTTCATTGCAAATAGATCTGAAATAAGCAGCTTTCAAGAATGAGCACCTCTGTTGTGCTTCAGTTGGTTCTAGTCAGCAACAGCTGTTTATGTCTCCAAGCAAAATCATTAGAATAATTCATTTTAATTTCCTGTACCACATGTATTTTTAGAGCTACATCATTTGATTCCATCATTACCATAGGATTCAATGCGTCTGGAGTGATATTCATCCACCATATGCTCTGAGCTGCTATCTATGCGCCTACGATCTTCCTTGCTTCTTCTACTTGTGGCTTTGTAATGTGGGGACATACTGCTGAGTTTGAGTTTAGGGCCGTGGTGTGCCCCAGGTGTTGGGCTGAGGAAGCTGGAGGATTTGCAGTCTGGGTAGAGCAGATGCCTGAGTGTGAGCTGGACTCCTGGTGTGCACCTGTCTGCCATCATAGCTGTGTGGTCTAGAGATCTTTTGCAAATTATATCTGCAAGCAGAGTCCTCTGTCTCTACTTGCCTCCATTAGATGGGCTAAAGGCTTTGAGTACCTTTGCAGGCAAGCTAAAGGCTTTGAGTTTCTATTCATTACCAAGGATCAGGCCACTCAGAAATAAATTGGATTTAGAAATCCTTGTGAATGTTACATTTCCTTGTGTTCCACAGAGTTACTGGAATTGAAATAAAACTCAATTCAAATAAGCCTCCTGAAGCCATTTAATGCGCAATCCAGATACAGGCACCAGCATCATTGGCATGGATCAACCACAGGAGAGGTACAACGTGCTTTGAATTTACTTTTGTTGTGTCACACAAGGTTCCTCTTCCAATCTAGCTGTACAACTGCCACATTCAGGGCTAATATCAGTGGGTTGTCACCCGCCTCCTTTATGAAGGGATAACTCTTATGTCTTCATCATAATAACAGGCCCTAATCATTTATTACTAATGTTTATCAATCCCTGCTGACTGAAAGCTTGAAACAACTACAGATGTCTCTGAAAGATTTGTGGAGGGAGACTTTACTACTGATTACTGTGATATCTAGCTAATGGAGGAGCTTTTAAGAGTTAAGTTTCTTTTTTATGGTTTGCTTTCATAAGATGGGATCTTATATTTGCACGAATCCTTATCTTGGTACTGAAGAGTTGCCATTTGCTCAAATAATGGCTCATAAAGCATAAAAACTGTTTCATAAATCTTCACGTTGGCTTTGCTCTGGATGCTTGTTTTATGACTATAACTAACCTTTAAATATTTAAGGCAGTGGGCAAGAAGTCAGTTGTGATATTATTGCCACAAGGAGAGAGAAAAAGCTCTTTGATTCCTCCTTTAATTCTGCATGAGGGAGGAGAAGGGAACAAAACAACGTCTGCCTCTGTGAAGAGAAATGTAAGTTTGTGAGTGTTTGACCTTTATGCCACGCAATAAGAGAGAAGTGCGAGAGAAGTGGTGTAATGAAGTTCCTTTAAAAATTCATAACATCACCACTCTGAGCAGCAGTTTGTCGACTTCTGAGACCAGTATGCCTTCTCTTTTAAAGTAGTTGTTGTGTCCCCTCACTAAACAAAGGAAAGCAGCACTTTGGGAAGCACAGGCACGCAACTTGTCCTGGGGATCTCTGAGGAGGCCAGGAGAGATAGGCATATGCCTAACATCAGATTTTTACAAACTGGTAACTTAACGTCCTTCTGTTTCTGTGTCACGTTCTTAAACTTGGATTCCTATCCAGGAGATGCAAGTGTTTGTGAAGGAGACAGCCTGTGACAGCCCCCCATTAGTTGGGTAGTGCAGGGGAGAGCGTTGTCCCAGTACACTTCAGCAGGCCTCTCACCATCTTAAGGGACAGTGCTGCTGCTGCTACGCTGATGATCCTGCCAACAAAGCTGCATAGAGATTGCAGTGTTAATACAAAGATGAGTGGTGTAGGCCCCAGAGATTTGGTTCTGTTGCTGCTCTCTCTGGCTTTACTGAAGAGCCACTGGTGTACCTGCTGTCACTTCAGAATTGCCTCTGCATAATTGCTTGCAAACTGTTCATTGAAATTCAGGACTGCAGGTCCTATCCTTGCCTTGAGGTAGGCTTGTCTCCTTCTCCTATAGTTTTCACCTCATTTCGCCTACCAATCTGACTCTCTCCAGAGTCTTAACCAGAAGATTTCTGGGTAAATATCTGTGTGAATAAACTGTTTTAGTGTCAGTGTTTTCCCTAGCTCACCAAAAGCATGTAGCTCTTTCCACAGTGGGTTGCTCCCAGCGTTCTCATCTATGAAGTTTAGTGCAAATGACGTATGAGATTTGGAGGGTGAAAAATATGAGGTGAAAACACTGGTATTGTTTCACTCAGCCTTTCCTGTGACAGCTTGGCAGCAGTGCACAGTCAGCTTTTTCTGATAGATTGCTAGCTGTGGTGGAGCTCAGCTAGGAATGCAGTTGAGATGATAATTTGGGATAAGCAAATGAACATTCAGGAGCTGATTTGAAGGCATGAAGTCCTTTTAGACAGAACTTCAGCCTATTTCTCCCAGTATTTTATTTCGTCCTGCAGACCTTATTTCGAGGGCACATTTATGTGGCTGTGCAAAGAGCTCTTCCCATCCCCAGATGTGTATCAGAAGGTCAATCCTCAGCAGATGCTACAGATGATAATAGCAAAGCCCTCTGAGAACCCAGGTTTGAGTGTACAGCTTTCCAGGGGCAATGGTCATGTGGGATCTGCTCTTTTCTCCTGTAAGCAACAATGTGGTTTCTGCCCATTTATCTCTCTTTATTATATTTTCACCAGTTCCTATGCTCTCCCACAGGCCCTGAGCAGAATGTTCTCTCCTGACACTGTGGCAGCTGCCCTCTGGACATGGGCAGATTCCCTTCCCTGCCTTGTTTTTTCCCTGCTCTGCTGATTTTAAGAGTGAAGAAAGTGCCTGAGTCCAGAGTGGACACTTTGGAGACAGGTCAGGCATGAGGTCCTGCCTGCTTGCTCCTTAGTTTCTGCAGTGACAGGGCTTTTACATATTTTATTTTGCCAGACTCTGTGACTTCCATTGATGCTGCGCTTGAAGTCCTTTGTGCAGTGGTGGCTGAGAGCTTTTGTTAAGCACCAACCCGAGGCAAAAAAAGGGTATGAGATGCTGAGTGCTGTTGCATGCAGCCCACCAGGAACGTACTGAACAAGGACAGCTGTCATGAGGAAGCTCACGAAAAATGCTGTGCGTGGGGGACTCGTGCCATGCCCCATCTTGGTTGCCAGCCCTCTGGCTGCTCCGCAGGCTGTTGGCCATGCGAACTCCCAGCACTGACAAGATGCATCTTGGCAGCCTGGCACTGGTGTTTGCACAGAGTTTATTGTGGGTGGCACTGCTGCTGAGGGGCCCACCAGGCCTCAGGAGGCAAAAGAAGCAAAGGGGATGGGAAGAAAATACTTGTTATAAGGTGGTTGGGCTTATGTTAAACAAAGGTGGAGCAAGGCACATAATGCAATTAATATAATGAAGGTAGGACTGTAATTTTAGTTGTAGTCTTTGCTAGTCATGGATCCATGCATGCTGTCCCACTTTTTCTTCAACCCTGAAGACCTCCATCAGTCTCTGATGCCAGTTTTGACAGAAACTTCATTTCGGGCTTGTTACCTGTGTTTTAGTTGGTGTCTTGTTACCCCCAAAACCCTTGTGATCCCAGTAGTGACTCCCAGCCAAACCAACAAGCAAAGCACTTGAAGCACATCTAGCAAGCCAATGCCCAAACCAAGCAGGTGAGCGGACAACCATGGCCACAGCAGAGCACACTCAGGGAGCGACAGTGAAGGTGTCAGAAAGAAGTGAGATATTAAGCCACCAGTGGAGAACTTCCTTCAGTTGTGCTGGTGCTACTTGGATGCATCATTGATTTTTTTTTTCTCTTTATTACAGGAAAATGTGTTTGCAAATGGAATAGCAGAGTATAAAACTGTTGTGTTTATTCCAAAATGAGGGAACATCAGACACTGCAGTAAATTTAAGTTTAATGAATTGTAACTAAACATTTGGAAGATAGGTATAACCAGTAATTTCCCATGTTAATAAGTCTCTCGAAATGCACATGTTCACACTTCCTCAGTCATTTAAAAACTAAATTTCTATCCTGAAATCACTTTTATGCTTTAAGCTTCTTGGATCAGTTTGAGCTGTGATTTTTTTTTTTTCAGTTTGGTTCTGGGGATCATAATCATCACTTGTGTCTTTGATGAGGTTGGCATTAAGAACATACCAGGGACTTGGGTGATTGTTGGCTGGCTAGCTATCGTCTTTCAAGACAATGACATTGTGACAGTGCTCCTATTTTCTTACTTGAGCTGGTTCTTTCATTCTGTTAGGTGTATATTTTTTCCCTGTTTTCTTGGACAGTTTTCCTATATTTTGTATCTATTTTGCTTAAACTCAAAGGATTTATTCTATAAAGGATTGTTTCTATAAAGACTTGAAGAAATTGTCTCCCAGTACAGATAATCTTTATGTTTTTTAAATTCTTTTTACATAAGATTTTTTGTTTATTTTAACATGGAAGGCCTTATATTGAGCTAAACAAGTACCAGGATATCAGTTATTGATGGCACCAATTTGGAGACTGATGAACTTGAGCAGAATCTGCCTGGACTGGTGCAGTGTCTTGTGGGCCTTCTTGTTCTGCGGCTTTGTTACCTGGTTCCTTATGGCTGGGCTCATCTCTTGGCTTGACAGTGCTGCACTCTCTTGTTTTGTGTGGTTTCATGCCCAGTGCAGGATCAGCCAGACCCATGGCTGTGGTCTTGTCCTGTTCTGCCGACAGCGGTAGATGTGAAACATTTAAAATACAGTTCCCAATTTGTTATGTGATCATGTTGTGTGGTTCAGAGTTGAACTAAACTGAAGGAAAATACCTTGGAGTAGGATGTGAACCTGGGGTGACAAATTCCTCTGTGCAGTTGGTGGAGGGTGGTAGAACAGTCTTGGCTTGGAATACTTGAGTATAGGAAATACTTACCCTGAAGTTGGGCCCAGTGGTGGAGGTGTGCTCTTTTAGTCCACACAAAAAACAGTCAATAACTGAAGTTATTCCTGCTAAATAAAGTTATTATTTGTAAATATTGCCAAAATCTCTCAGATTTTTGAAAAATGAACAAAAAACATTGATATGCACTATTGATTTCATATGCAAATAATACATTTTTCTCTAGGATATACTTTTTTTTTAATCAGATCTAATTTTTGTTTTATACTCTTGCACAAAAAGGTGAATTTTATTGATATATATATATATTTTCCCATATTCAAGCTCGCATTCTCCAGAATGGAACTGTAATAGTTGGCTCTGATGTTGCTGCTTCATATTTGTAATGATAATTCTAGATTTACTTTTAAGTGCCAAGACCAATTTAGAAAAAATGATTTTACTAATGTGTTCATGTATTTTGCCTAAATGAGATGATGGTTAGAAGCTTCAGTTCTGCAAGAGAAACTGATTAAAATGCGTGCAAAAGTTTTGTTTTGCGTTTACCTTTGGGGAATGAGTTTATCCAGCAAAGACGCAGTCAGTAACTTCTTCATCAAAGAAATCTCTGAAACAGAGACTTGATTTTATTTGGACCTAATTTTTGCAGCGAGTATTCATCTGTTCTGCTCCAAGCTAAGACAACTCTGCCATCCCATTTTCATCATGTTTGTAGTGTAGCATGGGGAGAGGAGAGGCTCATGGAGGGCTCTGCATTTTTCAGACACCATGTTTAAGGGATGCTGGTTCCTTCTGTGTTATATCAATCAAATATTTATGTGTGGGTCCAGAACAAGATTATCAACCAGCAGTGATGGTTTGGAGTAAAATTCTGTGTTTAAAAATTCCTTCTCTTCATGCAGAAAATGTTTTGAACTACTGGTACCACATGGGTTTGTGCATGACAGCTCAAAAGTTGCACTTCCTAGTACAGGCATTGGCTGGAGTTTTTCTAGCCTAAGTTACATGCAAGCTTATTTCATACATGTTATGACTGACTTACATTTTAATCCTTGGTAACATAGCTATTTGACTTCTGGGAGCAAACCTTTTGTCTCCATTGCACTACAGTTTATTATGCTTTTACAAGTTAGTTAAGCTCAATAGCTTCTCTTGCTGATGGTGTTACTGCAGTAAACCATGTGCTCCTTTATTCCATTTCTTTTTCTCTCAGTGCCTGTTTTTGAGGTTGAGAGAGTTAAAATTGACTCTCTTCTGTGGTTACCTGAATCTACAAGTACGTGTCGTGCTCACTCTATTCTGTGTCATGGCACGTAGGACACCAATCACATGCTGCTTACAAAGCTGTCATGTAACTCCATCGCTAATTCACTCAGTGCAAACCAATCCGAGCACTTCAAACCTGGGACATCACTTTGCATTTGTACATTCTTTCTCTTAAATTAGATTATTCCTCAGATCTCTTATAAGCCGATCTTCTGACTTGATGCCCAAGCTTGCTGGCTGAAGAGAGTGACTTTGGAAGTCCCTGGCTCTGAAATCTGCAGTTCAGTTCATCACATCAGCTGTTCTGCTTTAGGCATTTCTTCATAGATCCTTAGCCTGTTAACTCCTGTCCCCAGGTTGAAAATACTTTTAATATAATCCTTTCCCCATTCTTAGCCATCAGAAAACTTAGAAAGCATTTTTTTTTCCTCTAATCTCTTCCCTTTCAGGAGATGTTGTTATGTAAGTGTCAGTGACAGGATGGAGGTGCCCATGTGATAGAATTACAGTTAAAAATATGAAAAACAGCAAATCATGCCTGAAAGCTTGAAATAGTCTCAAAAAAGAGGAAAAAGAAAAAAATGGCAATATAACTTCCAAACAAATATTTTTTTCCCATACTGTATCTTTTTCTTCCTGACAAATTAATTATTTTTGACAGACTTGGCAAGCGAGCATGTGTCTCCAAGGCAGGCACTGAAGCTGCCTCATGAATTCATGTTACAGTTTCTCTGATATTGTTGCTCTGCTCAAATGGTATTTTTAGTTTTATTCACACCTTGCTTTAACATTTTTGTGAGTAAGATCATTTTGTTACCGAGCCCAAACCAAGTTGTGGGTTTTTCCCATCGTTACTGTTGTCATGTTTTCCTTCAAGAAATACTTGCAGGAAGGAGGCTTCCTAGAAGGGAAGCCTCTGATTTCAGAAATAGTTGGATAGCAGTCTTATTCCCAAACTCAGATCCTTAACATTGCAACTTCATGATTTTTTTGTTAAATTAGAATACCCTGGGTTTATTCAGTCTGGAGAAGAGGAGGCTCAGGTGAGATCTTAACGCTCTCTACAGCTGCCTGAAAGAAGGGTGTAGTGTGGTGAGGGTTGGCCTCTTCTCCCAGGTAACAGTGATAGGAAAAGAGGTAGCGGCCTTAAGACGTGCCAGGGGAGGTTCAGGATATGAGGAAAAATTTTCTTCTCTCTAACAGTGGTAATGTGTTGACACAAGCTGCCCAGAGAGGTGGTGGAGTCACCGTCCCTGGAGGTGTTTGAGAATGGTGGGGATGTGGCACTGAGGGACATGGTTAATGGGCATGGTAGTAATGGTTGGACTAAATGATGCTGGAGATCTTTTCCAACCTTAATGATTCTATGTTTTAAACATTTCAAATCGCTAATAATAAAAATAGTGTAAATTGTTATATATTTACTTGCTTGATATTCATTTCAACTTTTTTGTTTGTTTGTTTGTTTGTTACACAGATTTCCTCACAGAATGTGGGTTTGGATTGAAAGCTGTATGTGGGAAGAGTTAAGGTCCTTGCCTGACCTGTGCACAGTTTTGTCTTTTGTGTAGGAGCATTGAGGGGAACATATTATGATCTAGGAGAGTATTCAGCAAAGTTAAAGCACAGGAAAAATATTTGTGCAAGGGGGAATTTAAGAAAAAAAAAATGTTTTTCCCCATTACTAGAAGCACTATACTTTGTTTCCTGTAAACAGTGTCATTTCAGGAATGTGAGTTTCCCCACACCTTGTCCTCTGACACCCTCTAAAAATTCATTCAGCTCATTACAGTACTGACACAGTAACAGCTCACAAAGCTTTTTCACCCTTTTCCTTAGATGGTAGGGAATATCTGTGTTCTCATGGGGTGTATTAGGACAAAAATGCAAAGAAGTAGGGGATGAAGAGAAATCCCAGCTTTTGGATTCATTTTGAGTATTGGTCATTCACATCTTTGTAAAAATCAAAAATAACGTGAAGAAAAATGATTCAGAGTATTCTGTCTCAGCAATGGACTGACTCTGAAAGTTAAGCACTTGTGTATCTCTGAGCAATAAATTGCTGATTGCATCCAAAAGCGTCAGATGCCTGAAAATTGTTGCTGAATAGCCCTTCTCCGCTGAGGAAGCACAAACAGTTTTAGCAGCAGTTGCTCTGTTTACTGGTAGAATTCCAGCCCTTGCCTTGTTGGCTTTTGGTGGTCATCATTGTTCCTCCCAGTTCTGTCTTTGCACACATGAACTCCCTACTGTTACCTGAAGTTGTACCTGAAGTTGTTCTTGCAGAGCAAGAGCCAGGGAAGAAAAGAAAATGAACCTGATTCAAAGTCCACACTTATAAAGGCTTGAGAGATCCAAACTGGGACTTCAGAAAGAGAAAATTCTACTTGAGAAGATTTTGTAATGGAGAATTTCAGGTCCTTTTTGCAAAGAACAGGTTGAATTACATGTGTCAGCTTCAGTGGCAACACAGAGAAAAATAAGTGAAAATTAATATGGTAGGTTTGGATGCTCTTTCGAAAATGAATACAGTCTGATAACAGTGAATGTCTTTTCAAGTGGCAGATGGCTACATTACAGCCACAGCTGCGTTGCCATCTCAGAATTTCTTTAAGACACGCAAGGGGAGAGGCTCACTGCCTGTAGCGTGGGTGCTGCACTCTCACACAATGGTTATTTTTAGCCTGGGTCTGATCCCTGACCTGGTTCATGTTGTGATGTCCTGGGTGCTTCCCCCAGCTCACTAAAGGGAGTGGTGTTGCAATGGTGGGACAGGGGTAGAACAGCAGGGAGCCGATTCAGCAGCAGTTGGGAGCTGCTGCTCTGCATCCAGGCAAAATGAGGTGCTCAGCAGTATCTCCTAGCTTCCATGGAGCTTTTAGCAGTGTGCTGACACTTTAACTCAAGAAACAAAAACATGGCTACACACTTCTCGACTTCAAAATTTTGCTCACCCTCTACTTTAAGGGTATCAGAAAACTTGGAGTTGGAGATGCAGTTTTCTTGGGCTCAAACCAGTTGTAATTACTCCTTCAGAAGCAATATTCTCTTCTAATGAGTACAATTGTTTCTGTATCTGGAGTATTTTCCCAGAAGTTAAAATCTGGCTGTGTAAACTTAAATAGATCACAAAAGTAAACTTTGTGCTTCTTGACTATGATTTTCCTTCAGAAAAATAAATAAATAAATAATACCTCTTATTTTATTATGTTGGCCTACGACATTAGGGGCAGGAGAGGCTCAGCCTTCCCACCAGTGTCCCATTGCATGTGACAGATGGCAGCAGAGGGGCAGTCTGAGATAGAATGGCGTCTGACATGGAAATGCATATGGACCAGAAGTGTGTCACTGAATTCCTCTGTGCAGAAAAAATGGTACCCGTTAACATTCATTGACACTTGTTGAAGGTTTGTGAGACCAAACAGTGGATGTGAGCACAGGGAAGAGGTGGTGGTGTGCTTCAGCAACAGTGACAGTGACATGAAATACAGGCTGTGTTCTGGATGCCCATACACAGCTGTCATACCATGAATAAAGTGTGTCAATCAGTGGATTACAACCAGAGAACTGTATACAGAGCTGAGTATCAGCTTCAGTGCATTAGAAATGATTATGGCGAAGTTGGAGTATTGCAAAGTTTGTGTCTGTTGGGTCTTATGAATGCTCACACAAGAAAAGAAAGAACACCGTATGCAAGAGTGTCAGAACCTGTTGTACCCATATGAGGCTGAAGATTGAGGTTTCCTGGATTGTACCTTTACCGATAATGAGACATGGTGTCACCACTGTGACTGAGAGTCAAAACAGCTGTGGGGTGAGCTGTGAGTTCCCCACTGAAGAAGTTCGAGATGCAGCTCTCATTGGGTAAAGTGACAGACACTGTGTTTTGAAATAGGAAAGGGATGGTTCTTCTGGATTTACTGGAAGTCAGACAAACCACAAACTCTGATCACTACATCATGACGCTGACTGAGCTGAAGGTTCCAACTTCCATTCAGGCCAGAGGAGATAATCTTTCTCTTGCAACACAATAATACCAGGTCCCATGCCAGTTTAAAGACTGCAGAGCACATTACCAATCTTGGCTGGACTGTCCTACCACACTCACCGGATTTGGCACCTTCTGGCTTCCATCTGTTTGGGCTGATGAAAGATGGACTTCATGAGTACCATTTTCCTCGCCGTGAGCCCATCATAGTAGCTGTGAAACAGTGGGTCCCCTCCACTGATACTGATTTTTAGGAGTGTGGCATGCAGGCTCTTGTTCATTGCCGTTGTAAATGCACAGTTCATGTTGGTGAAACATAATGCTTTGCAGCTGAGAATTTGCTCTATGAGGTCGTGTTATTGTGCTCTTTGTATTCGTTGTAGTTTCCGTGGAAATAAATAGGAGGCTTTACTTTCAGGGTGACGTACATACATGTAGAAATAAAGTTAAGGTAATAAGGAGAGGCAGAGGTTTCATCTTCATAAAAAGATGAATGTCAATGCACACACACATAAAATTTGAGTACTGGGATTAGGGGAAGATGTGTGTATGGGTCATGGTGGAAGGCAGCTATCAGAGGTAGCTTCCTTAAAGGAAGGAGGGGATGGGGAAAATGGCAGTGAAAAAGTGAACTGGGGAGGAAACTGCAGATGCTAAAAGAAACTCCTAAAATACCATTTACTGTAGAAGAACCTTAGCTTCTGTGCTGCACAGAGGCAATGGGAGATATTCAGGAGCTCCTCTCTGCTCTTAATGTATCTCTGCTGGCATGTTTAAACCCCTGGGGTGGGGGAAGCTGTATCCCATTGGCTATGGCCAATTATGAGAGTAAAATGGAGTTTGAAAGGGTAGATTGGTTGCTCGAGAATAAGGAGAAGGTAAGGATGGTTGAGAAAGTCTGGAGAACTAAAAGGATGAAAGAGGAAAGAGGCATCTATAGTCAAGCAAAAGACAAGTGAGACGAGCAACATGGGGAAGCTGACATGGTTTTCATATTTGAAATTTGAACAGAATTATTGGAATGTTGAATTGAAAAACAACTGGAGATGATGACAATTCAAGGTATTGTTTCCAAACACTGTAAAACACATCTTCCCACACATGCACTTACTGTTTTTGTTGGAGGGTGTTTGTGACTAGCAGGGCTAACTTTCAATCCTTTATCTTCCCAGTTTCTTGTGTGTCTTTTAAGTTTCTCGCCTTTTGAATGTACCAAGTGGGCAGGCATTTATTTTGATGTTACTGGGAGCCTTTTATTATTTTCCTTGCAAATAATTTGATATTTTCTAGGTTGATTTAAAAGATACTATTCAATGATTTTGAAGTCGCGAGTGTTTGAAGTCACTATGAAAGCACTGCAGATTTAAAAACTGATGGATCAACGTTCTTATGTCTGAGAAATGAGAACAACAACAAACACTCTGATCTCTTTCATACCTCTGCAATGCAGAGCTAGCCACAAAGTACCTTTGTCTGGTGACACTTCTGGCTTTATGCTTAGAATTATCTTATTTAATAGTCTGGGCAGTTTCTTGGAATTTTCTATGTGTGTTCCTCCATGTCTCAGTGTTGTTAATTTAATCCCACTACTGTGTTCATACCTCTCTCCTTGTTTAGTAAGATGTTTAGCCAAGATGCAAGAACTCAAAGATTAGCAAAGATATGTAAGTAAAGTTTGCTAAATGCTGTATTGAGGAGTGTTATTAGCTTAATCCCTTTAATAATTCAGTGCATCACAATTCCTCTCTTGCCTGTGTCTTAATTATTGTATGCTATACAAACAACTTCCATCATTTTTTTTCCAGTGGCAATTATCCCGAGTTTCACGTTTACTGAAGAAAATACTTAAAATTAAGCAAGCAATTCGTATCATCCCTATGCCAGATTCTGGAAAGCGAACAGCAACGTATAAGAATCTCATTTTGCTTTTTGTCAGATGTGCAGATGTATTAATTTAAAAACAAAAAAAAAAAAGCAACAACAACAGAGAACAGAAATTATGTGATAAACATCATTATTTGTATGGCAGGGCAGTCTGGCTGTCCACGTGTTGTGTCAGTAACTAAATGCCATGATCAAAACACAAATCTTGTCGACATACACAGTTGGTTAATTTTAAATTGCAGTAGAATTGTTAATTTCTTTCAAGATATATATGTGCACTTCCAGGTTTAATGAACATAGCCGTTGATGCCTTCATTCTGTGAGGTTAATATGCACGTATATGTATTTAATGTATTTTTTGGTGATGTAGTTTATATCACCAAACGTAAATTGAATAACAGTGAAAAGGAGGTACATTTGTAATAGATGTTCATATGCAGGTTGAGATTTCAGGCTTCCAAAAAAATGAGCATTCTATTTCTTATTTTCTGCATATACATGACTCAGATTTTCTTCTTCCCTATGACATGATGTGCCTCTACAGAACTTTCCTTGTAGTTTGAGAATTGTTCTGAGGCAATCAATATAAATTGAGCTGTAAAGTTGAAAGACTTCAACATGCTTAGCTGAATGAAGGAGAACGGTGGCTTTTAAAATAACTGATGGAAGAAGTGTATTTAAATAAAAAGGCACCGCTGGCCAATATTTCACACGGTAGTTGTGTGTTTTTCTTGCACAAGATGTGACAAAAGCTACAGACCTTTATCATGGAAGCAGTATTTATCCCTTTAAGCTGACAAAATCATTCACATTGGGTAATTGGTATTACTGTGGTCTTTCATGCAACTAATGGATTAATGTCAGCAGTTCCAAGCTCTTTCTTTTTTTCTTTTTCATGTTGCCTTTACCAACAGCATATTTAGAGTTTGAGGACAAAACATTATGTCTTCACCTTAAGGAGAATCAGAGTTGGTCTAAAGAGGCCCTTTTATTTTTCTTCTGAACAGTGAAAACAATCCCCAGATAGGAGAGAGGATGCTACAGAACTTTCTGACTTGAAAATATCTTCCTTAATAAGAAGATATCAGCTTAATTTTTTTTGCATACATCAGTGGCTGTTAGGCTCTGTGAGACACAGTTCTCAGAGCTGTGTGATTAAAAATCCTATGTGAAATTAGGAAGTGTATAGCTGACCAGCTGGAGGGCTTTCTGTGCTCACCTGGAATCTTTTAGTGCTATCACAGGTAAATTCCCGATGTGCTGCAGCCAGACTTTGTTTTTCTTCTGTGCTGCTGAGGCCGTGAAAGTTAAAAAGGGATTTTACAGTTGCTTGCAAGTGTTGGGTGCTGTGTATTCCTCTGTCATCACACACTGTAAGGCTGGTATTCGGCAGAGGCTCCAGCTCAGCTGTCTGCGCAGTGCCTGGAAGCCTCTCTGGGAAGTTTGTAGGGCATGAGGAAGTATTTGAAAATGTTACTTTATATGCAGACTTTAGTAACTTTCTCCACTTTTTTTTTGCTCCATTTTGCATGCAGTCAGATACTTATATACGTTTCTGAGTTTGGATATTAAATTGCTAAGCATGTAATGGTTGTAATCTGTTAACTAAAATAAACTGCTCATGCAGAAAAGAAGAAAATACATTTTCTGTCTGAAGATTTCTCATACTTTTCAGCCTTCAGAAGTGCAGGAAAAAAAACCGGGAATGAGCCTCTGGAGATGGTATAGTCCATCTCCTAGCCCAAGGCACTGCCTTTGTCATTCCTCACAGACCATGTATCACAGAAGGTTATAGAATAATTTTGGCAGCAGGAACTTCTGGAGGTCACCTGGTCCGGCCCACTTTGCAGTGCAGAGTCAGGTCAGATCGCTCGGGGACATGTTCAGTTGAATTTTGAGTAACAGCTAGGATGGTAAGTCTTCTCCGAGCGACCTGCTCTCGTGTTTGATCACCATTATTTTGTCCCCCTTCCATGTAATTGAAACACCTGGAATTTCCCTTTCTGCAACCCTGTTTGTTGCACTGCAGAGTGGTGTACGAGATGTTATCCAGCAGGGTGTGCTTCTGCGGAGTTCTTTTCCTCCCTGCTGTTCACAGCCTGTGCTGTTGAGTGGAATTATTCCATCTCAGGTGCAGAACTTTGCATTTATTGAATTTCTTGAGGTTTCTGTCACACTGTCCCACACTTCACTGCCCTTATGTGCAGAATGCTTCACGTTATGTTGCACCTCAGTCTTCCTGCGAGCTCTGTATAGATAATGTTTTCTCTTTCTTTCTCAGTCTGTGACATTTTTGCACACTGTTTGTTCTATTGTTACCACTGTCTTTTCTGCTTTTTTTTCTTTCTTTTTTTTTTTTTTTTTTCCAGATTATATTTTACAGACCTTCAGTCCAGGCACATTTTTATTTTTTGTAACTGTAACATCTTAACTGTGAACAGAAACATCCAATTGAGTGAGACCTTGCACTATAGAGAAAAGCAGAACCAACTTTGTATCTGTTATAGTCCTGTTTAATATGTTTGCCTAGCTGGTAAATATTGGATGAAGGTTGTGGAGTTCTGAATGACTGTGGTCTCCAGTTGCTTTTTTGTGTGTCTGATGTATTTTAATAGATATATGTATTGGAGTTCCACATAAAGGTTTGGATGTACATAATGTATAGAAAGTAAAATATTGGATAGCAGTGAATCCACAAATATCCAAATGATTCGCTTTTCTACTAGAACATTGGATTGCTCAAATGTTCAAATAGAACATCAGCATCTATTTGCAAATCTCATTTTCGGTTTTCTGTTCACCTTGAGATAGCTAAGACTTCTATAAGAGAGATGTCTGTTACTTCTGAAAATATTCATCACTTAACACATGATGTCTGTTGTGTCCTCTTTGTCTATGTGATTTGCTATCTTGCTGCTGATTTGACATAATTTAATCGTGAGAAGTCCAGGTTGGCTTTTTTTTTTTCCTTTTCTTCTTTCTCCTGAGGTGTCTTCAAACTGTTCTGTTTCATTTCTTTACTCCAGCTTTTCCTTTAATGGAAGTCTAATGCCAACTGTATAAAGATTCTCTTCTTCCTCACCCTGTTTCCCTGTCTTTTCTCTTTTTCCAGCTCTTTTTCTCTTAACAGTGTTACTGACCTTTTCCAGTTGTCTTGTGTCTCCCTGTGCTCCCCGAGGTGCCGAATGCCTTTGAGATTATTACATTTTCACCAGACAAGGCATAGCTTCTCCACCGCAATGGTGGGGAAGATCTGCCTTTTGCAGGTGTAGTGGAATCTGCAGCAGTTGGTGTAGTTTTGTCCAGAACATCAGCCACTGGTCTTATGTGAGGGTACCATGGTCTTTTTTAATGACCACGAATGACTGGCATTTTAGTTTAAGATCCAGATTTAAACTAATATTGAAGTCTCAGTCTTAATAATATAACTGTGGTCTTGGGCAAAATATATTCTCTTTTTTGCTTAATGGAAGTTGATGTGCCCTTTAAGAATAAATACACAAGTTTGGAAGAAGTCCGGCATGTGGTTTGAATATTGCATTTCTTCACTTGCAGTCAGGTCATTAGCATAATTTAAACATTGTTCTGTGTAAATTTTTACGCAAATATACACAGATATTAGCATAAACCTGTTTCCAGATAACCCCTGGCAACTCTGTGCTGCCAATTTAATACTGTTTCAAATGTTGTGATTTTGTCTGTTGGAATATTTGCTAAATGCTTGCTTACTTAAAAAAATCCTTGAATATGTTTTACTTTGGTAATTAATTTGCAGTCCATGTTCAACTCCTGATGGTGGTGATAATGTGATATTTGGCCCTTTGAGGTCATACTGCCTATCTAGGGGCCAAATAGAATGGTTGAGTGAGAAACAGAAAGCAACTGACACAATGAGGCAGTGGTTAAGCTGTGTGCATCATTTTATGGATTTGGGATGCTGATGCCCTTCGCCACCCTGGGTCACTCGACCCTTGGCGTGAAGGTAGTGCTGCCTTGCCACTCACAGGGCCTGGTGTGAAAACCAACGTCCAGTTGTAGTATTTCAGTGCTGAGCTGATTTCTCCTGGACATATGGAATGCTTTTTCACAATGCATTTTGTGAATGGGTGTGACTTTTGGTTTTCTTGTGTTTTCTTTCCCCCTCAGTAAGAAATAATTATCACTTGAAATGATAGTCCACTCCGTAGGTTAGCTTTTCAGCACACAAAAACCGTAGGGATCTGAATTCAGAACATTTGTTTAATGAACTGCAAAATATCTCCGTTGTACACCTCAAATTATTAACAAGGGTTTTGAAAACTGTAGAAGTGGGGAAAACAAGGAGGAAGTGGTAAGTGCTGTGCGCTTGTTAGGAAGGGTCTGGCTTTAACTGTCTTTTCTCTGTTGACTTGTAGAATGTCTTTAAATTACATTTTCAAGCTTTTCTCCTAAATTTTATATGTTTGAACTATAAATTGAGATTCACATTTACTTTAGTCCAGGAACTTTTGTTAGAGCAGCTGCTGAGGTATTACTATGCATGCAGTACATCCAGTGATGTAGTTGTTGGCAGCAATGCCTCCAGGTTAATACTCAGTGTCATGTTTTCCCTTCAACCTCTTGGAAGTGGCATCAGAAGGGATTCTGGGAGGATGAGCTGTGCTGGCATCCTGGAGACATCTTATTAAATCTAATTTAAATCCTCATTTGATAAACTTAAATGTAACTCGTAATTTTTTATCTTTCCCTCAAGAGGTTATTAAATACATTGTGTAAAATAAAAGGCATGAGTGCTCATAAATCAGTAATGCATGCATGAATGTAGAACTTGATTTTGGCCCAACTAGCGTGCATAGTATTAAAGAATATAGAATACTCTTCCTAAAACAGATGGTTAGTCCTTTTCCAAAATTAGTGCCTGAAAATTTTCCGTTCCTACTTTCTTGATGCAAAAACAAAGACACCGTGGTAGTCTTCAGTTTGGTAATGCATATACCCCAGGTTACAGAGCTGTCACTTTACGCAGAGGATAGAGTGTTTTATTTTTCTCCCCCAGTTCTAACGTGCTTTATTTTTTCCTTGTCTGCCAAGTGTCGGCTTTTGGTAACTGTGCTCATGTGTAACAGCTGATGACATCAAGAACGTAAGAAGTAAAAGAGTTGAGTCCCTCTAACCCATCCCTACTGCACCTTGTGTACGTGTACTGTCCTATGGGTTGTTATAAAGGGTCCCTGGGAGCTTGAGCCAACCCAAAGCTTTACAAAAGTCAATGAGAGATTTTCCTGTTAGCCTCAGTAGGTTATAGCATTTGCAGAAGTCAGTTTAAAGGTCAGAGTACCACACACACACACACACACACACACACACACACACACACACACACACAAATAATTAAAAAAATAATTATACTACTGACCAACAGAGAATCTGGTCCAAGTATTTTGCATTTTATCTCTAATATAGAACCAGAGGCAACCTAGATAGATGAAAGTCTTGGCTGAGAAAATAAAAGGCAGTGTGGGTCAATGCGTGCTGATCGGTGATCTTACTCTGACAGGATAGATTCCCTCTATGTGTGAATAGATGCAGGATGGGAAGAAAGTGTGAGACAGAGGCACAGCTTCAAGCATGAGCAGTGCATACTTCAGTTTAAGTCTGAAGAGTCTTGATGGTTTCAGTGCAACTGTATGTGTTGCGGGAAGTCGTTAATTTGGATATTTTTTAGGGTTCTGCAGTTCTAATTCAATTAGTTTCCTTGTTTAGGCTAAAATGAGTTTTTATTCTTTAGGAAAATGTGATTCAATGTATTTGAAGGTGAATTATGATATCCAGTAACTGAACAGAATTTTTAAGATACCTGAATCGTTAAAAAGTTAGCAGTTGTGTGCACTTGGTCATTTATTTTCTATCGTGACTGTGGTACGTATGCAGCAGCAGCAGAAAATAAAAGCCATCCCTTGAGTAAACAGAGTTGGACTTCTTTGATCTGTAGACTCCACGCATGCTTAAAAAAGAAAAGCAAAAAAACAAAAAACAAACAGAATTTAATGTTTGCATACTGTAAGGACAGTTAGTCATCCCCTTTGCAGATAGCCATAGATTTCCACTGGCTTCAGTAAAAGAGAACCCATAGTAGTTCAGTGAATATATTAGAATCTCTGAAAAATAGCGTACAAGCATACATTAAGTTTTCTTACTAAAAAGATATCTAGGAGTACTAAGCACAGAGAAAATAGTCTTTAACTTCTGCATTATCTTTGCATTTATAATTTGAAAACTGAATCTGTCATGGCAGTTCAGGTGCGCGGTTGGTTAATGAACTCTTGAGTGACTGTTACTGATGATGCAGTTTGTGAATTTCTTGTAACGTGGGTGAACATTTCCCCCCACATTAGAGTAAATGTGACCTAACTCAGTTCTGCAAAATCCATAACAAAGTGCCTAGCAAATTAAACAAATTCATCCATCTGTGAAATATTTCAAGGTCAAACTTCCATTGGCCACAAGATTTCTAACTAAAAAGACAGAGGATGACAGTACTTACAGTTTGGTAATGTTTGCTTACCGAGCGTGAAATGAAATTTAACAGTGCGGCATGTCTACATTTGTAAATTTATTGTAGTTGTTTAGACTTCTTAAGAAATGAAATGTCAAGCTATCAGCCTCTGCTTCCGGAATGCTGCTTAGGTCCAATGAATGCGTTTACTTTTCTTCTTTTTCTCTTTCCTTTTTTTTTCCCCCTCTCCAGTGTGAAGTTATTTCCATTTCATCTGTGTTTTTCTGACACAACAGAACTTGTGGCAGCACTGCTGCAGTAGTTAATATGGGGCAATACCAGCAGAGATGTGGACATCTTACGTGGCAACTGCTGGCGATCATAGTATGCACTACCACAGGCAGCATGTTCAGCTCAGTGCACATTGCATGAAGCGGAGCTCTCAGAAGATTTGTGGATTGAGATGCTGAACTGTAGAAGAAAAAGAAGGCAACCATCTCCACTTGGACATTCCATTCACTCCACTTAGCAGTGCACAGGATAATTTACAGGCTGCCCAGTTCCAGGAGGAGAGGACAGGACAGTAGATCTTTAATAACCAAACACCTCTCTTAAGGGGTTAAACTGAGACCTGATGTGGTGTTGTTGTTACTATTATTATTATTATTTTCAAGGAGACAGAAGAATTACAAATCCCAGAATTATGTATGAAAGAATCTTGTATGTCAGTCTGTATTATGTGATACTCTCTGCACAAGATGGTATAAAACTTGGGTGAATTTATGAGCATTTCTACACAGATGCTTCAGTGGTTCTTAGCACAATTTGAGTGCTTGAGTAAACAAAATGAAGACATTTAACAAGTCATCTTGTAAAAGTCCACATCCGGTCTGAATGTTCATGCTTTAGAACTGTCTGCAGATCTATATACTGAGCATCTAAAGTAGTGAAAATGCTTCTCAGTTGGAATATCTACAATAAATTACAAAACTTCAGGGTAGTGAAGTTAGCTGTATGAGTTTTGTATGTTGACTGACAGTAACTTATTCGATGTGATGTAACATTTCCCCTCCCCTCTTTTTATTAATCCTTAGGTTAGTATTGGTGAAGGCTGAAATTTGCAGTAGTTTGGTCTCTTGTATGTTGGGATGACTGTTATGAGCTCTGCCATGCCGTGTGTATGTTAGGAAATAAGGGAATTGCTTTTTGAACAGTGCATTTGTCTTCTGTCGTTTATGATTAACCAAGAGTAGAACACTGTGTATTTCTTGATATACTGTTTTGACTCTGATGTCCAAATGCAGAGCTTGAACTCCAGTAGCTACAGTGGCAGATTGCTGGAATGATAGCCTGTAAACCAAGGAAGAAACAAAATGTGAAGATCTGAATGAAGAGATCAGGAAAAAGAGAACGAGCATGAAAATGTGTTCTACACAAGGGAATGAAGTGAATCTTTGAGGGGTGACTTCCTGAGAATATCGTGATAAGCATTTGTATTTACCAGTGAAGAGGAAGGCCACCAGGGGGAAATGAAACAAAACCTGAAGTACGAAGTAACATCCAAGGGGAGTTCATAAAAGGTGTGGGGATGTTTTTTTTCCTCCCTGCTAAGCGCCATAGGATGTGAATTCTCAAGTAATCTTTTGTTTGGGAACTATCTGCTTTCAAAGAGAAGAAACCTTAATTACCCTATCACTTCTCAAATGTGTGTTAAGGTCAATGATCTCACAGTCTTTTAATCCTGTACCGTTACCCTAAGAACACTGTATGAGCCATCACATAATTTATATTGAGCCCTGCAAGTTTATATGACAAAGCTGATAATGCAAATTTTCAGCAGAAAATGTCAAACCACATGGCAGGAGTGGATGAGTTTTACCCACTCAAGATGTAATGCCTTTTTTTTCCGTATGGCATTTGCCTCTTAACGTTGAAAACCAGGAACACTGGTCCTATGGAGGAGAGCTGAACGTACAGTTTTGTAGCTCTAACGTTTGCTTTGTCAGTATTTCCTTTGTTAGCTGTTTAACAGCATCATTTCTGTTTTGTTTTGTTTTCCTAAATGGAAGAAAGGACACTTTCAATAACAAACAAATTCTCAACTGAACTGTGGAACCTGTTCTGTGCCCTTGGAACGGGGACAGAAGGGAAATCAACGCTCATCCATAATGAGGTGCCAGTAGCTCTCATTTTCCAAACTGCTGTTTGGCACCAGGGAGATGAAGCACCACAGTAATGTTCAATGGGCCTTGCTATTGTAGCAGGAGACTTGTGGATGGAAACTACGATCCTTCAGTTCTCCGGACGTGTAATGCTAGGGTCTCATTAATGAGAAGTTACATGTGAAGCTGTCCTTTTGCCTTTCAAGTTTCTCTGCTAGTCTTTGTTCTTTTTAATTGATATGCCTTGCAGTTTCAGATTGTGCATGGGTGATAGGAATTACTTAAAACTTGGGATTTTGAAAGAAAGAGAACGGTTGGATGTGGAGGGTATTTACAGAGAAGGAAAAGGGTTAATCTGTCTTAACAACTGGGTTCTTCAGTGCCATCATGTTATGTTGGCTTGTGCCTCTAGGGCAGGGGACTCCAGATGGATGGCTTAATTTGCATGTATATTTACATATTATATGTTCATAAATTCACGTGATCATAATGGAGAATTTTCCTGTAGCTGTTTGTCTGTTTGCTTTTTGACTGTTGAGCAGCATCTTATTCTTGTCAGAGCTCGCCTGCAGTAAAATCTATTTATCCACTGGATCTTGACCCCAATAAAACACAGGTGACTCAGTCTACAATTCACTTCTGGGTGCTTTCCTTTCTTTCTTTCTTACTTTCTTTTTTTTTTTTTTTTTTTCACAAAGAGGCTTTTTCCTTGTTCCAGTTTCCTGATTGTAGTCTTCCCTGTCAGCTTTCTTTCCTGTTGCTCATCCTTTATTCCTTCTTACCACTCCTTCCATTTATTAAACAAGTGACAACAGTTTCTTATTGCAATAGTTGATTCTGCTTCCAAAGAAATGCACAGCTCATCACCGGTGGGTGTTTTCAGTAGTGACACATAACGAGGTTTTAATTGCTACCAAATGATGACTGTTACTAAATAATATTAAGAAAAGAGGCAGAAGCACCCTTTGTGGTACTGCTGGCAGAGTAAAGACATTCCCGTGCACCAAACAGTCCATAAATCTAAGTTTCATATGTTATCTCTGATACAGAAAACTGGTATCAGAGAAAAGGTAGCTGGAGAGGAGGATTTATATCAAATGCCCTGTGAAGGTTGTTTCTTTTTAGTGTTACATATTGTGCTGGTCCTTTGTGCTTTAAGAGGGAATCTTTCTACAGCCAAAGAAGCACTGGCACAGGCTGCACAGAGAGGTGGTGGAGTCTCCTTCTCTGGAGACGTTCCAGACCCACCTGGACACCTACCTGTGCAACCTGGGCTAGGGAGCTGCTTTGGCAGGGGGTTGGACTCAGTGATCTCTGGAGGTCCCTTCCAGCTCCTACAATTCTGTGATTCTGTGAAGTAAGGTGGGATGGTATGTGGGAATAGGACTGTTCACTTGCACTCACTGCGCAGTGAGGCTGTGGCCCAGCCATTCAGTAGGATAGGATGCATCTATATGAGGGTGTGGAGGACAATGTTTCACAACTGTTTATTCTTATAAGGTGAAAGAAAATAAAGTGATCTAATGTTTGATAATAAAAAATGAAATTTTACATGGAAAGAAATGCCAGCAGTGGATTCTCCTGTAGCTTACTTTAATTGTCATGTGTCAGATTTGAGTCTTCCACTGTCAATTGAACCACTGAATTCTGCCCACTTCAGCCTTGTTTGGTTCTCCCCTACACCTCCTGTAGTCTACAGATGAAGCCTAAGAAAATACTTTCACATTTTACTGTAAGAACTTTGTTTCACATATCTGCTAGGTATTTAGTTTTAGGGATTTAATTAATCGTTTCTTTCTTTCCAGTGTTCTACACATGTTATGACTGTGTTGAGAATTGCAATCTGCAGCTTCTTAAGACTGGAAAATTAGGAACAGATGATAGCTTTTACTCAGTAAGGAGGATTCTTTTTTTCCATATGTATTTCGTGTTTAGTTTGAGATATACTTTATGCATAAAGCAGACAGAAGCACAGTATGCAAAATCTTGGTAGTGTTCCCCCCAGCCATTTGCTGCATTTCTTTACAAAGATGAGAACACCTTTAATTCAAACTTTCTCAGAGAATTATGTTCTACTTTTAGTATTTTAAAATATCAGCGCCTGAGCCCTTGGGGGGTTTTAAATCTGGTTAGTGTAGTACTCTGCTAAGCATTTTTTGGAGAATGACTATTAATGTCACAAAATGTTAAATAAACTCAAACTTTTTTGTACTTAATTTCACCTAGGTATTTCCTTCAGAGTGGTCAAGTTAACATTTGTTTCTGCGTGTTTGTGTATTCTAATTAGTCACTCTTTTAAAACTAAGTAAGCTAGACAGAGGAAGGAAAATAGAATGTATGCAAACTGTTACAGCTGAATTGAAGGGAAAAAAAAAAAAGAAAAAAAGAAAAGCTGCTTTTCCCTGAAGCATACATTCTGCATGAAATTCAACTTGACAAGTGACCCTTTTAAAACAGCGCTACAAAGATTTCTCAACATTCTCAACATACAAGAGACAGCATTCTTGTATTAAACCCAGCAGCAGCCCCCCAACTCCCTCCAAATGGACGTAGCCTCCTCCTCTGTCCCTTGTGTTCTACTTTATCCTCATTCTCTGCATCATTCGTGGCTTTATGTGCACATTTTTACATGAGGGAATGTTTGCAAAAGGCAAAATGATTGGGAATGTTAATATGCTAAAATGTACAGGTGATGTAACACAATGAAGAGCTCCTCTAAGTATGGTTGGCAGGTGCAAGTCTCTATTAAAAATGTGTGTTTTTGTAGGGGGAAAAATGAGAGGGAAAAAAAGGGAGATTGACAGTTAATTTACAATTAGGTGACAGAAAGGCTGAACTCCAGCTCTTAAGTCTTACATTCTTCAAAGAAACAATGGGTTATGACTGTAAGTGAGCAGTGAGTAAGAAGAATGTGTGACTGTCTCGTGAAACTGAGTGTAATGCATTAAAATCAGAGGAAACCGATTATTTAACAGATCAAAAAGTACCAGGTCTTAAAAATCACAGTAGTGAATTAGCAGTGTTTTACCACCATCCAGTTCTTATGCAGAGGTGTTCCAGCAGTAGTGCTCTGGTTATTCTGCATTGCTTTTTTTCTGTTGTCATGAGAGGGACGTGCAGTCACTTGGTTTTGATGGTCTCTACAAGTCTCTTTAGAAAGGGCACGAGACTTCTGCTCTGGAACACGCTTCGTACAAGGGTTTCAGGCGATGGAAGGAGATCTCAGGTGAGTTTGCTGCTCTGTTCTCCTTGCATACTGTGCTGTATTTGTACATGGCACTGACTGCACTTATGTGGACCTTATGTTCTTTCAGTGCTTAATAGATTGCTGGCCGGAGGCATTTGATAATTTTCAACTTGGTAAGCTCACATTTTACACCAAGATATTTAGGACAAATTTTGAGTGGAAAATTGCAGCCTTAACGTGAGCCGTTATAGCGTATAAACAAACATCTGCTCTTGAAAATCTAGAAGGTCAGGCAAGATGATACAATAAGATGAGTAGTTTATGGAAATTCGTTTCGTTTTTACTGGTTTCCAGAAGCAACAGCAGCAGGTTGTCAAAGACAACCCTCAGTTGAAAGAAATACGTAGATCTCGTACCTCCCTTTTGAGGTTTGCAGCATCTTTATGGCTAAGGATTTGAGGGAGGAGGGAAAAGAATCTTTAAAAAAAAAAACAAAAAGCAAAAAACTGGTTGTCCTTGCATTCATCCACGTGTTTTGCATGTATAATTCAGTGTTTTTTCCTCTAAGAGAGGAACCAAAAGCAGGTGGGTGTCTCCTGCTGCCACTGCGTGCTCCTGGGAGTGGTTATGTCCCAATGGATGCATTCTATCATCCGCAGGGAACAATCAGGGGCTACCCAGAGATGCAGAGGCAGATGCAGAAGGGCTACTCCATCTGAACTGGTTTCTTTTAAACATTGAAACGTGATGGATGATGGAAAATACCTGTTTAAAACTGTTCATATTTGGTTCTAATATGAAATGCTGGAGAAATGTTGCTTCATCCTTGGGCTCTTGTTTCAAAGCACCATGTTTGCAAGCCCACTCAAATGGAAATCCTTGTTAAACATTTTCTACCTGGGTCATCCATGGATACCAAAATGTTTAAAAAAGTATTAAACGCTTGTGTCATCTGTGATATTTTACCTAGATAACTACATAGCTACTTCTATGCAAGTAAAAAGATAAGTGCAGGTATTTTACAGGATGAGGAACCTAGACTATGCTGTGGCTACAAAGGCAAGCTGACACTTAGATGCTGACATTGTCCATGACTACAAAAGAGCTTATGCTTCAGTTTAAATATGTGAAAAAGGCAGGGTCTTAATAGCATCTTGGCTTTATTACATCCATGGAGTCTTTTCCCATAAGTCAGAGACCTGAGTTGGGTCCAATTTGATAGAGCTTGATAATGCAAATTAAACGAAGTAGTGATGAGAATGGCACATACAGATGTTAGCTAAATGTTATCACTTGGCAAAATTTGTGTTATGCAGATCACGATGGAAATAGCAAGACAATCCTTGCTTCTTCCAATGAAGTCACCTTAGAAGTAGTAGAGCACTTGCTTTGATTGGAACAAGTGTATTCACAGAGAAAGGATGGGCCAATAGTTCAATATGTATTTACATTACGGCTTTGATTGTGGTATTGTAACACAAGAAAATTGAGTTCACAAGGAGCTTCAGATTATCAGCTGACACCTAATCTTATGCTTTCTGGGCATCATTATCTTACCTTTGTGTCGTTAAGGGGTGAAAACTCACTGTCGTCTCTGATGTCTTGCATTTAAATTCTACAGCCAATGTTTGTTTCATTCTCTGCTCAACCCATAAAATCAGGGTGGGATGTCTTTCTGGAGCTGTTGTTTGCATATTATAGGTTCCTGCTCTTTTATTCATTTTCTGGCAGGTGGTTGTAAGGTTTCTGTGCAGGAAGGACTGGTTCACCCAAAGAATCTGCAGGAGAGTGAGTGCTGATTAATGAAAAGAGCAGTAGTTAGCTATTTTTTTTTTTAGCAATCTAAAACAGTAAACTGTGTTTGTGAAACTGAATTCTCTGCTTATACATCTGAAAGTAGGGCTATGATAAAATATTTACAGGTATGACATGAGGAGTAGCTAATGAATGTCTCTGGTGTTTTCAACAAAGCAGTAAAGGATGTATGTAATGCATAAGAAACATAGATTTTCAGTAATCTTAGTAGTAAAACACTTAGTATTTTGTCTATACAATACCATTGCACTCCATGAAGATATTTCTTTCTTTGAATATTTATTTGCCATAAATAACAGTTACAGAGAGGAGAAAATCTTATCAAAAGCTCATGCCATTCTAGGTTTAAAAGGTGAAAAGCTGGCATTGCTTGTCCCTGCTGGTTACGTTCAGGCAAAGGGAAGCAGGTGTGTTAGCTAAAGGATTGCAAGATGGCTTGTGATTGAGCAGCAGTGGGCAACACGTGTAAGCCTGCTCAGGTAGGGGTAAGACAAGGGGAAATGGTTTTAACTAAGGAGGGAAGATCTAGATTAGATATTAGGAAGAAATTTTTTTGGTCAGAAGATGGTGAGGTGCTGGCTCAGGCTGCCCAGAGAAGCTGTGGATCCCCCATCCCTGGAGGTGCTCAAGGCCAGGTTGGATGGAGTGCCTGAGCTGGTGGGTGGCAAGCAGCCCATGGAAACANGGTGAGGGGTCTGGAGCACAAGTCTTATGAGGAGCGGCTGAGGGAGCTGGGATTGTTTAGTCTGGAGAAAAGGAGGCTCAGAGGGGACCTTATTGCACTCTACCACTTCCTGAAGGGGGATTGTGGTGCGGAGGGGGTCAGCCTCTTCTCCCAGATTACTAGTGACAGGACGAGAGGGAATGGCCACAAGTTGCGCCAAGGAAGATTTAGATTAGATTTGAGGAGAAACTTTTTCTCTGAAAGAGTGGTCAGGCACTGGAATGGCCTGCCTAGGGAGGTGGTTGAGGCACCATCCCTAGCGCTGTTCAAGAAGCGTTTAGATGAGGTGCTAAGGGATTTGATTTAGTAGTTTAGTGGGTAGGGATGGTGATAGGAGGATGGTTGGACTAGATGATCTTGTAGGTCCTTTCCAACCTAATGCATCTATGAATCTATGAATCTATAAGCAATGTCCTCAGCAGAAGCTGAGTGTTCGTTGAACAGCTACGGTACCAGGGAATGGCAGATCTACTTGTTGACAGCCAACTGTCTGCATGATTTTGTTTTTCAGCTTTTGTTTAGAGGACAGTTTAAAAGCCATTTTTCTCCCCTGTGATAAATAGCTGTATCGCTTTGTATTGAATTTATAATTTAACTATAGGAAACAGCAATGGCTGTGAGACATCTGTCTCAAAGCTGAGTGGTTCTGACACCTACAAATAACTTTTTGTCCAGCTGTCAGGGAGAGCGCTCTACGAAAGCAAATGCAGGATCAAAACATTCCCTTCTCTGCACAGAGATAATGCTCTCTGCTGTAGGCTAAGTCTTTGTTTGGTTTTCATGTTTCCTGATACTAAATTAATGTTTTTGCTGCTTGGTGGCAGAGCCCGGAGGGGGAGACACAGGATTTGAAGTCTTCAGAATGCACAGTGATTCCTTTGGAGTATATGGTGATGTGTATTAAAGATCCATATAGAAAGTTTTAAATTATATCTTGTTTTTGGTAATATTCCTGCAACTTCTTTAACTTTGGAAAGTGGAAAGCTGTGTGATAAATTCAGACACATTATAAAACCTTGCTGCCTTACAGGGTTGCACTAAAAATAATTCTGGACCTTGAGGTGTTTATTGGCTGGTGACAGTGGTGGCATTTTCACAGGGAAAAAACTGGGCTCGTGAGGTCGGGGAGCACAGACTCTCACGGGGACCTTGGTAGGTGTCTTCATGGTTTTGTCAGCTTTTCTGGCTAAAACATGTATATGTTTGTGACTATATTGTTTTAAAGCACTTGGTAATTAGAACATGGCCTAAGATTCCCAGTGCCTGCTTTTGGTGTGCATTCATTTCAGGACCATCAGACAGCAAGTTCGGCAAGGGAACTTTCATGTGTTCCAAATCCAGAAAATCCAAACTAAATTCTGATAAATCTGCCTGCTTCTATTGAAATGATGATAAATTGCATTCCTTCCTTTTGCTTCACTTTTTATGCTTTTCAAAAATCGCTCTGCGTTGCTTTTTGGAAAATAGTAATTCTTACTGAACTGTTTACATCACCAGAGCCTAATAACATCTTCGTGTGCTGCTCGTTTTCCAGCTGATGATTACAGAATCACACATTGAATCACTGAATGGCTTGGGCTGGAAGGGACCTTAAAGTTCACCCAGTTCCAACCCTACTGCCATGGGCTGGTTGCCACACACCGGCTCAGACTGTCCAGAGCCCCATCCAACCTGGCCTTGAGCACCTCCAGGGATGGGGGATCCACAGTTTCTCTGGGCAGCCTGTGCCAGGGCCTCACTGCACTCTGAATAAAGAATTTCCTTCTAAAATCTAACCTAAACATACTCTTTCAGATTAAAACCGTTCCCCCTTGTCCTATTACTGTTAGAAGATCTAAAAAGTCAATCTCCCTCCTGTTTGTAAGCTTCTTCAGTGAGGTGTCCCCAGAGCTTTCTCTTCTCCAGGCTGAACAAACCCTGTTCCCTCAGCCTTTCTTCTGTAGGCTGCAGCCTTCAGGTTATCTTTGTGTCCCTCCTCTGGGCCCTCTTAAACAGCGCCGTATCTTTCTAGTGCTGGGGTCCCATAACCTATAAAACTGGTTTCATGGGAGGGCTGCCTGATGTCCCCATGCTCACAGATGCCAGGCAGCACCTCCTGTGAGTACAGGCACGAGTGATGATGGCTTGACCGAGGTGACTGATGGATCCAGGCTGGTGCCTACAGCCAGGAGGTGTCTGGCTAGACCGGGGGCCTTGCGTGACTTGTGGGAGCATCTACCACCTGTGGTAGATGTCAAGGAAACTGGATTTGAGCAGACACTGCTTTTGTTTTTTGAATGGGAGGAAAACTTCATTGTGAAGTACCTGCCTTATCTGAGGAAATGCTGAGGAATTAGGCATGCAGCGGGAGGACAGAGTGCGTGCCTTTCTGGGCTGTTTGCTGGTCTCTTCCTGTGCCCAGCACAGTTTGCTGTACCATCACGTTAAAGTTTTAAAACTCTGCTAGGATTTTCAACGAGCGTGGCATGGTGTGCATGTAATGTTGCTTCCTTTGTTTGCCTACTGCTGCCCAGCCTGGCCGGCTCTATCAGAAACCCATCTGTGAAGTGCATTTTAATGGTTAGATCTAGCAGTGATTAGAATGCACCAATGCCCAGTGGGTATATGTGTCATTTTTTAACAGCTGCCGAGCCTTCTCCCTGCTGCTCCAATTAACACACTGGGCACACGCTTGCTGCTGAGTGGGCTGTGTGTATGGGTTAAACCACTCTCCTGGTTGTTCTCCCAGTGCGTGTGATGCCAGGAATGGAGCTGTGTGTTTCCTGTCTGTAGAACAAACGAAATCAAACAGAGCCCTCAGCCCGTGCCTGAGTAAATATGAGGACAGATTTAACTGACAGAGGGAAACCTGCCTTGCCTGTGGATATGGTTCAGTCCGCCGACTCGCATCTCTCCCCGCCTCCCAGCCCCGCTTCAAATGATGGAGACGGAGGGCAGCGAGCTCCCGGTGCCGGCTCCTCTGCCTGGCAGGCAGCACGCCCCAACTTCGCTCTGTTCAACAACTGCTCGCAACCCTCAGTTCTCCTTTCCCTTCAGCGTTTCCCCCCTTTATCAATTTTTATGTTGAGATATTCCAGTCCGTAGCTTTTACAAAGTCCACCCCTCACCCCTCACCTTATTATTATTGTTTTTTAAAGGAGGGGGAAACAATATGCTTTCCAGCCCTAGCTGAGATCAGGGTTTTTAATGGTACCAGATGGTGGAAGGTCGCAGCGTTCCTGCGGTGCTGGCTGCTGCCCCGTACCCGGGCAACTGTGCGTGAGGTGGGGGGCTGCCGGCGGGCACTGAGGCCATGGAGCGCTTCCTGGGCTTCGTCAAACAGATACGGAGGTCGAGGAGGAGAAAAGGGAAAAAGTACCGCCCGGAGGAGGATTACCACGAGGGCTATGAGGATGTCTATTATTACGCATCTGAACATTTTCGAAGTAAGTGTTTCGCGTGACCTCGCTTTCCTTTAGTTGCGATAAATGTTACATTTGTAAGACTCTCTAAAAGCAAAAAAACAATAACCTAAAGCCCAAACAGTATTCCCCGTGTGGTAGAACCTGAGCCCTATGCAAGTCTGAAAGCTTCCGGCTACAGCTTTGTCTGTCTGTGGCTGCTGATGACCAGTGTGAAACAGCTGAAGTGGCACAAAGCTCCCGAAGTGAGCAGGGTCCTTCAGCCTGGTTAATATTTCAGGTGCAGTTAATTGAGTCTGAGTGCTGGAGAGCCGGTGTAAAAACACTTTGTTTTGAAAACTGATCCGCTGGTGGTCGCCCTTGTAGGATGCCTTTGTACTGTGAGTGTTTTTACAGCGGTGTAGAGGCAGCAATCTCTCATTGGTGGGTTCAAGTTGGTGATTAATGCGTGCTGCTGAGTGAGGGTCAGCCCTCCAAGCCTGCAGAAAGTCACTGCGTGGGCAGCTTTGTTGGGGAGCACTTGTGGGGTCGTGTGGTGGCGGCGGTTGCGTGGCTGCAGCAGCTCACCCCGAACCCAAACAAGTTCTGAAGTCCCCTTGCAAAACGTGAGTCCGTTGGGTTTGTGCTCAGCACTGGCAGGCTCTAGTGATCCTTGTGGAAGCTTTCGGCTGTTCTGAGCTGAGGTCTGGGAGCTTTGCAGCAAAGCTGTCTATTTTTGAGCAGCTGAAGTTTGATGTACTTTTTCTTCTTTTTAGTTTTTTTCCTGGAGTGGCTGTCACATCCTTTTCATGGCATCCAGCTTCATTTCCATTTTGCTGAAATAAGAACCTTCCATTTGTTTTCAGACAAAGTAGTGAACGTGGCTGTGCTTAACAGCACCAGTGTGCTCTATTCTCTGGAAAATGTTGAAGCAAGAGGTTTTCCTCTTGGTTTTAAGTGCACCACAGTTGCGTATCTCCACAAGTAAACTAATGTAGAGTGATTGATTTTTTTGCTGCATTTCTCCCTTATATGTTCTTTATCTTTTTTCCATTTCAAAGAAGATGTTCTATGCTGATAACCTTTATGTTGATAAGTGAGTTTTTATCAGAAAAACCTATTTTCAGGGGCACTGCAATAGCAGCAGTGATATATCTATTGTATTGGCATAAAGTGCACAAGGACTGAAAGATTTACTTAGCACTGAAAAACGTGAAAATAGTATGATTCAATGAGAGCACAGAACTTTTTTTGCTTTAATATGCAAGTCAAGGGAACGCGTCAAAGCAAGCTGTCGAAGTATTTCCCTAGCTGATTGTTAGCACTGAAGGTCTTTTAAATAAGAAAGCCCAATCCCTGCAAAAACTGTTGCATGTCATAAGGATTTCTTGAATGTTGATTAACAAATCATTACTCTTGACTTGATCAAGCCAATAGTCTCATAGGTTTTCCTTTTATTCTCCTTAGAAAACAAAAGGATGTAACATCCCTCGGCCCATGGGGGTCAGAAGTATTTTATACTGGATGAGCGTGTGTCAGGTTTTGAAGAGCTGCTTTTACCGGTGGTCATAACACTCGCACTGAGCACAGTCCTGTAGACTTGAGTGCACGAGGAGTTGCAACTTCTCAGTTACAAATGCAGAGCATGCTGTGGGAGGGTTCAAGCTGTGCTCATCAGGGAGCCTGTGCAGACAGCACAGCAGACACGATCCCTCCTCCTCCAGGGCTTCTTTTGTCCGCTCCTCCCGTGTGCTTCTTTGGTTGGGTAGGTGTGGTGTCTGCTGAAACCCATGTGTACATGCAAAAGGATGCTGCTGGTGCTGCTGTGAATGCTCTTGTGAAATTGGATTTCGTGTAATGGAGACAATGAGGTGTTTGTGTTGAATGTAATTATGATCTGGTATTATCCCATTCACAGTGCAAATTTAGAGTAATCGCAGAGCTTTTAATAGCCATTCCTTGTGTGCTTGTATGCTCGAAGGATGCGTGCTTGAGAATAACGTCGTACTTACTGGTATGATTCTCTGAATATCAGAGCTAATGAAATCAAAGACCTGTTGTTCATTCAACCCAACGGAGTAGGAGCTTGTTCAGGTTTTGTTCCCTCTCCCTGCATTGTCACCCATCCCTCCTAAAGGGTTGCCTCTTATGAGCTATGTACCCAATTAGCCGTGTTTGGAGATTGTCTGAGCCAGTCGCTCTGTAGATTTGCTGTTCCCTCTTCCTCCCATACATAGTATTGCTTAGGGTGCTGTAGGGAGACAGAATTAATGAAAAACTGAGGAAGTACATTAGAATAGCCAAAAGATCAAACAGAAGCAAAACAAAGTTATAAATAGAGCGGGCCTCTGGGAATCACAAGGAAAAGGTGACTTTAGTTTGTCCTCAGTCCAGTTGTGCATGGATTTTGTAGCTCTTCATTAGGTGCACCACATGTAATCCTCTGAAGCTTTGCCATGGGGGACCAAATGAGCTGTAATATTGGGATCCAGGAGGAAGTGAGAAAGGTGCAGTAATACCCAAAGCTCCCTGAGTGAAAAGGAGACTCCACTCTGACGTCTGTTTGCTTGGACATTTCATTCATGTGGACTCAGTTCAGTGGATATCCTTGCTTTGACACGCAACATCAGCTCTCTTATCTTTCCTGAGAGTCTCTTTCTGTGCTGTGTAGTGCAAGAACAGCTAAAATAATAGTCTTCATACACAAACACGTATTGACATTAGTAGCACAGGCGTCATACTCATTTCAGTGAGGCTTTGCACTGTGAACATAATGGGCAATGAAATTTCTGCCCAGGCTGCTCAGACAAGTTGGTGCTTATTGCTTGAAGTGCTTGAAAAAGTATTTGTCTTGTGCAGCATTATGGCACTACCTCTCAACCAGCTCCCTTTAATGAGGCTTTGCATGAACAAGGCTCTTGTTATGCTTTTGCCAGGACAGACAGCGAATGGCAGCACTGTTGTATGGCATAGCTGCCTGACCCATTTCCAGAAATGACACGTGTCCTTCCCCGAAGTTGGGATACTTTGCCAGGACCTTCGAGTTATGGCCTGGTCTTAAGCAGGAGGATGTATTTGGAGCCTGCCTGGCCACCTCTGACCAAAACAAACACAAACCCTGGTCTGATTGCAGCCTCAGGTCTTCACAAAATTGAAAAGGGTTGGATTGTGTTCCAGTGGAATGGGGACAGATTTTTGAGCTTGCAGATGATACAAAACGTTGCTCAGGAGATTCCGGGCTGCTTTATTTTGAACAGGTGCCATGTCATTTATGTTACTTCAGGTTTGTCATCCATTTCTTCCTGAAAGATACTCCATTTTCATCTGATTCTCCTCTCTTGGTCCTCCCAACATGATGTCAAAAGTGTATTCCATTGGCTTAAAGGTTTTGGTGTTGGTGCCATGAAGATGTGAAAGAACAATCTCAAAAATTGATGCATGAAGAATTCTACTAGTAAACTCCCACTAAGCCAGGAGTTCTTTCTTTCTTTCTTTCTCTTGTTTTTAATCTCTGTCCCTCAAAATGTTCCATGTAGTCACTCACTGAGTTACACAAATAATTTTCTTCTATCCTTTGTCAAGGTCTCTTATGTACTGTTTGAGAAGAGCACTGATATTTTAGACAAAGTAGTTTGCCATAGGCTATCTTCAGTAAAGTCATGTGGTATTTCCTCTCACCTTTTTACTTTGATTTAATGGTTTTAATTTTTTTCTTCAAAGTGTGTTTTGCTATATACCAAGGTTAGGCCAATACGGCTGTTTCCTCAGATCAGATTTTCTCTTCTTTTAATCAGTAAATGCTTAGTGTACTTTCATCGAGTTATTTGAAACTATATCTTATGTGACAGATTTTTTTAAAATCTTTTGAAATTTATTATTAGCACTTTGGTGCCTTGTATTATTTCATCCACAATTATTGTGTGAGAATCATCAGTTTCCTCACTTACAGGACACGAATCTTTACCAATATGCCTTCAAAATACTTGTGATACTTTTTTTCTCTCTTTGCATTAATTATTACAAGTCTGTTCCTTGTCTGCACTAGAACGTGAAAGGAAGATATTTGGCATCCAAGCTTAGCAAATAAGACAAAAAGGAAAAACGGAATGTTTTATGTAACTCAGACTTACAGATATCCTCCTTGTTGATTGAAATTGGGAATAAGATGGTTATCGAATATATAATTCTCTTCTTGTGGGATTATGTCAGCAGAAAACTCCACTTGCTCTGATTGTGCATTGTTCTCCAACGTGACTCAGTGTTACTGTGCAGAAACTCCCACAGCTGCCAAAATCTTCCTAACAAATGTCTTTGCATTTCATAACTGGAATTGCATTAAAACTGGGTTAAATACTGATAGATCTACTACAGAAATAGTGCTGAGACAGAGCACTGAGGGAAGCAGTATTCCTATGGCTTTTAGTGCTCTGCAAGCAGCAGCATCTCTCTTACTTTCCAAATTGTCTCCATTTCATAAATTGGCACAAATTGTTCTTGTTTGCTCTCATCTCATTGATTTGATTGAGGTTGTTAGAAGAGTTAATGATTTTATGAGTAGTGTGGTGACAAGGGCACTGAATATCTCTAGCTCAGGTTGCATAGATGGTAATTGATCTGAAAGGGTGAGGAGAGCAGGATGACTTCTTTTCATTTCACAAACAGCACTTCATCTCCCAGGATGTACATGCTGCTAGTCTGCTGTGTGTTTGGATGCATGTGTTGGGGCCACTTCTTCTTTCCTTCCCTGGTCATGTCATGTCAGAAAAGTAAAATCTCTGCTTTCATTGGAACTAAAGGCAGTCAATTTGTTGCAGGCCAGAAGAACCTGAGCAGGTAATATGTCAGGCCTTGAAAGCACAATGAAAATAATCCTCTTCACAGTAACTAAAATTCATTAAAGGTTCTTATTTCCTTGTGTTTAATGAGTGTTTCAGGATTGCAGACCCCTGGAGATTGATGTTAATGGATCATAGTTTATCAGTACTTTTTTTCTAATTTCCCTAAGTCATGTTGTTCTTGAGGTCTCAGTAGCCCCAGTGCTAGCCCTCAGTTTGGATGGGATGGGAAGGGATGCCCATATCCAGAGACACTTCTCCTGTGATGCAGCAGTCAGCTTGCAAACCAGGGCTGAAAATTCCTGTGTGCATGTGGCAGCTGTAACATTTTTCAGTGGATAAATTCAAGCACTTCAGATAAAGGTGTTGTACCTCTTGTTTCTGCTGCTTTTTCATCTTCCTGCATGTTAGGTTCTGTTCTTAAACAGGTGGTCATTGCACCAGATGCAATGTTGTATTTCATCACAGCCATGCTCTTGCAAAGGGCCACTTTACTTGTCAGTAACTGTGTGCATGTTTTGCACGTGACCATTTCTAACTGCCATCTCGTTTTTCATGGTCATTAGTGAATGCATCCTTACTAGAAAAACCCAAGAAATGAAGAGTTATCAATTATTCTCACTTTAAAGATAGGGAACTAATAGGAATGCATTATAAAATGCTAGCAGCTCTTGAACATCCTATGAAATTACTTAGATCTTCCAAGCCCTTAAGAAATGTGCATAAACTAAATCCTAATTTACTCATTTCCTGTTTTATATTAGTTAAATGAGCTTGTAGCTCTTGGGATGGGGCTCATGTTCGTAGATGCTTGTTTGGATAGTAGCTTTAGCTGCATTATATTGTTTACATAAATTCAAAGATAACTGAAGTGTTTTCCTGCACTGCGCCAGCACCATCCCCAGCTTCAGGGTCTGTCTGGAAGGCACCACACCTCCACTTCCCTGCGGCACTGGGGCAGCGTGTTTGCTCCAGCCAGGAATGCTTGTGCACAAGTCCTGGTTTTGGTGAAGTATTTTCATTATCTAGGAAACAGGCTGCACACATCTTATGTTTGCTTTCCTAAGACAGTGGTGCAAGAGACAATTTAAGTTTATTAGCAATAGGGTTGCTTTTTAAAATTTCCCTTTGTGGCTCTCATGCAAGTGGCCCTTAGGCTGAGGGGGCACTGCAGAGCGCAGATGGTAAAGGTCTGAGTTACTTGAGGGAAACCAGCTTATTTCCTTCAACTCACTGAAAAAATGAGACATGAGTTACCTAATTATTTGCAGGAAGTATAAACACAAAACTTCTCCCTGCTAGCAGCTATGAGTGTGGAATTTCTACTCTACTTTCAATTGCTTTTGGGTGCCATTCTTTACCAGTTAATTAAAGATCTTGATTGTCCTTGCTCACGCCGTGTATTCATCCTCCTCTTGCAGTGGTGTCTGGTAGCTGCAGTGGTGAGATTGCACATCTTGTGGTTTGGAGAACTGAGCATTCTTTATTCTTCACTAGATTTGCAGTATCTGACATTTGGTTCAAAGAAATGTTGAGAGACTTGGACAACATTTCTCTTCCTGCTTCCTGAAACAATGTGCAAGCTCATGTGTTTAATCATGAATTCGTCAATTTGCATTGTGAATATATAGTGATAAGATTCTATTCTGTCTTGAATACTGTGAAGTGAATGAGACATTGGTTTTTATGAACTGAGATTAAAGAGAAAGGTAAAAGCAACTATGGAGATGTCTGCTTTAATAGTGGCCATCAGTTCCAACTGAGAACTTAATTTAATTAGTAAAACAAAGAGGGAAACAACAATGCAAGACCCTTGCTGATGAGCTTATAAACATTTATTGAGTTATTGCTGCTTTTTCAGCAGGGCACCCCAGCAGGTATAATTAATCATCAGAATGTATATGAACACCTGTTATTTGTATAAAGCAAATTTTGTAGACGTTGCGTGTACAGAAAGCATTAGACAACTTTTAAAAATGATTCTCATCGGAGAAGAGCAGGCCTGGGAGGAGTGCAAAGGTGCAGGCACAGCAGGGGAGTGCTGGGCACAGCAGCCCTCTCTCCAGCTTTCTCCTTTCCTCTGCATCCTTGACTCAGGAAGGCTTGTTGTGGTGGCCCATACATGTGGGCACTGCGACATTTTCTCAGAGGGTTTTCTGTTTTCCTTCTCAAAGCAGATGATGTACAAACCAGCGCAAAAGACTGCTGCAGTTTTAAGAACATCTAAGTAGAATTTGAAGAGGGCCAGAGCTAAGGTTGCCTACAGATCCTCTATTTGACCTCGCTTTAATGATTTCTCCATCAAGGGCAGTCTGCTTGTCTCACCACAGCTGTGGTGGACTCACAGGTGGCCTAAGCAGAGCCCTCAGCCTGGCTCCATCCCTCCTTCCCTTTGAGCCTGACTTAAGAGTTTGAATATGATGGCTGTAGCAGGCCAAGGAAAGCAGGGTTTGTATATGTAAAAATTACATAAGCCTAACTGCTCTGACATTTCAGCCATAAGGCACCTCAGGCTGGAACTTTTAAATTACTGCATACCTTTGATGATAATCTCCCTGTGCTCTAGTTCTCCACCTGTGAAATGAGGTTAATGGCACCTCTCCTTCTCTGGTATACCATGAAAGTAAATTAGTGTTTGCTAAGCCCTCAGATGCTGTGGTGGTGAGCACTGCAGAAAAGCTCAGGGAGAAATTAATGTCTGTACTGAGAGAAGGGTTTGAATACTGTGTGGGAGCTAAGACACTGGGTTCCAGTTTGAGCAGTGAGGGGAAAATAAGGTCTTGAATAATTTTTCAGGTGAAATAATTTATTTGGGGCATTAAATGAGACAAAGTGATCAGGCGATTAATGGTTCTGTTGTAAGGCGTGTGCAAAAGGAGGCCAAACTGAGACTCGCTAGGAATTCCTAAACCCAGCACTCTGATTTGTTTGCTTTTTATTGTTGTGTGTGTGCACACGTGTAGTAGAGCAAACAGAGAAGTGGTTTCTTGTTTTTAGAGTGGAAATTAATCAAAAACGCGTTATGGGCATGACACAAATGAACCAACAACTCCTTTGTTTTGTGAAGAGCTGAGCTGGAGAGGAGGGGCAGGGTGCAAGAGGAGGTAGGAGATCCCCTGACTCTGCATGAGTCAGTTGTCCTCTGTATGAGGACCTGGCTGCCTGCTCCTCCAGCCTTGCAGACAGAGCCCTTCAGTTCTGCCCAGTTTGTTCTGTACTTGCTAATCTTGATATAAAATAATCTTCCACATAAAGCACAGGGACACCAGCTCCTCTGCAAAAAGCTGGCATGGAGATAGGGCCTCAGACACTATATTTCAGGGGCCAAGCTTTAGCTTGTGATCCTGATGCATGTAATACCCTTGTGTATGTGCTTGGCTGTGGAATTGAGGACAAAGAAGATGGGAAGGAAGATATTATGGGGACAGTGAGAAATCTCTTTGCAGATCCTCAAAACCTAACTGGATAAGGCTGCAAGTGTATTGGTCTGTCTTTGAAAGTAGATGCAGCTTCAAAGCTGGCCTTGCTCTGAGCAGGGATTTTGAGCTAGAGGACTTGCAGAGAGTCCTCCCCACCTCAGTTACTCTGTGGTTTTGTAAAAAGGAACTTTGGAGAAGAAAGCAGGACAGTAGAGTGCAGAAGGGAGTAAGAAATTAAATATAGTTCTGGGGAAAATACTGTTTGAATTAAACCACAAAAAAAAGAAAGTGAAACCAAAGGCAGACGGATGCTGTGTGGAGAATTAGCTCAGAAAATTGTGTTTTCAAATTTGTTTGCAAATGCTGTGCCTTTGGGTCTGTTTAACAAGCTCGTGGTTGCTCAGGTCTGTGCCATTTTGATACCAGATGGGGGGAAACTCCTCACTAACACAGTTGTTCTGTCAACTGGTAGCAACGCTATTAAAAAAAAATAAATAAATATTACAGTGTATTACAGATAAACACAGTGAACAATGAATCGTGCATTCACAAACTTGTATTTGAAATGCACAGCGATGTATATATCTGGCAGAATTCTTCCACTAGAAGCAGAACTTGGGTCAGTTGTCAGTAAATCTAAATAATGTCCTGTGGCATTTACAATCCAGAAAGCAAGAACACAGACTCTCTGCTGGGCAGTAGTGGGATTTCATGTGGCATGTCATTAAAATGCTACATTTTATTTCATCGCTAAAAGGAGAAAAGGGTTAAATTCTGAAATGGGGAAACCAAAGCTGCTCAGGTGGGTGGTTATGGCTGGCCACGGGTAATTAAATCAAGAGGAATACAGCAAGACTGCAGAACCAGTGGTCTCTCTGAAGTCTCCGGGAATTCAGTGACAGTTTGGTTGTCTCTAAGGTGTACCTTCTGTACCTTGATCCGAGTTTCACCTGAACTTCCCAGACTTTCAGAGCAGGTGCTTCAGAATTCCCAGTACTTTTCCGTCAGTTTCCATTCACTTTTTGCTATATCCTGCCTGGAAAAAAAGTGTTTTCAAGCTTAGGCCATTAATCATATATTTTTCGTGGTATACTCTAAAGTGTAACTACAAAAACATAGCAATCCTTAGATGTGTGGATTTTTGGTAACACTCCACTGCTTTCCCTGTCGTCGTGTACATCTTAGGTGCCTTGATCAGGCGGGGAGTAACTGGCACTGCACTACAGGAATTGGAGGAAATTGGGGAGAGTTTCTTTACTCAGAAGACTACAGCCACGCCCTTAAAACACCACTGCTCCACCTGTAACACAAAGAATTTAGAAAGTACTGAACATTTTGTACCTGACTCCTTGATTCCCCTGTTGCAGATCAGTGTTTGCATTTGCTTCTAAGGTGGGTAGAAAATACCACTTTCTAGGTTCTCTCTTGGACTTCTATAAGGAATCTGAATGGCTGTGAATTTTGCCGAGCAGATGATGTCACACAAATTATTTCCAGAGGCCTAGCAGCAATGTACAAGGTTGTTCTAGTTGCAGCCCATGGTCTGTTGTGTCTTAGAGGTAATTAGGCTTCTACTGCCACTTGTGCTTTCACAGTAGGTTGTTTTCTTCATGACAGATAATGAATAATGAATTTGAATAATGAAATGATATATGGAATATATGATATGATGTACTAAAGTAATGGAATGATAATGAATGTTATTAGCTGTTGGTTTAAGAGTCTTAAGAAGATATAGTGCTGTTGTTCAGCACTACGTTATTGTTCAGGGGCTTACATCAAAGTGAGGAGAAAAGAAGGCAGAGGTTCTGTTACACTGTATGATGATAACTTAAATTTACTTTATTGGAAATGCTCAAACCCTGTATCTTTCTCACAGTTTTTCATTGGAAAGGCAATATTTGAAAAATGAGTGAAAGTAATTGCTTTGAGTCTCTTATTACAAAGCTTCCATATGTCAGTATTTTATGCCCTGGTAAACTGTCAGTGGATTTGCAGGTAAGAAAAAATGTATTTTTGTTGAGTGACCTCTCTTTAGTGATAAAATAAAGTATGTCTTATGTGATTCACTACTGGATGACAAACAGCAGCAGCTTTATGGCCTTAGATATATGCAAACTACTGCTAACTGAAATGGAAATGTGTAAAAATAAGAAGAAATATTAAACCTGATTTAGAGCAACCTACAGAAGGTAATCTGATCACTTCTCTATGAGCACTTAAATTTCTTCTTATGAATACTGTTCATATTTTGTTGTTAGCAGTTGATACCTTTTAAACGCACAGCTATATTGAGAGAAGAGTCTATGGAACTGGCGATACTTAGGCATCAGTGATAGCTGAGTGAATTTTCCCTTCTGAGTGTTGTGGCAGTGTTTGGAAATGATCAGTGCTTCACAGAACATGACTAGATTGTTTGTCTGTCAGTCCCCTAGATTTAGTTTTGACATACGGGAATTTGAATAATTTGTCAATTTTTGAAGTGTATACTAAGTATTACCAGTGTAGGGTTGAAGTTAGGTGGTAGTATCAAAGTAGAGAGAATCACATTTTGATATTACCACCACCATACCTGAGAGATCTTTACTTGTTGATTTTTTTTTCCTTTGTTTTTCTGAAGGAGAAATGTCACGAATTTTCTGAATTCACCTCTACAACCCTTGAGCCCTTTCTGCATTCTGGTGTCCTTCGAAGTACTAGAAGTACAGTTACTGTGCAGGGTGCCCCATGGATGTACAATTTAAGAAAGAATTCTTCCTGCAGTTATGTCGGAAAATAATTCAGCCGTCATATCACAAAGGGGAGAAAGGTAACACATCCCATCTGCAATCACTTTAACACTGGAGGCAGCAAGGGACATAGGTTTTCATATTTTGACTAAAAATAACAGATAGACTTGTTCATATACTGTATTAATACAAAGTGGGACACTCTTATTTGTGGCCTGCTAGGTGTTGTTTGCTGTAAAGTGCTCTTTTTACTTACTTATCTTAATGCAATTGGTGTGCTGCTGAGCGAAACAGAGAGAAGATGTGACTGACGGGCAGCTGTGAGGGCTGCTGATGTGACAGAAAGTCTCAAGTTTGCGATGTATATGGCCTGCCCTTAGGCTTGACCCAAGGCAGCTGGGGATGTCTTAAGGTAGGGGCTAAGTGAGAAAGATGTAAATGGGAAGCTGTTCTGGGAGGAAGCCCAGGAAGTGAAATTCAAATAGCCTTTGCATCTGCCAATTCAGCTGTTTTTAATCAGTGATTGTATCTTGGATTTGAATGTGATTTTCCCATACATCTTAGAATGCGTGGGGAGATTTGTTTTTTTATTGGCAATTGCTATGTAGGAAACAAAGCTCTGTGAAAAAAATATGTCTGCAGTGGTTGCACTTTTCTGGATGTTGGTGTTTCTTTTATTGAGATTTGTGAGTTGACCATACGTTTTTAAGGCTACATAGTGTCTTGTCTTTGCCTTGCTGTAGGCCAGCTAAAGGTTGGTCCTGCAAGCACAGGTTAGTTATGTTTGTAAGGGTCTGTAGCAGTGAACCCTGGTGAAATCAACCCGTGTGGCTGGAATGAAACAGTGATTTAAGAGGTTTGTAGTTTCTCCCAGATGGCTGTCATTTGTGTTGCGTTTCTTATTCTGTTTCACTTTCTGGCAGGGATAAGAGGATGTTTTGACTGCAAGATCAACATCCTTGGATTGTTTCCTCTAAGATAATTTGTAAGCATGTGCTTTTTTCTTTTTTTTTTTTTCATTTTGTTTCACAGGTGAGGTAGTTCAGACTTCAAAAACAAAGCCAGTTGATTAGTTCTGCATTATTTCATTTCAATGCATGATTTCAGCCTTGTTCATTAAAGCTGAAGTGGAAAACCTGGGTCTGAAGGACTTCTGTTGACAGGAACAACTAGCCTGGAGCACAGAATTCAATAATCATTGATTAATACAGTTTACTGCTGATTTCTTTTCTTTGAAAAGGGCAATTATTCTTGCCAATATCTTTTAAACATAAGCTTTCTCTCAGAATTTGAATTTTTAACCTGTAATAATAATAACAGTGTTTTAAAGGAAAAAAAAGGGAGAGAGAAAATTGAGGCTTTTTTAACACCAACCCCATAATGTTGTTCCACCAAAGCAGAAGGAGAAGTAGATAGATATATTGTAATAAATATTAAATGCATTATATTGCCTGTCAAGTATATTGATTATTTTTTTCACTTGGAGGAAAATGGTTTCAGGTGGAGCTTTAGAGGAGACTGAGTGCTGCTTTGTACTGTAAGGCATCCAATTATTGTTAGATAATCCAAGATTTCCTTTGCTTTTGTATGTCACTGAGGATACTGAAGTTACAGTGTGGGCTTTGGATGGCAGCTAAGCTTGCTTTTGTATGCATGTAGAAAATGCACGCATGGTTACATGGCAGCTTGAAGTTTCCAATAGCGTGAAGGACTGATAGTGGCAAAAGCAGCTGTATTTTTATTTTGATACTGATCTCTGCTAGAACAACTCTGTGTTGTTTCCTCAGATGTGTGAAAACAAAGACCAAAGTATCATGCAATGAAGTGACTTCTGAGATGCTGTCACTGTGGTGGTGTTTTGCATCTTGGGGTTGCAGTGCGGACAGTGATCGAGAGCATTGGTCGCTTTGTGTGCACTGTTATTCACAGACCTGAGTGACTGCTCTGGCTGTGGAAATGTACCAGGAGAGCTTGGCGGGTGGGTTTTGGCTTGGCATCCTCTGAGCTCGTATACTGAGTGCAGTTATTGGGAATAAAAAGCTCAACGCTTGATGTTGAAATTCAGAGGCGTGTGTGTGTGTTTGTATATACGATATTGGAATTGTTGCCTTTGAGCAGAAACTTACTTTGAGAACAGAATGTACAAAATCCCCTTATGCATCTCTCCAAGTGTAGATCAGCTTCATTTCCAAGCAGTGAGCCGATTTGAATTGTCGAGGGGGAGAAATGAGCAACTTCCCTAGTAGGCATAGCTCCTGTACCTCAAGGGTTACGGTCGCTTCAAACATCTTTGGATTTATATCTGTAAATTATTTCCCCAGCTCTGTACTTTTGCCGTAGGGAACAAGAAGACAAATGTTTCATCAGCACGAAAGCCATACTGCGTGTCGGCCATGTCTCCCTTGCAGGCCTGTCCACCAGAAGGCTCCTTGCTCTTTCTTTAGGGGAGTACTTCCGTGCCTCCAGTGATCTTATGGACAGCACTTGGTATGTGGGGATGCCAGCAATTTCTTTTACTGGCACTTTCTATTAGCTGATAATGAGTGAAGCAAACCATAGACCCGTAGAATATCCTGATCTGGAAAAGGACCCAGAGGGATCATCAATTCCAATTCCAGCTTCACACAAGACCACTCAGAATTGAAGCCCTATGTATGAGAGCTCTTTGAACACCAGCAGCAGTGCCCGCTGCCCTGTGCAACCCATTCCATGCCCACTGCTCTCTGGTGCAGACTGTTTCCCCGACCCCCAGCTGCCCCTCCCCTGACACAGCTCCATGCTGTTCCCTTGGGCCCTGTCACTGTCACCAGAAAGAAGAGAGAGAAGAGATCAGTGCTTGCTCCTCTGCTCACAAGTGCAGGAGGAAGCTGACTTCGTTTTTTCACTTCATTTTTAAATTGTTTAGCTTTTTGGGTTATTATTGGTGTTATTTTTTACTTTCTTGACAGCTTATTTATTTGTATTTGTAATGGCAATTAGGAACAGAGAGATCACATGACAAGATGACAGAAAAAGGGCAGTTTGTGCTGAGCAGTGCTGAGCTCTCCATCACTTCTACCCTCAGCTCCACTAGGGCCATCCCTAATTCCTTGGGGTTTCCTCTGGATTTTGGAGGAGACCTTTCCAGGATGCTTGCCCCATGCTCATTTCCGCTCATTAGCATGCTTAAGTGTTGTTTTCCTGTATGAACCTTAGCACCACATCTGGCGTTGGGCCACATTCTCATTAGGTACATCAAATGCAGTCCCAGTGAGCACAGAATACTTTGTGGTTTGTGTGCGTGCTTTGGTTTATCTTGGCTTGCCGGTCTTGACTTGGGAAGAGTTTTGTCTATGTTAGATTTTATGAAACATTAATTAATACAGAATGAGACTGCTTCATTCCTAGTGAGGATGCCTTTTCAGAAAGTCTCTTTGCTGCAGGGAAGTAATGACTCTTCCCTTTCTTCTTTCTTTTATAGTCCAGAGGAAGCTTGGATGTAGATTAAGAACCTCCATGCAGATGGATGCAAATAGACTGGCTTCTTCCACTCTTGTTTTCTGTACAGAACAGTGTCTCGATCTCAAGATTATGTCAGTCTGTTCCGGGGAAAATGCTTGTGACTTTTGATAACCCTTAACTCCAGAAGCCATTCAAATCATGCAGTTATAGAGCTGTTCAAACATTCCAGTCTCTCCGTTATTTGTTCTTCAAATATTCTAAGACTTCTTGCTGCATAAAAGTACTCTTAATGGTTTTTTTATGTTTTTATATTTTATTTTTGTTGTAGAAATCTTGTTTATACAAAACCACTGTTCTAGAGTACGATAAAGACTTGATTTCACTTCCTTGCTTTATTTAATTGGAAACCAAGATGCGGAAAAATGTGAGGGAATGAGACTTGTTTCTACGAAAATTAAACTAACCGACCTACATCTGTACTTAGGGAAGATGGTTGAACAGTATGAAATTAAACTATAGTTTTAGTACATTGCTCTAGTAGGCATAAGCAGTGCCTGACAGAAGGACTGAGTTTCCTTCTGATACTTCAGCTACGTCGCACCTTGGTCCATTCAGTGCTTGTGCTGGGCTAAGATTTCCATCTGTTTTGTCGTTGTTTTTTTCTTTTTTCAAGCTTTTCTTATTGCTTAAAGCTCAAGATCCAGCAGCTTGTTAGAGGTATGTTCAGATGTTGCTGAACATTTTGGTCATCTGCCATTGTACGGCTTGCATCTGAAGGTGGCCTTTGAGGACGTGGTACCCTATTGATGAAGGGGGCAGTGCATTGGGGTATGCTCTAGCTGCAGCATCTCAGTTGGCTGCAGGGACTGGGGGTGTCCTGGCTCTACTCCCGCAGCAAGGACAGGTGGCTGACCATCGTGGTCATAAAATGTTCATAACTGTGAGTTTTTTCTTGTCTAACTAATACATATTTGTGTAGTTTTTTTTCTTTTTTCTTTTTCTTTTTTTTTCCCATTAGAGTGAAAAAACTGAACAACAGGAAACAAACAAACAAACAAAAAAAACCCAAACCCTTGCAAATATTCTATTTTTACCTCAGATGTATTCAGTGTTTTGATTCACTGCCTTTCCTGTGGCTGAACTGTACTGACTGATGGTGTTGCCTGAATAATTTATAATCGACTGCATGTGTTTGTGCCTAAGACGAAATTTTGTTGGTGGTTTTATATTTATATATTTAATTGAATTGTCTTACTGAGCAGTCTGGTGGTTCGTATTTTAACTATGAAAATGTCTGTGCACACTGGGTGAAATTAAGTGTAAGTTCAGTCATAGCACAAAACTAAGAAGCTGTTTTTTGAAAATGTAATGTCAGGCTGCATAGGGAATACTAACAATATGTAAATCTTTTGAACTGGAAATGACTTTTTACGTTTTGGGGAAAACAGTTCAGAGCTGGGTAGATTAAGTGAAGTGTGTCTTAAATAATGTAATTGTTTACAGACAACTCGTGCCAACCATCAAGGGTAAAATTAATTTGCTAATGGGAAAACTGGACCCGTTGAAAAGCCATTTCAAGCAGCAAGTATGTTTTAGAAATTTAATAATTAATCAAAGTGACTGCATTAAATGTCAGTGAATATGTCTATGCATTGCTCTCGTTCCTCTCTCTCAACATGAGTTTCCAGACGCTTAATGGTAACGCAGGGAGATGTGTAATCTAATAGTAATGCTGGTGTGCTGCAAGTTAAGATATCCACTTGAACGTTCTTGCTGCAAGTTCTTGGGCGTTAAGGAGTGGTTAAAACAGGTTAACCCATGCCTACATCTTCACTGGAGATTATTTTTTTTCTTGTCAGAGCTGAACTCAAATATACAGGGCCAGATCTTCAACCCCACCATCACAATATCATGCTTTTCCATAGCTGAAGTGTGGAAAAGAAGCAGATTTTTTTGCAGTAGCAGAGATCTCTCTGTAGTTGTGTCCTGTTAGTGGTAGATCTGTGCTGCAGCAAAGTGCTTGATGTGTGGGTGTACACACATGCGTGTACGCTTGAGATATTTTAAGAAAAGTCTTCTGGCCTTTTGGGAAAGAAAAAAAAAATCACCCAGCTGCTGAAAATCCACTTACAGGCCAGTGTGCTGAATAGAGTCCTCATAGGACCCTCAAGAAAACAACATTAAATCTCTGAATGTTTGTTCCAGCTTCTTTGTAATATCCTCTTTTTTGAGAGCCGCAATTATTCGATGCATTATGATAGAGCAGGCATTGTTAGTGAACATTTCTGTAATGAAGCTGCCTTTTAATCATATGGAAGAAGTGTGAGAAGGGACACCAGGGAATAAGATTGAATAGTGGACATCCGACAAGCCTGTGGCCCATCCTGGTGCTCAGGGGAAGATGCTCTGGGCAGCGGGGATAGTTGTGTTGAGAGGATGTGTGTAACAGGCAAAAGAACACCAGCACTCTCTCCATCAGGTGAGAGCGTTGCTTCCTTGGGGACTCGAGTCACTCAAGGTAAGCTGCCATGTCGTATTCGTTTGTTTCCCATAGCTTCTCACGTCTGAGGTGGCAGCCACACAACCTAAAAAGAGAACCTGAAGTTCTAAGCGACAAAATTATCAAAAGTCCAGCATCAAAAGAAACAACGGCTTCATTTTTTTTTATTTTTTTTTTATGAAATCATAAGGCAGTAGGATCTGTGGTGGCTGTGATTGTTTCCTGAGCTCCTTTTTGAAGCTTTACGCTGCTTTAGGAACAGTGCCTGTGAATGGTTGTACATAACCTCACATGAGTGGTGTTTACTTCTTAAGAAGAAAACAGTAATTTGTGAGCACGGTAAAAAAGCCAACTCATGCAAGACGTTATCTAAATCACCAAAAGCAAGCCAACAAAAAAATGAAATTGAAAAAATGAACTTCTTTTGGCGTGAACATACTAATGGATTGAGCTAAATACATTGGAAGTTAGTTTTTATATCTAAGTGGCTACTAAAAGCAATCCTACAAAATTATTTGAGGCATAAACATTGATTAGACTTGGTGAAAATAGTGCCAGAATAGGATGCCTTCGAAGTCGGTTAGAGTTATTACATTTGTTTCTGGAAAGATCACAGTTAGTCAGAGATCCAGCTAGACAGTGTGCGAAAGCAGTGAATGAATTCTTTTGGATGTACAGCTGCATGTCCTGCATCTCCCCTTGTTCATAAAGCTGATTTTCCAGGGCTTCTCAAAGTTGGTGATCCAGTCCAGTACAAAGTCCAGCTTTTGTTGGTAATGAGGATGTCTTGCTAGATGGAGCAAGGTTTCTTCGACACTGATTTAAGTGAAATTATCCTATAAAGAGTAACAGCCAGGAGCTTGCTATGTTTATATATTTCTCTAATTAAAAACAGTCTCTGGAGAGACTGATGAAAATATAAATAACGAGGAGGGTTGTTGTAATGGTAGTGGGCAAGGGTTAATAGGTGGTTGTTCTACCACTGAGGCTATGCTCTCACCTGAGGCTTTGGGAATGTTCTGTGACTGGGGAAATAGTTTTTGATTTTGCTAAGAAACATCTGAACTTCGGAGCAAAAGCAAAGGCAAATAAAACTGTTAAATATTTCAATGTTTCTGTTAAAATGGAAATTGTAGCCTATTTATTTTTACCTTTGAAAAAAAAGTCTCGTTCTGCTTGAATTTCCCATAATGCAGAGATGGTCAAAATCTTTTCATGTTGTTTTGCTGAAAACTGGATTTAACACCATATGATTGCACAAGGTTTTATGAGTGATAAAAACGGGGATTCAAATATTGGAGATCGTTGTTCACTTCTGTTTTCACCCATAATACTTTCTGTAGTTTTCTTTTACAGCCATTTAATTAGTTGTCTTTGTTTTTGCCAACCCTTGCTGTAAAATTATGAGAGAATTAAAATACTTCTAAAAATAGACCCCAAAGTGCCTGGAGTGTTAGAAATCCTGGAAGGGAATGTAGAAGTGGATTTAGATCACGGAAGTACTGTATGTTTGAATAGTTTAGGTATGCCTGCTGGAGGAAGCACAGCTCACAGATGCTTTGGGGCAGCCAAACCTGATCAGGCTCTCAGTGGCACGTGTGGCTTTGCCACCCAGTTTTGCTTTCCACCTGCTCCAACAGAGGCATTCAGTGACAGAGCAGAGCCTGGGGCTGTCTGCACTCATTCATGTAGCTGTTCCCTGTGTTTCCCTTTAAATCTGATCCTTTCTTCTTGTTACTTTTCCTCGTGGTTTACATATGAAATACATTTTATATATCTAGATATTACCTACACACACATGCATAAACACATAAAAAGGCAGTCTCTCCCTCTTGTCTCTGCTGAGAGGAGTAGTGAGAGCTGAAGCAGGGATGCTGCATGCACAGCCCCTGAGAAGCACAGTGCTGCCTTGCACTGAAGCGTGAAGTAGCGGAAAGGCGTCGCTCCAGTCCTGGCTGCCTCGTGTGACGGTGGCTTTGCCCTGAGAACATGTCAGAGTGCCTTGAAAGACTTTTCTGTCAGGAAGTCCCCTGGGATTAATTTCATTTCCTCTGAGCCATTTTCTTTTCAATCATTTTTGTTCCTGCTTCCCAAATTCCAGGTAGAGGTTGCCAGAGGTGCTTAAGCTGCAGCAGAACACAGCGTTCACCTGTGTTCTGGAAGGAGCTTTCACCCCTCAGCTCCATGGGGCCATGTTTTGCATTTGCTGTGAAGATTCTCTATCAGTTATGTATGGCAGCTTAACACAGGGTTCCCACTGAGCAGATAGTTGTTTTATAGGTTCCAGAGAGCACGGTCTGTTCTGTAGAACCAATACATACTAAAGCACGTATAATTTCTATTACTGAAAAGAATTAGAAATACTAGTGCTGAAATTGTGTTACTTGCTTTAAGATGTAACTATGGAGAATAGAGAATCACACGGATAAATTCATATACAGTTACAAGGGGCTTTACTTGTTGATTTTGTTTGCTTTTCCCTGCACTGTAGTCTTTGGGTACCACAACTACCAAAGTGCCCATTACTGCATGCTTGAGAACTGAATTCCCTCTTGAATGTTCTTCTTCCTCTTCAGTGACTTTTTGTTGCACTTGGCCTACTCCTCAGTGCTTTCCCCATCCAGTGTTTCTCCCTAACTTGCTAACCTGTGAAAAACAGCTAAATGACCTCAAGCACTCACTTTGAAGTGCAAGTCCATAGCTGAATATTGCAGAAGATACGTCTCAGTAGAAGAAAAAGTCCGTCATGGGTGTAACGGTCATTCCCTGTTCCTCAAGCTGTGCACTCAGTTCTTCTGATATTGAAGATGGTAAAGCTGTTTATAAGCTGTATCATCTTCCCATTTGAGGCTAAAAAATGCAGTGCAAGTAATAAGTCTGCTGCTATTGTCAAAAGAAACTCCTGCAGGTTTGCTGTCTCTGTGCATTAAATTTCAAGACAAAACTGTTACAATCCAGTGGGATTTTAGCTTTTAAACTAGTCCAGAAGAAAAAATCCTCAAGGTATTCCCAGTAGAACTGCCTTAGTGAAATCCAAGAACAAATAAAGATAACATTCTATTTAAACTTCAGGAGATAGTTTGTGTGATATGACACTTAAGGCTTTCTGTCAAAAACACCAAAAAATTATGATTGTGGCTGAGAGAGTTGTGGGTTTTTATCCAATTGTTGTGTAACTCTTTTTAGTTGAAGTAATAACTACCTCATGTGTTTGAAACCTTGCACACCAAAGTGGAGCATAATGTGGACGTCTACTCTGATGTCCAACGTGTATGATCTTCCTAGTCACTGGATGTAGGAGGGGATGCGTTCTACGTCTGACTAGCAAATTACACTGAAATCCACATATTTACAAACACTGGCGCATCTCCTGAACCATGAAAAGTTTGTTTCCTGTGCTGCCTAACAGTTGAGAAATATCCGTGTTTTGAATATTTTCAATGAGGAAGGATCCAGACCTGTTTCTGAGTATCTCTGTTCAAAAGTCCTCATGACCAATGGGAAATGTGACTGTACAGGTACTAACTGCTGTGTCCTTTTGGACCATTCTTGTGAGAAGCTGCAGACTCAGAGAGGGCCTTGCCAGGGCTCTTCCATGTTCCTCAGCAGTAGCTCAGTAACTCTTCACAAACATCACACCAGGAACACTGCTCCAAAATAAGTTTAGTTGGAGAAGTCAGTATGAAAGAAGAAAATACCCACAGAAACAAAGTATGATTTTGTATATAGGGTGTCACTTGTAACATGTTGCTCAGAGAGGGATGAAAACTGGGAATATCAGTATAGGCTGTATGTCTTGCTTGTGATACAAATTCAAACCTGCCCTTCTGACATTGACAGGAGACATGATAGTAATTGAAACACCTGTTGTCTCAGTTGCTCAAACTACTTGCCAGTTCCCTAAAATGTTCTGCCCAGTTGGCACTTGCTTTTCTTTTGGAGAGGGAGATCCAGCTATTCCTGTCTTTTGTTAGGTTAGCCCAGTTCTCACTTGGTGCTCAAGCACCCTTTCAACCCATTAAAGGTATTAGCTATGACTCAATGACTAACACTAAAGTGTCTACCCGTGTCACAAGAATACTTAAAGACTGCTAATTTATTAAGTACTCCAGATGAAATGCATTCAGGATTAGTTTATCACTGGATAAATGATTATGCAGTTACAAATGGATACAGGCTGGGAAGGTGAGGAGAGAGTGTTGCTCTGCTTTCTTTCATGAGAAAGCAAAGGGATGCACGGAGCTCTGCCTTTGGAGAGATGCTCAGTCAGCTGAAAGCTTATGGGACTGGGATATTACTCAGACCTGTGGGGGTGATGTTGTTGATGTCTGCTACACACTGCCTGACCAAGAATTAGTACATGATGCTTTCTTCAAGCAACTGCAAAAAGCCTCACATTTGCAGGCTGTGGTCCTTAGGGAACTTTAGCTACTTTGATGACTGCTGCAAAGGCAACACAGCAGTACATAAGCAATCCAGGTTTCTGGATTGCCTGGTGGATGAGATGACAAGGACAAGCTATTTCTTGGAACTTTTACTTACAAAGAAGAAAGAACTTGTCAAGGATGTGAAAACCAGGGACTGCAGTGCCCATGAGGTGGTGGAGTTCAGGATTGTTCCTGCCTTCAGGAATTCCAGGCCACCGAGGCCAGTGGGAAAGTCTGGAGTAAAGGAAGAGAAACTGTTCATGGAAGAGAATCAAATTAGGAAACATTTAAGTGAATTGGTTGCACGCAAGTCAGTGGGTATGTCACAAAGAAACTACTAAAGTATGGACTAGATAAAAGGGCTGCAAGGTGGGTTGAAAACTGGATGAACCACTGAGCCCAAAGAATTGTAGTTCTCAGCAGAAAGTCCATCTGGAGGTCAGCCATAAGTGATATACTCGTGGAATTGATATAGAGGCCAGTACTGTTAAGTATCTTTAATGACAGGTCAGAGTGCATGCTCAGCAAGTTTGCTGATGACAGAAGGCTGGGAGGAGTGGTGGGAACACCATGTGATTGTCTTTAATTCAGAGGGACCTTAGCAGGTTGGAGGAATTGGCAGAAGAAGGAATCTCAAGAAGACCAGCAAGGGGAGGGGCAAAGTTGTGTGCCTGGAGAGGAATAATCACAGGCACCAGAATGCAGTGAGTCTAGGTAGCAGCCTGGTAGAAAAGAATCTGGAGGTCCTACTGGACACTGAGGTGAACATGAGCCACCAAGGTGCCTTGTGGCAAAGAAAGCCAACACTTCCAGCATTGGGAAGACTACTGCCCGCAGTCTGAGGGAGGTGATCCTTCCCCTCTACTCTGCACTGGTGAGCTGCACCTAGAGTGATGGCTTTGGTGCTGGGCTACCCAGTACAAGAGAGATGTGGACATACTAAGGAGAGGCCAACAAAGGGCCACCAAAATGATGAAGGATTGGGCATTCTCTCCTATGAGAAGAGGCTGAGAGTTGGGACTGTTCATCCAGGAGAAGTATCAGGGGATCTTATAGTGCACATAAATACCTCATGAGACGGAAATAAAGAAATTCAGCCAGGCTCTTCTCAGTGATGCCCAGTAACCAAGGGCAGTAGGAATGGAACAATATAAGAAAACTTCACTTAAAAGAAAGAAAAATGTCTCTCAAGTATGCAATGAGAGCTTGCCACAATAAAATATTAAAAGACACACAGTAAGTAGACACCTTAATGGCATTGCTATGTACAATTGTGCCTGTAACAATTTATAGAGTGCTTTGTCAAGGACAAGGAAGTTATTAATCATTGTAAGTAGCAGATTGATCTTGGTTTTATAAACTCAACTGAAAAGAAATGCTCAGCAGAAAATGGGTTGACTTTTTTTCCTTCCATTTTGCTGTTGTGCCAGTTTCTACTGTCATGATTTTGGCAGCGTTTGTCAAAAAAAAAGCAAATGATTGCATCTTTAGTACTGTCTGGAAGAATATGAAGTTTAGCAATCTTGTGACTAAAGTAAATGAAGGTATCATGTGTTCATGTGTGTTGCTAGCAGAAAGAGTACTGAAATCCTACCCAAAGTATCATTTTTCAGTTGGCTGTTATAAATTACATGCATATACTTAGTTGCTACTCTGATTATTAATTTTTATTTGCACTGATTATTTTTGTTTAACATAAGGTTTATCTATTAAATAGTATATATGTACTTCAAAATTATGATTGTGTCATAATATAGATAGGAAGGTTGTAAACTTTGTGACAGAGGAAATAATTCTTAGGTCTTGTGCAATAAAATGTGTAGAAGAAAGATTAATGTAACTCCATCCCTGCAGACTACAAAAACGATTGGAGCAATTTCTAAGCAAAGATGTGGAGGAGAAAGCAATTCTTTAGAATTCTTTAGTCCGGGTCATAAAGTGGTCTGTCTTTTTCTGGTGTCTTGACTGCTTAACAGAAACTCTTTTTTATAGTGTCCCTTCAGTAATAAAATCTTGTCTCTTCTAGATGACAGATTGGAGGCAGATGATAAACTCCTGTGTGAGGTATAACATCAGACAATGTTAACATCGCTTGATGCTTTGTTTTTCTGCATCGTGTTAGGTCTCGTCTTTATCATGTTACATTTTTAATTATATTCCTTTGGTAAATAGCTTACTGTGGAAGCTATCTGGCACTTTTCATTTTGATATCTCAAGATATCAAATAAAAACAAGTAAAAATAAATTACTTGTTCAAAAAATGTGTGATTGTACTATTACATGAGTGTGGTCTTACATTCTGTCTTTAGAAGATAGAATCAGAAGAACACAACAAAAACAGGAGTTCACATGCCAGGCTCTTCTTGCCTGAGGTCAGGAGGGTATGACTTACATCTCAATGTTGAATGGGACTTGCCTGCATTTGAAACCCAGTACAACAGCAGTGGTTAGAATATCCAAAAATGCAAACCTTAAGAGACAGGCTGAAAAATGTGCAGCCTCATGCTGCTAAATGCTTCAAAAAATGGAAACTGAGCATCTCCTGTAACTTACAACTGGTTTCTGTTGTTTGAGTCGGAAAAGCTGAAAAGCCATTTTCTGTTATCAGCCGCCGTTGCACATCTGAGCCTTCATTTTGGCACAATGAGTAGTTAAAACTCTTAAGTAGCAAGCTACCCATCAGAGCCAGCGTTTGTCTTGTTAGGGAATGAAAGTGCCTGCTGTACTACTTTATAATTTATGTCACATGAATAGAAAAGGAAGACTTAGCAAGTTTTAGGGAAAAATGGAAAACAAACCCTTTGGTAATCTGAGAGAATAATGTGTGCTTAGCAGATGGCAATGTCGTTTTTGATTTGTATGTAATTATTATTCAGTTTTAGGTGGTGCTTATGTTCCGTGCTCCTGATGAGAAGATTCATTTGTACGCATCATTATTATCTCCTTTGACATGTGCGTTAGTGACATTAATCTGTGTTTTATTTTCTGCAGCCTTAATAATGGGGTTGTCTTTCCCTAGCTTTATTATGTTGTCGTGCTTTCTGAAGTTGTCCTCATAACACAAAGGAAAAGTATAGCATGGGGATCCATTGTGAGCAGAGTGCCATTTAGCGTGTGGCGAGGCAGCCAGCCTCATCTTCCCTACCTCTTCCTTGCCAAATCACCGTGTGCTTTCCTTACTGGTGGGCAGGCAGGCAGGCAGATGCTTCTTTTGCAAGTAACGTGATTGAAAAAGTGGTTTATTAAACCTATCTGAAAAGAGCGTGGCAGTAGAAGCTTTATGCTTTTGATAGGGGCATTTAAATCATCTTTGCAGTTTATTTGAGAAATGCAAAAGATTGTTTGGGGGCAGTTAAAGATTTATTCACTCGAAGCTGAACCAAAATAGCTTCATTACTTTCAGAATATGAGCTGATAAAATGACTCACTCAGCTGAAGTCATCCAAATGGTATTTTTCAGGAGTCTTGCGGTAGTGTTTGCCTTATTACAAGATGCTAATTGGTCGTGTCAGACTGCTGGGGAAACTTGGGGTACACACACTAGCACAGTGTGTATGTGTTTTCTGCTGTTGTCATCTGGGTTACCTGTTTTTTCCTCCGTGTCATAAGTTTGACGTATTGAGAGCGTTCTTCTGTCTCCAGTCAGGCGCTATTTGGGGAATTTCTATGAATAAATAATATTTAAACTTACTCATCTGATTGAAATACCAATATAGCAAAACGCACAAGGTGGAACACAAACGGATGATGGAGATTTCACCCGCAGTGTTTCTACTTCTCTGCTCATGTTCTTTGTCATCCTGTTTTGATTAAATATTTTATTTGAGGCAGATACTACAATTAATGCACTGCAGCCCTGTAAAATAAATGTATCAGTATTAAAACCTGAAAAATTAAAATTAATTCTCCTCTCTTTATTTCTCCCCCGTGTAGTATCCTTCCTTTTCTCCTAGTCTCTTTTTGCCCCCTTTGTAGTCCTTGGAATGTATTCTCCACCACATGAAACCTCCATCCGTCTTTACTTATGACTGAATTTGAGTAATGGAGCCTGGGAGAAAATAAGGACTTCCCTCTTTCATAAGGATGTAGCTGGAAACATCGCCCACTGCTCACTGAAATTAAAAAAAATGAGGGCTTGAAGGTTGTGTCTCTTAACAGTCATTGAGTGCTGAAATTTTTCCATTGGTGCTGATAGCTATTCTGTCAATAGGGATTAAGCAGGGGCTGTTGTAGCTTGTATGTGGTCTCAGACCATATTTTTCTTCTCAAGAAAAGCCATTGAGTGGTACCTCTCCCTCTGCACATGAATATTTTCGCATGAACTGGCAATAAGATTTCACAGTTACAATGTGATGTGCCATATATTCTCTTTTTCAGTGAAGAAACAGAGGGCAAACCTTCTCCTAACTATGAATAATGTGTAAGTTTTCCCAGACTTCAAGTGGCTCCTGAAAATACAATCTGGTGTGCTTGTTTTTGTGATTTGGTGTTTTCTTATTCTCTTGTAAGGTTCCCCAAATCCTCCAGGGATGGCTGTTGTGAAAGTTAAAGCTTAATCTCATTCTTCTTCATTTTTTGCAGCATTGAGTGCAAATTTGAGAGAACAGGTTAGAGTGTGGGTTTTTTTTTTCCTTTTTCTTCTTTACTTTTCTCAGACTGAACAAAGGCCTTTTATTTTGCAGGCTTTTAATCTGCAAACAAGTCTAATTACTTGTTCACCCATGTGTTAAACTATGCGGTACTCTTTAATGTGTCTGCAGTTCTGAATTCACATGGCTGCTTTAAAATTGTGATAAACACCTATTTGTATTGCGACTGCTTAGGAGCAGGATTATATCCATTTATGACAAAACCCTATTGACTTCAGTATTGTCACCTCAGGAGGAGTAACTCCTTCTATTATTGCATAATCTCAATTACTGGAGTCTTTGCTTGACAACATTTATTACAGTCATTACTACCTTTACTTACCTTTTATCACTAACGTTTTGCTTTACTGGAATGGTAATTGGATTTCTTGGAGGCATAAGTAGTTCATGTTTAATGGAATAACAGTAGTTTCTAAAAAGAAAGAAAGAAAGAAATTGCTCTGTAACTTTTGATTGTGTGGGAGTATACTATTGCCATTGCATAGAATGGATTTATCAAAACCATCCCATGTAAAAGCCTCTTGACAGCCAACTGCAAGCAAGAGTAGTAAGGCTTTGTGCTGGAGGGAGAATTATGTCTATCCTACCTACATGAAGAAAATATTTCATGTCTTGTAGACAAGCATTTGGTGCTTGGTATTTTGTATCTAGAAAACTGTTTTAAGCAATTGCCTGAAAGATCATTGTGTGTGTTTTCTTCATTATCAGGCCATATAACAGCATGCTTGAATAACCAGCAGAATCATTCATCTGTCTTCTTTTCGGTCTTCTGGAAAGAAAAATGCTGCTGTTATCGAAGATCGCAACAGACCATAATTATGTGTTATCATTCTTAATGTGTACAAACAGTCAGGTACTGAACACGTTATCGGAAGAGATCATACTGAGGGTTCTTTCTCCTGGGAAGCAGAAATGTGTGCCAGTATGTTGTCATACAAATGCAAGTACAATATGCATTGCATAAAAGCAGTCATTTTGGGTAACAAATTAAAAAATCAGGTAGAACAGAAGTTAAAAAAAAAAAACCAAAAACTTCCTCTTAGGCTAAAGAGGGAAATGCATGTGAGTTCATTAAGGAAAGGTCGGTGCAAGTGGTGTAGTGCTTGGCAGAGCTCTGGGTGCCCATGGGGACACAGCTTGGTGGGTGTGTACCGCTGCAGGATGACTGCACAGTGCACGCTCTAGATGGGCTCAACCCATCACCTTCACAGCGTGTGTTGATATATGTGCAGTTGTGTGAGAAAGCCTGCTCAGAAATACAGGCAGACATTATTGTCTTTGCTGTTCCTTGTATGTGTTAGAGGAGAATGTAGGTCCCAACAAACAAGGGAAGAGTCCAACAGTAGTAAGCTCTGTGTATGTAATTAAAAGACAAGAGATCTTTAATTCTGTTTATGGCAGAGAGAGGAGGAAAAAAAACAGAAGGGGGGAAGGATAACAAAGAACCACTGATGGAGCTGTACTTTTGATACAGTTCATGGGTGGCTGCTCTTGTGGTGAGGATGTAGTTCAGACTGTGATTGCATGCTTTCATTAGGGTATTGAGTTCTGCAAACGTTGTTGCAGAACTGCTGGTGAGGGCTGCCTGTGAACTTATCTGTCATTAATTACAATTGTTCTGGCAATCAAACTGTGTCTGATCTTTCCATATTTATAGCAAAACTGGTACAGCCACTTAGGTAGCCTGAGATGTCCATCACTAAAGGCTTTGATGAGAGACAGAAGTCTAACTGACACAATTTATGAACAAACTGTTCCTAACAATAATAGGAAATGTGTTTGTTTGTTTGTTTGTTTTAATAAATATTTCCTCCTAGCACATCAGCACTATTACTGCTGTAAAATCTGTGTCCCAGTCCAGCCCAAATGTCACGAGAATCTGCTGTAACTGAAGATTCTCAGTGTCTTAGAAATCCAGAGCAGTTAGTCTTTAGCAGCTAGGTTTAACACCCAATTCAAGTCACCCTGAACTAAAACTGACAATTCAGATAGTATTTCTTCATTGAAATCCTTGTCCTTTTTTTTTTAAATTTCTTTCCAGTAAATACTTTTGAATAATAACAACATTGTAGTGGGAGCTGGTAATAAAATGAAACCTCTCCTTGGCACAACGTTCCCCTGTGCCCTGTTTTTCCCATTGTCTAAAATGGATGGGCTTCCTCTCCTCCTGTGCCCTTGCTGAGTAAGCCATTGGCTCTGGTGCACTTCTTATGGATTGCTTCTGCTGAAGGGCACGGAAAAGGCACGCTCTTCCCCCACTGTCTCCTGGGAGAGAGTAAATGGGATGCTGTTGATAAGATGTAGTGCTTTTATGTGATTAGCAGTTCTATATGAACATATCTGCAGATTCAGCTTGGATATTTGGAAAAATTTCTTCTTAGAAAGAGTGGGGAGGCGTTGGCACAGCTGCTCAGGGAGGTGGTGGGGTCACCATCCCTGGAGGTGTTCAAGAAATGCGGAGATGTGGCAGTGAGGGACATGGTTAGTGGGTGTGGTAGGCATGGGTTGGTGGCTGGACTAGGTGATAGCAGTGGTCCTTTCCAACCTTGATTCTATGATTCTATTCAGTTGTGCAAACCACAGATAGCAAGTCAATCTGTGATCTAAATCTAGTTCACAAGACTGTATCTAGCCCCAGTAATACAGTGTTCGGTTAGTGGGAGCAGTGGTATGGGGGGTGATCCCATGAGCTCAGGAAGCTTTCCACATTGCCCACGTTCCCTGATAGGCTTCTTGTTCAAGGGTGCAGGTTGAGTAGGAAGGATGAGTAGGAGTGAGATAAGGGCTGGCTGAAGCAGAAGCAGCAAAATGAATTTGTTGCATTTTATAGTATCTTCAGGCTTCTGGTAGATTTTTGTAACACACAAATGTCCTTCTGCACTATTAATTTTTAGAGCAAAATTCATGGGGAGCAGTAGTTAAAAAGAAAGATGTAGTCGATTAAGAAAGAAATATTGAATATGGAAAGCCTTCCTTTTGGCTAACCAGTCTTCTGGCTTAGAAGAGCCATCATAGAACTCTACTGTGCATAAAGCAAAGTTAACATGACTTTAAACGCAAAGCTTATTTTCCTGAAGCAATTGCAAAGAGCTCACAGTGATAAGGCATTTCATTTTTGTTTGTTGTTATTCAGCACAGTAGAAAGTCATTTAATCTAGGCAATTGAAAACCATTTTAGGCTTAGCAGCATGTTTAGACAAATGATGAAGTCTTTAAAGACCTCATTTTACTGGAGAATAACCATCTATAACAATTACAGATATTAAAAAAAAAGCTTTCAGAGAAACACCACAGAAATTTAGCTTACAGAATTGATAGTAAGTCAGGATTTTCGGTTATGCACGGTTTTGAACTAAGAGTCTGTCTCACTGAAACTTCAGAAATATGATGAAGGTCAGATAACATTGAAGAAGTTGACAGGGTTTTTTCTTTTGTTATTCTACTATTTCTAGGCTATCATGCTATATGAGTTGCACTTGGTTGTCCCTATTTGTTGTTTTCCCTACTCACTTAGGTATAGATGTAACAGTTCATTTGATTTTCATTTAGAGTATCTCATAACTCTTAATATAGTGTTCATGTTATTTGTTTCTCTGAGAGAAAAAATAAATAACATGCTTCATTGAGTTATGTAGGCTCCCAATTCAAACATGAAATAAGCACATTTCCATCATCACGAGGAGCATTGCACTTTGGTCAGTGTTGTGCTTTGCCTCGGAGTAGTTTTGTTTGTCCATTTTCTACTGCTTCTTATTTCATTACGCTGTTACGTATTTGCTATTATTTTTTGCTGTTGTGTTAATTAACTACTGGCATGTAAGTGCTTTTATACTGTAATGAATTTGCTCTGTTTTTGGGTCACCCGACAGCCATTAGGTTGGCCAGCCTGGTTCTTAGATGATGCTGTCATGAGGCATTGGTGTGTTCAGATAACATTTTGTATCTGAATCTTCTTTGACAAGCAAAAGTAGGTGGAAACTTCCATGTTTTAGAAAACAAAAACATGTATGTAAACGGTTACATATTTAAATTAATCAGTTTTTGCCTTGCCTTCTACAGTTTCTCTCTTACTCCTCAGACGGTTAACAGAAACTTGCCTTCATCTCTCCTTTAGCATTGTCCTTGCTTGCTACTTTAAAAGGTTCTTGTACATTGTTCTTACAGCAATTAATACTCTTTGTCAGGCCAAAAGCTGCTAACATTTTGTGATAACTGTGTTCTCTTTATAGCAGGTGAATCCTTTCCCTGTTTCAGTCAGCTCCAAGTTTTCATCTTCTTTCATCTTTCTCTCTCCTCCCCTTTTCCTAGGGTTTGTTCAGTCTGAACAGCTATCGCTTCACTGTGAGTGGCATAATGTAGACTGTGTATTTGTGATATACTTTATCTAGAACTCACCCTGCTTTCCATATATGCAGGTCACCCTGATTAAATGACTTAATCAATTTTTTTAAACATCCTGATAGTCAGCTCAAAAATATTAGCACATTACTGTCTTTTAATTCACTGTCATTGCAGTAAAACTAACTATGTGTATTATGGTGGTTGTCAACACTCCTTACAATTTGGTGTTATCTTAAGAGTCGTTGCTGGAGATCTACATCTCCATGTTTTAATTTACTGCGTGGATGAAGTCAGTGTCTCGGCGTGCTTCTCTTTGAAGTGAAGCACTGGTTGAGATTTTATCTCAGCTATTTGTGCAAGTGAGCTGCTTTGTTTTCATATTTTAACCATAAAAGAAACTACCTTATAAATAGCCAAAAAGAGATAGGAAAAAAAAATCCATTTAGAAAACACACAGCTAAAGGAAATAGGTACTTGGTAACTTAGTTATGCTCAGTTACAGAGTTATGACAACATTAAATACCTTTTAAAAAAAGATTTGCAGTTGGATACACAATATGCAATTAAATACTTCAGAAAATATGAGAAGACAGCAGTGGGTACCCTGGTACAGTTTTGTAGAAAGATGAGGAAGTTTGCAGCTAGAAATTCATTTCATCTTTCAAAACCCTACAGTTGCTTTCCAGTGGTGTTTGCTAGCTGATTTACCTTCTACTTGGTTTATTATCTAGGTTTTGTTAGAAAAACTAGAAACATAATTTAAACCCTTCCTTTATTTTAGTTCTGCGAGGTGGTATTCGTGGTGTGATGGGTCCGAGGTTGGTGAGCTTTCCAGAGTGCCCGACGAGCTGGGCTCAGCACTGCCTGGTGGCTTCTTTGCTCCTTCTGCCTATCCCTGGGTTATCCATTTGCTGTCTTCTGCCTCTCATTACCCAGTGGGCTTGTTGGGAATTACACACACTCTCTGTATTTTCAGCTAATAGGTTCTGAAACATAATTTGGCTTCTGAAGTACTATGGTTAGTAATAATTAATGATTTTAAATGGTAATGTCATTTCATCAGGTGTACTCAGCCTTCAGGTGTGGCTTCCCACCACTGACCTTCCTATGAATCCCAGATCTCTTTCCAAGAAGTGACTTGGCAGTGCTTAGAGTGCCCTCTGGGTTGCAGGAGTCTGAGCAGGCTCTCACCACCAGGACTGCCCATGTTGTTTAGCGAGGACATCCTGGGATAATGGGCAAAGAACCCACCAAAAATGCAGCTGTTGTAAGTGGGCTGATGCAATTTTTTTTCTAGTACAATCTATCGTTATATCTTGAAGCTGTCCCAAAGTGATGTGCTAGGGGTCACACAGCTGTGGGTGCAGGAATAGTGCTCTATCAGCTGGAGAATCTTACTCATTTGTCTTTAATATAGAGAACTGTGAGGAAATTCAAATAGACTTCAGGAACTGGAGGAAGGAGCACAAACCAAACTTAGGCTGAGAGAAGAAAACCAGAAATGAAGTCAAAGATGCATTAGAGAGAGAATCACAGAACTGTAGGGGTTGGAAGGGACCTCCAGAGATCATCCAGTCCAACCCCCCATTCAGTTAAGTGTGGAAGCCAAAGCAGCTCCCTAGCCCAGGTTGCACAGGTAGGTGTCCAGGCGGGTCTGGAACGTCTCCAGAGAAGGAGACTCCACAAGAGAAGAGGATGTGCAAGCACCACGGAGTTAGACCTGGCCCAAAATGACCAGGAATAGAAACCACAATAGCTGGAGCAGTCGTTGGCATCTGGACTGTGCCTCAGGAGCTCCACATTTTTTATATGGAGGGCAATGCATTAGTAAAACCCTTGTAAATGAAGAATAAGTGTACATTTTATTTATGCTGTGAACAGGAATCCTTCATTTCAGATGGCAGTGTACCATCTCCAGAGTAATCTGAAAGCTGTCGGGCAGCAGATTCAGAGCTGAATGAGGTCAATAAATACAGATTGTCTCAGAAGTGAAAGTATATCCACAGTTCACACATTTCAGCAAATGTATGAAAAACTACCTTTTCCAAGGTCTCACAGTGTAGGATAAGATTTTGTTTATGGTGTGTAGAGATAGTTTCAATCCAGATGATACCCGCTTGGCTCACAGTGGGTATCCACCACATCTTCAAGAAAGTAAATAGACTATACGTGCAGTGTCAGCAGTATGAAAATAGTTGAGCTTTTTTGGAATGTTAATCCCAAGAATTGCATTTTCTTGGTTTTTTTTGTTTGTTTTATACTAGATTTCTTTCTAATTCTGTCCTTCATGCCTAAAAATTAAATATTTATAGAATTATAGAATCACAGAATGGCTCTGGAGAGAAGGGATCCAGTTCCAACCTCACTGCCACCAGCTCACACTGCCCAGAGTCCCATCCAACCTGGCCTTGAGTGACTCCAGGCATGAAGCACCCACAGCTTTTCTGGGCAGCCTGTGCCAGGGCCTCACTGCCCTCTGATTAAAGAATTTTCTCATAACATCTAATCTAAATCTCCCCTTTTTTAGTTTAAAACTGTCCTTCTTTATCAATCACTATCTGCCCTTCTGAAAAGTCCTGTCACTCTCTGCCTAACTTTTTACAGTTGCTCAGTTATTTTAAGGTTGGCATAGGTTTTCATGTGGCTATCTCAAATAACCTCTTACTGATCTCTTCTGTAAATTTTACAGGAATACTGTAAAAGTTGTGTTTTCACATAGGAAAATATTTCCTTCTTCCTTGGACCCTACTACACCTCTGCAATGGGCTGGTGTTGGTTCAGCCGTTGTGATGAATGAGGGAGACGTGGGGTAGATTTAGGGAATGACCCTGGGACACGGTGTGAGATGGGATGATTTGGGAGAAAAAAAGAGAAAAAAGAGAGGTGAATACGATGAAGAGAATTGGGAAAAAATAGTCTTGAGAAATGCTTGCTGAATTCACAAAGGAAAGGCTGTGATGAAAAGGAAGGAAGTGCACAGTATGGGAGATGAAGGTAACGAAAGGAATGTACTAAGTTACATTACAAAAAGAAAACGTGAAATAAGTTGCTGTTGTGTGTAAGTTTAGTGCACTTTGGTTATAAATGAGACCTGAAAGGAAAAAAAAATACATACCTGGAGTTTTACATTTTATTTTTTTATTACTACTCTTTTGTTCAGACAGATAAATGAAGTTATTGACAAAAATAAAAAGATTCTTTCAGGCTGAAACCCGTGTGCCAGCTTCCACCACAAACATACTTTTTAGAGTTGGGTTATATAGAGAGATAAAAATGGAAGCGCTGATGCGACCTTAAGTACGATAATAAGAACATGCCTCAAAGATAAAGGACGTTTTATTGCACTCTGTCTTAGGATCTTAATATGCATCATGCTTGCTCCTTGAATAATAATTTCTCATTCATATCAGTTCTTTTCTCCCCTCTCTTCCTGTTTTGTCCCTCCCAGCCTGAGAGGACTTCACCAGTGCTGCAGGCGTGTCTTTCATATGAGTGTCCTCCAGCGCACTTACTGGAATGCTGAGAGCGCCGCAGTTCCTAGGCTAATTGCTCTTGAGCTGGCATACAGGTCATCACCTAATCATTCCCTTTGTCTTCTTTCCAAAGAGATGAAAAATGTACATTGCTGCACTGGGGCTTTCAAACGTCTGCAGAAGGTTTGTCACAAGTCAGTGTTGGCTTTCTGCACCTGCAGCATGGCTTTTTGCTCCTTGCCAGGCATAAATAGCAGGTGGTCCCTCTTAGAGGAATATTTTACCCAAGTGAAGCTTTTACATGATTAGCTCCATAAATCCTTGCTTAGGCAACAGGCAGCTCCCCTGACCCACTCGGCTGGCAAGTATCCTCAGAAGCACACAGTGGTGAAGTAGCCCCCTACAGCTGCGAGGAGTTAAAGTCTTTGCTTAGCTCAAGCAAGAAAGCTTTGTTTGGAAGTAGAGCTCTGCTGAATCAGGGCATGTATGATTGAATATACGCATTTTCTTTTATGTCAACCTCTTTTTTAAATTTCAATTTTAATTTTTTTAACTAGAGAGGAAAACTGAATGTATTTACCATCATTCAGCAGTCTGGGTGTTTGTGTGGTGCAGGCACTTGCATGAATGAACTGAAACAACACAAAATTTCCTATTTTCAGTGGCTTTTAAGAAAACTGCTGGCCACTGATGTTGGACTGACACTAAAAGGCACATTGAGAATTAGGTTTTCTTCGCCGTTTTGCAACTCAGACAGCACAGGGTCTTTGAATACAAGGCTGCAGGTTCAGTTGTTGGGTCATTTACACCAATTGCATGCAGCTGTAGCTCCACTGACTGTGTTTTTCCCGACTCTCATTTCCATCCATAAGAGGGCTTTGCAAGTTGTTTTTTGCATGATCTTGAAACTGATTTAACAGTGAGGATAGTACTGTGCTCAACATGTGACATTACTTTTAAATGTTATTTCTGTTGCCACCTCAGTGCCAAGTTTGTGCTGCTGGGGGCTGGCTGCATCCCTTGGGCTCTTCTGGAAGAGCACAAGCATCTGCAGAAGTGCCTGGCTGGGGACATGGGTGATGTGCTGATTCAGAGTTTATGAACACCCACTCGCTCCCTGCGGGAAGGTTTTCACTGCTGCCCTTCCCCAGGGAGGGATTCCTCCCCCTCCAGCTCCATTCAGCTGCAGGGAACATGAGCAGTTTTCAGCTTTTCTTCCTACTTTTTGTCATGGTCACAAAATGTCTTTGTAATTTAGCAAGGTAGAGTGCATCAGCCCAAAGCAGAGTTTATGATGAGACACGATCTATCACTGTTTTAAAGATTTTTCTTGAGGAAAAGGGATATGGGGAGAGAGAAAGGGAGAAGTGAATGTGAGGAGCTCACAGGTCAGTGTTCAAGACTTTCTGGTTGGTACGTTTTCTGCTGTGCAGAGAGTTGGACTTTATGAATCTTCATTATCACAACCTACTGACAAGGATCAGGAAGGGAACCAGAAGTGTGCATAAGAGTGAAAAAGAACAGGTTAAAGGCGTAGGTGCTTTCAAGTCCAGAGTGTCTGTTGAAATTCACTTTAAAATACTTAAGGAATGAGGTGAAGTACTCCTTGAATCATTCATGTTTTGCTTTTTAAGGGGGGGGCAAGGGGCTAGGGAGGGACAGAGATGAACACTGTCTCTACCAGGGAAGGAGGAGAGGGTTTTGAGAGTTACAGACCAGATGTGAAAAAACCCAGCATACATTATTAAATAATTTGCAAGTACCTAGAGGGTAGCTAGGGAATACCCAAATGGATTTGTCAAGAAAGAATTGCGTCAAACTAGTCTGATTTCCAACTTTGACAGAGTAACCAGTGGAAATGCTAAAAAAGAAGTATTAGATGTGATCCCATCTGACTTCAGCAAGGCTTTTGACACTATTGCACTTGACATGGTACTCTGTAAACCAGTGAAGGAGTCTAAATGAGACCTTTCTAAAGCGACTTCTGAAGTAGTTGAAAGGATGCAGTTGAAGTTTGGTTATCAATGACTTGATAGTCCAAGTGATGATGTGAGTTACTTCTCTTAAGGGCTCTTGTCAAGTACCTTGTTTTATTTTTTTTTCTTCTTTACTTCTTTTAATGATTCACATGATGAATTTGAGCACACTTAGAAAAATCATGGACGAAATGCAACTGAAAGGGATTGTGAATCTTTCTAGGAGCTAGGACAGGATCAGAATTTAAAACATTCTGGATCAGTTAGGATAAGGGTCTGAAACGAGCAAGATAGAATTCAGTTAAGTGTGGAAGCCACAGCTGGGAAGGAAAAATCAAATGTACAAATGTAAAACAGGAAATAATAAGCTAAGCAGCTGCACTGCAGAGTCAGTGCTCATTTATAGCCGCTGACAAATTAAGCAGCTTAGCAGTGTGATGCCATTGAAAGGAGTGTGAGTCTTACTGTGCATTATGAGGACTTTGTGCCCCAGGTGAGGCCACTGTGGATGCTCCCACCAGTATTTGGGCACCATACTAAGAAAGAGATATGCAAACTGAATGCAGGAGCTGGAAGAAGGATTGCTTTAGAGAACATGAAGCGACCAAGGTTTGAAAGGATTTTATTTTTTTGACCTGAGTTTAGGGATTCTCTTATTTTTGAACTCATCAATTCATCTAATATTCCATTGCTCAAATCAAATCATACAGCATTTCTAGAGCCACTGGGCTAGATCCAAGGAGAGGCAGAATTAGAACCATCTGAAATTGCAGTCTATGAAACTGAGCAAAACAACAAGTACTTCAAAGAGCTATACAGTTAATGTAAAAACTTTGAAGAGCTATGGGGCTTGACTGTTCTCTTAGCAAGGGAATTTAAATTCTTAATCCAGCACTGCTACTCCTACTATTTCTCCCCCACTGGAATTAATTGCACTGCACATAACCTTGCTATTTAAACAACCCCTAATTATTATGTCAGACAGAGTTTGCTTTCAAGGCTCTCCCATAAGTTGATGCTCTGCTGCATTCTCTTCCTCTTGCAGAGGAGCCAATCTCAGCCTTTTATACTCCCTTCAGACACCTACTTCTTTCCATCTCCACTCTTCGTATTTTCCCTGCTTCTCGTAGGAAAAAATCTGCCTCAGACTCCCCCGAGCTGCTGTCTTGGTGATGTTCTTTGGAGCCGATCTCGAACACTGTGAGTCATGGAGCCATGAGTAGGCACAGGTGAGCCCAGGAACTGAGTAAACTTTGCAGTAGAGGCCCCTCTCACCAGGCAGCTCCCATCCCATGCACTGTGTGAGCCCCCACGCTGTGTTAGTGCATCCATTTCTTTCTGTGCCTGCTGACTCAGACTTGCTGTTTCTGCCCAAAGAACTTTACATACCCTCTTGTGTGCACTGATTACACTTGTTTGAAGGCAGGACCCCAAATGGGTTGCTCAGTGAGTGGTTTTCTATCACAGATGCTCTTAACATTTTGCCACACTTTCTTGTATATCTGTGCTGCTTCTTTTCCATTCTCTTGTTTGCTCTGGAAGACTCGAGTATCATCTCTCTGAGCCAAGGGCCAAGGCTGTGTATGTGAGGTCAGAGAACAGCCAGCTTTTCTGTTGGTCAGATCACCCTTTCTCCTCTGTTCATGTAGGGACCAATGGTGCACGTTGGAAACTCTAAGTGGGTCTAGAAGTAAATAAATGGAATGGCTAGTGATTTGAAAAGACAAAATGAACATCTCTGTACAATGTAAGATCAAAGCAGATCTTTCCCTGGTATTACATGTAAAATCTACCACTTTGGAGTTGACTATTTGCAGAATTTTCTGATCCATTCTAAACAGTACCTTCCTGTGTATGAAGTAGCTGTGACACGTTTTATAGCCCTGATACGGCTACAGCCTGGTTACATCCTATAGTAACAGTTACGCTCTGTGACAGATCTCATGTGTGAATGTTTCAGATGTTTGCTGCATTCCAAAGAAGTGTTTCTGAACCAGCAATCTCCTGATGGTGGGAGGCACGGATGTAGAGAGCTCTTACTGAGTGCTACATGCACGAGAAGTGCAGAAAAGAACAAGGGAGGGTTTTTGTGTTCACTCTGCCAGCTCTTTTTCTCTGAAAGCACACTGGCTGAGGTGAGGACAGGCTGGGTTTTCGAGCAGGTTTTCTCTTGGCCCTCGTGTGCAGGTAGCTAGCCTGTGCAGGATGCACACAGCATGAAAGCAACTTCTGAGGCTCCTTACATCATGGGGCTGCCTGTACAGCTATGTAGGTCCCATTGTCTTCACCAAGAGAAGAGATTACTTTCTTTAGAAGAGAAAATTCTGCAAACTGTGTTAGTAGACCCATATGGTACAAACAGATACTTCCAAGAGTTGTATGTGTTGTGGTTCACTGTGTTGCAGCCAGGTATCGCCGCACAGTCGTGGGTGTTGTAGTGGGCTCAGTGCCATTGTGTGGGGCCTGGAGAATCCCACTGCTGACTGAGTAGGACAAGAGGGAAGGGGGGGAGGGGAAGACTTATTTCCACACCTAGAAATAAAGGAAAATGATCATATTGGACTCAGGAATGGAGAAGCAATAATTTCATAGTCCATTTCACAATACACACTTTAATTAAGCATCATTTGACAAATGTCTTGTGCTGCTTAAGCTGCCTTTGGGATTCTTGTTGTTTACCACTGTAGTTTATTATAGCTAATGGCAATGCAGGTGCTTTTCTAATAAAACTGTAGCTTTACACAGAATTTTCACTCATAGATCAGGTTTCTTCAGATTACTATATGCACAGTTGCAGTCCTGTTTTAGATTCAGGCAGTCTGCTCCTAAGTCTTCATCCCAAATGTCTAACTCAGAAGGGCCTGTCCCTTGGCATCAGAGCACAGACAGTAAGTGTGAGCTGTCTGCTGTACAGTGTGAGCACTGTGTGTAGCACAGAGGGCTTCTTTGGATCCTTTGATGCAGAAGGAGCTGCACAGATCAAGAAGAGGCCCTGCCAAAGGCTCCCTGAGGGAGGACCGTGGGCTTTTAATCTCAAAGTGGAGGTTTCCATGAAAATTCTTCCCTTAGAAATCCCCTTCTGTAGGGTACTTTGCTGCCATTCTGCTTCCCTTTGCTTTGGCTGAGCTGCATTAGTATACATTGAAGGTGAGTGCCTTTTGTGGGATCACCTTTGGCTTTCTTGGTGCCCTCCTCCAGGAGGGGCTGAGGCTCCAACCTGGCCATGCAGCCTCTTGACAGAAACACCATACTTCTGCCACTGGTTCCCATACCAGGTAGGCCGAAATGTAAAGCTTGAACTTTCAAACCCAAGTTCCTATGGAATGTTTGTGCTGGGAATGTCAAATTGATGGACCACCAGCTTAGGAAGGCCCACTGAGACTGACGTGGCTGAAGTGTTGAAAGTTGACTCCATGCTGCCTATGCAGAACTTTTTGTTTTACTGCTCGAGCTTCTTGCTGCATATAACTGACTGTAAAGATGAGTGAACTTCTTTCAAATCCTTGTGGCCAAGCTGGCTGCATCCCTTGGATCGCCTTGTGGTGTTTTCTGCGTTTGCTTTTTTAGTCAACGCTTCATGTCACTGTCTCTTAAATTTGTGCTTAGGCTTTGATTCCCTCTTGTAGTCTGATGGTGTTCCTTTCAGAGCTAGTCCCTGCCTCTGTATGAAAGGTGACAGCTTTCACTCTGTGTATTCAAAAATTATTGACATTTAATAATGTAAACTAGAATACATAGGTTACTCCAAAGGTAACACTTCCTTTTTATTTCCATGGAAACTACAGAAGCTACAAAGAGCACAATAACACTATTTGATAGAGCAAATCTTCAGCTACAAAATACTGTTTTTTACCGTAGTTACCACCATTAGCTCTGCATTTTCACCAGTGATAAACAAGAGCCTGCATGCTGTGCTTGTCAGAATCTGCACCGGTGGAGGTGCCCCACTGTCACTGCTGCCCCTGCTGAAATGCACCACCCACTGCCTCTCTCGCTGTTTGGTCTCCATAAACAGTGAGCAAGTGCTGATGAATGACAGTGGTGGTGATGTTTTCCACATGGAGGATCTCAGTGCCACACCTTTGGTTCATACACCTTTCCATGTCAGACTCCTTTGTGTCAGGCTGCCCCTCTGCTGCCATCTGTCACATAGCAACAACATGTAATGGGACATTGGTGGGAAGGTTCAGCCTCTACTACTGTACCTCCAATATCATGGGCTAATGTAATAAAATAGGAGGTAATACTTTTGGAGCAGCCCTCATAGTTAACCAGTTAGTAAGTTATCTCCCTGTACTAAAATTAAATTAGGGAGATTTCTTGGATCTCAGATGATCTCACCAGTGCCTTTAGGTTCCCTCCCTTCTGTTCCCAGTCCTCATTATGCCTTTCTCTATTCATTAATAATCTTCCATTTGCTTGATGATGTTCACAAAGTCTTTAAAGCTTTTGCTGTGCTGACATGTCAAATTGAGAACAGTTTCTTTGTGAGCAAGTGGACTTTTCAAATCCTGGATAAAGCTATGTGAGAAATTACATTGCTTTGTTATTCAAAGGGCAAAGCAGGGTTAATAATTTCATTTCCATTATAGAGGATGGATTTCTTGCACCCTTTGACCTGAGCGGAAAGAGGAAGGGAATTTTGGTGTAGGGTTCCATTCTCCTGATTTTAAAATCAATGTTTGCGTCTCTGTCCTTCTGACTTAATTACATTCTTCAATTAGAAACATAGAATTTATTTGCATTATCAGTTATAATTAAAGAAAAGTCCATGGTAATTACTGCCTAATAGGCATTATCATTCTATGTAAATGTCAAAGTCGTGCACATGGCCTTACAGAGTCAATTAAAAATATTATCTGCTTAAGATTAAATTTTTCAGGCTTTTTCAGTTCGTTAAGTATGAATCATTTTGGCAATATATGTATTGGATTTACAAGATGTCTGAGCTAGACGAGACAAGTTGTCATTTATAATGCATGTTCTGTTTTCTCCACACTCTTGGTTTTCATCATTCCTACGTGTGCGTTCTGCAAAGCTGCAGTGACATTTTGCTGCAGAGTTTTTATTGACTTGTGAAGATTAGCGTTTACTGGGCCCACATTCTAATTTCTTTTATGCTATGCAGTGATGCTGTCTGTAATAGAAACTGTTTTTGCAGCCAGAGACATGGAAGCAGTGAGCTTCCTCCTGAAATGACTAAGTATCGTCAGGTCTAAGAGTCACCATTACACTGAGATGTTCTCTTAGCGACAGTGAGATTTTAATTAAAACTGCACACCACGTTGAGACGGTGCTGATAACTGGAGCATGCTGCCCTCTGCCTACAGAATTCAAGAAATGTGCTTTGCTCCTCTGTGTCTTCAGCGCTTCAGGAAAATCAGGGCATAGCTGACATGTTGTGGCCTGGGTGTAGCTTAGGAATGCTGTCGTGTTCTACAAGTCAACATGCTTTTAAAATCTTACTTTTAAGATGATCTGTGTTTTCACATTACTGCTAAGGCTGCAATGAAGTATTACAGTCGCTCTTTTTGTGAGGAGTAACCCTTGGATATATGAAAGTTCTCCTCACCCACCTGTACCATCTGTCTTTATGGCAATTAGAGAGCACTTTGTACTTTCCCTAAGCAATTGGAGGGTGTCCTCAATGCTGTAGCCAATATACACTGGCAAGAAAGCCACATCGTGCTAGTAGCAGCTGTTATTGGTCACAGATGTGTCACATTCGCCTGAACAATCAGCACACCTTCACAGTGTTCTCTATGTAACACCTTCTGGGGTACTAGAAATTGTATAGAATCCTGTTCTTTTCTGATTCTTTCTTTTTTTTTTTTCTTTTTTTCTTTTCTGTTAAAGGCCTTTATGAGAAAACACTCAATGTTCTATAAAACATTAAATAGACATTTATGAAACGAACTTAATGAAGCAAACAAACAAGCAAAACCCAAATAAGCACTTTATGTTTTTCCATCTAGTTGTTTTGCCATGCAATGCAGTGCGATGCCATGCATTGCTGTGCAACAGTTGGTCCCTGGTGCAGCAGGGCCAGCAGGTGCTGCTGCTGCAGCTCACACTCACTCATGTGTAATTCTGCTTTCACAACGTTCTGAGGAAAATTGCAAGTGCTGATTTTTCTTTGGAGAGAGCTCCATCAATATTTTAAATGAAAATCAACGCACTGTGTCGCGTATCTTACATTATTCAAGGTTGGCTTTAATAATAGAATCTGAAATCTGTTCATATGGAACAAAAAGCAGCTACGACCCAATTTCACTCCTGCAAACATTAACGTGCAAACTACAGGTAAAATGAATAGTGGGTACGTTTTATGGGTTTATCTGGAATTCGCTAGGAAACTTAGATTCTGAGTGACCTCAGCAGGGAATATGCACTGCAAAGCAATCTTTCTGAATCACTGGGTGCATCTCATGGAATTTACTGTTTTTCTGATTTCCAAGTTCGGGCAGAAGTTCTGGGCAGCGAAGTCGGGCTGTTTTTTAATAGGGAAGAGCCCGCTCTGGCCAGCAGAGGGAGTGGGCGAACGGCGATGTGGAGCTGCGCGGGAATGGCGGCTCCGGGCTCCGTGTGCCCTCAGCGGGAGGGGTTCCCACACCCTCTGGAGGAACTCACGTTCTGCTAAGGAAAATGCTCAGAGGGATTGGTATTTCTAAATAAATAATAAAAAAGAGGAAAGAATCCCTCAGTATTTCCCCCGTTCTTTAAAAGACTTGATGGCTCCCCCCCCCTTCCCTCATTATTAAAAAGATTGGCAGTGTTTTGCCCTAATTCTGGCAACATCTGAGTTTTTAGTACAGTAAGGTCTGCTTTCTTCCTTTCTTATTTCTGTTCACAAAAAGTCTTTCTTAAACTTACAGAGATTTCCATTAAAAAAGTAGTTGTGCAGGCCCTGGTCCTTCATTGTCGTAACTCATGAGCATTGTCACAGCTCCTAGCGTTCACACCAAACTCTGTATCCTCTCTAAGAGTCACAGTCTTACTGGGCAGCATCATTTAAGCAACATCCAAAAGATGCTCAGGAAGAACCACTTGGAAAAACTGGACAGGCTTTAAATGAGTAGATGCTCCTTTCCAAAGGTGTTGTGATGAATGAAATGAAGTGGGGCTGACTTCCCTGGAAGGCCACCTCCTACACCCCCATGCTTTGCCAGACATTGGCATTTGCAGCAGCCTTACTGTTGCTCTGATGTTGCATTTGTGTACTGCAGCATAGCGAGAGCTGTGGGAAGGGAAACTTCTTAAAATATCAAAGCCTTCTTTTATGGCATTTGTTTAATAACCAGGTGTAGCAGAGGAACATGGGAAATGGCTCTTAACCTTGAAAATCAGCTTGGAAAAAATGCTGTGAAAAGGATTTATGCGGTGACAAGTTTAACAATCCACTCAATTGCTTTTTTCTCCTGAGCTGTGAACTCTCCAATAGAGACATGGTGTAAAACACACAGAAAAAAAAAAATGTTTTCATTAGTAGTTTTTAGGAAAAAAAAGCTTTTTGTTTTAGAAGATTTTTTCTTGTAAGTTAAAATGTAAAAGCTACTTTTAATTCACCCAGTAGTTGGATTTTTTTTTTTTTTAATTTTTTTTTTAGCATTTTAGTTTCTCATTGGTTTCTTTGTGGCTGCCTGTATCTTCTTTTGCTTTTTCCTTCTTTGCTTAGCTGGTTCATTATTGACTTAACTTGTTTGTTCTCCCCACTTGTGAATGAAATGCCATGTGGTTACATGGTTCCCAGTCAGCTGGAGAAAGAAAAATTGTAGATTCTCTCACCTGTGTCAGGAAGAAGTTTTGGACATTATGTAAAGAATGAAATAGCCATTGTCAAAATGGAAAAAGCAGTCGAAACAAGATGCTCTTTGCATATTATTTCAAAGCAATATTATTTCCACAGTATCCTTCTGTGGAACGAATGTAATATGGCTGGTCTGCTTAATTCTAATACTTGGATCACACTGATCAACATTGCAACCTTTTCTTGTTGACAGTGTGATTCAGTGACTTTTTTGGGAGATGACATCCTGTGTCTAACACGGCTCGGTGCTCAGGCTTTGAGCAGGCTATTCGTGTGCATCATCTTCTATCTTTCCTTGCACTGTTGTTGTAACTTTTAATCGAACCTGTCTGTTATTACCCGAGTTTTTATTGCCATTTGGCTGTAACTCATTTCCTTGTAATTAGGTATGCCCCATCCCTGAAATGCAATTTTATTTGTTACGGTAAATGCACAGTGCAAGTTGCACAAGTCCTTCCACAGGACTTTAACATTCTGTAAAAAACGAGGATCTGAAGCTGGTGTCCCCTGAGGCAGGATTTGGCAGTGCTTAGAGCACTAAAGACTGTGGCTGGGGCAGAGCTGGCATGGGCTGAGAAGAGGAGAAGGCTCTCCATGAGAGGCTGAGAGTGAACTGTGGGGGCCACCATGCAACTGGTGCTGGGAGGTGGTGCGAGGGCCCTTCCGTGGGAGTTACTGCTCTGTGTAGGGTTACACTTGTCAGGCTGGGATTGATGGGCTTGAAAGGGGTCCACCAAAGTGCTGTTCTAAGTGAAAGACGAACTTGTTTCTGCACTAACAAACTGGCTTTTTGTTAGCCAGGCATCGTATAACTGCTAAATGTACTGCTCCAGTAAGTACATGTAACAGGCGTATTGAAGGATGCTGTGTGATATAACTGTACAGCTGCTATTTATTTCCATGTGGAAGGTGTTTAGCTGTAATTTGTTTCTGATACTTGGGCGTAAGTTTTCAAGAAACCTTACAGAGGCGTAAAATCACCTCTTAATTAGTATTGAGCCTTCTGGGAAAGGACTGCTGACTCACTGCACAACTCACTTGTGGGCTGCTGTGTCATTTGTCATATGCTGCTAAGCAACTCTTAGATATTAGAAACCATCCATCAGCACCTCCCTTGGCTGGATCCAGACTGACAGCTCATGAATGAAAGCCTCCAAAAATCAAAGTCAATCTTCTGAGCCATTCAGTCCCTTGAGACAAATGTTTCATGTGGAATAAGCTGAATATTAATGGTGGTGGTGAGAAAACAGACCTTTATAATAATTTATATTTTTTTCTCTTCTGTCTTTGTTTCTGCTCAGAGTGTCTGGAAATTCTTCTCTAGGTGTGTAGTTCTTCATGGGATTGAGCTCCAGGCATTTCAGTGAGTTCTTGCCGCTGTTACAACTCCTCTTAAGCTAACAGAACTGCAGCAGCAAACAGGGCCTTTGCGTCCTGGATCCAGCCAAGGAGATCTTGAGGTCATCTTGAGATCCTAAAGGGACACAGTCAATATAAAGTTTTGTTCCTAGGCTTTTTTTAAAATAATAATATGTTCAGTGTTGATGGGAGCCCAGGTACCTTATTTAGAGTTCTGTATTTTACAGTTGAGGTTTGTAATTGTGTTTATCAGAGTAAGTGAAAACTGACAAGGAGTGAACAGATAAAATAAATATAAGTGATCCAAACTCGATGAAAACTGCGTGGTTTTCCTCTTTGCTTTTGGTGGTGGCATCTTGTGGTAGGAAATTTGGGGTTTCAGTGTTCCTGGTAGCTCTCATGTCTGTTTCATCTTCTGCAGAGGTAAGGAAAGGATCTGTCTGTACCACCAACACAGGCACATCCCAAATCTCTCACCTTAGAATTGAGCAGGACAGCGTGGCACTGTGTGTGCACTGCACTGAGACCCCCTGAGCAAACTGTCCTTGGGTCACCATCTTTTTGTAGATAGGCAGACTTAGAGCACACAGCCTGAAGTGATCACGTCAGTGGAGAGTGTTCTGCCTGTGTGGGGGTACGTCAGGATATGGATTATTATTACTTTTAGTTTTTACACTTGTTTTGGAGAAAATTCAGAATGCTTACTGAGGGCTCATGTGAAAATGATGTCAGTAGCTCTAGGCTCAATGTAACGGCAGTGAGGCATGAGTTGGCATAATTATAAGAAAACATTAAGACTTCTCCTTGCTTTGGAAGCACTTGCAGTGAGAAGGTATTTCCTTTTAGCGAATTCGTTTTGCATCCGAATGAAAGCAAGCAGAGATCTGCTATTCATACATTTTTACACTGTATTTCCTCAGACTGTATCAGTGTCATGAACCTGATCTTCCTGCAGCCTGGTTTGTCTGTGCTGCAGGAGCCAGCCCCATGATGCTGACCCAGCAGAACTGCCTGGCCTGGAGCTGGGCCAGCAACAGCAGCTGCACAGTAAGCACAGGCTGCCTCCAGTGCTTTTGCTGGCAGTAGGACTTCTACCTCCCAAAGAGCAGCTCTGCCACACCTAACTCCCAATGTCTGAATTATCTATTAGCAGCCTGCACCACTGGGGTTTTCCTCTGTGACCTGGGACGTGAGCTGCAGGTGCAGTAGGGGATGTTGACACGAGCAGCTAGAACCCAGCTCTGGCCAAGTATAGGATGAATCTTTAATGCCTTCTGCTTGAGCTGCACTGCGTTTTCATGCATCATGGAAAGTGCTGCATTCAGTCTTTATTTGGGTTTTCTTATCAGGTGTGAAATGAGCTGATGGCAAAATCTGCAGTTACTTCATTTTCTTAAATGATAGAGATAGATGGCTGTAATCTTCTGTCACACGATGTGATTTTCACCCCTGCGTTTCTGTGCCCCAATAGAAATAATAGGGATTCAGATGGTAATGAGATGGCATCCAGATGCACGGCACACACACACAGATGCACAAAATATTGATTTAAATACGTCCTGACAAGCTGGTCAGGCAGCAATCTCAAGGAAAGGAAACTTCTGAAGTGAAAGAGAAATAATGACAATAATGAAGAGGCAGAACATTGATTTTAATGTGTAGCAGCAGAATGAAGTTCTGGGTATGATGAATCAGAGGGGGGAGCTGGCGGAGGCTCTTGGTGTGATTTGTTGCATACATTTGTTTCCATTTTTATTCATTAGCAGTGCTGTGAGCATTCAGATGAAGCTGAGAGATCTAGACTGGGGCGAAGGGGGAAGGGAGCCTGGGCTGTTAAAGCTGTGATAGGTGGTGAATTTATATCGGCCAGCTTTCTAATTTCCTGTTAAATCACCAGGGCCCCTCTCTCCCTGCCTTATTTTTAAAATAAATAAATAAATGGCACTGTTACCACCCCGTCTCTGCATTCCAAGCAGCAGCTCGGGAGTGTTTCCATCACCTCAACAGTTTTATGGACCCTTCCTGTAAGACAGCGGGTCTTGAAGGTTGGTGCAGTACCATTAGCATATGCCTCTGCAAAATATTTCATCCTTTTGTGACTCCCTTTTGATCAATTAGGTTTATGTAGCTCTTTCCAAGTAAGTTCATAGAGAGAATCTGTCCACAGCCTTCTCTTTGTGGCACCAGGTTTATTTTCCTGCTGAAATGTGGCAGCTGTCATGATGCAGACTTAAGTGTGCATTAGGAAAAAAAAAAAGCAAGTAGTGTACAGCAGTTTCTGTACAAGCCGGTTTTCATAAAGGCTGTGACACATGAACAAATATGAAGAAATTCAGCTGTACAACATTGCCAACTTTCTGACTTCAGCTGTGAACGTGCTTTTTGCCCTCTGGTAGCAGGAGTGCAGCCTATTTGTGCTCATGCAGATAGGGATTGTCCTTACATTTGATCTGAAAGCTATGTACATGCCATGCAATGTGTGAATAGGTACACTTAAGAAGAGGGGAGGAGAAAAGTACATTCTGCTGCTCTCTTCTCTTTAACCTTGCACTGCTTTCTTTAAAAAGTCAGTAATGCAATAAATATTGAGTAAGTATTAAAGAAAGGTTTCAGTTTTTGACAATAATGCAGCCAGAGTTAATAAGCAGTATAGATTTGTATACAATAAGCTTTGCCACCATTTGGAAAATACAGAATTATTGGAAGTAGCACTAGCAATTGATGCGATACTTTGGGGTTGAGAACACCCACAGACATCGACTCAGGGGTAATAAAGGCAGCAGGGACTAAAAGATCTCACTAACTGCTGATAAAATTAGCAGATAAAATGAGATGAAGAGACCTGTATAGTAATAGGAGTGGAGATGTGTTTAGTCTTTAGAACAGACACAGTATGCAGAGGAACACCTCTTGTCTTGGTATGTTCCTACATGTAGGGGGGAATATTTCAAAATACGATGATTCAGTATGAATGGAAAGCTGCAAAGCAGTGTTGCAAGACCAGCAAGTGTAAGCAAACAGCAGCTGAGCTTGCTCTGCAGTAATAGCAGCGCCACTTGCAAAGGAGTTACTGATGCTGTACTAAGAAACAGCGTGTCACAGGCACAGGAAAGTGACAGCCTGCACTTGCAGGCCTGTTAGAGGCCATTAAATTAAGGGGGGCTGCTTTTCTGCTTGAAATACAAGAACAAACAGTAAAAAGCAGCAGATGTATTTCAGGACTCTGGGTTATGAGAAAATACAAGTGTCTGTGCAGCATATTTGTATCCAAATGATAATTAGTAGGAGAGCCTCTCTCAACAACTGCCAGAGCTGTGGAGGGAAGCAGCAAATTTTAAGGAAGATTCTGAAAGGCCAGAATTATTGCAGAAAAGGGTGGGAAATCAAGGGAGAATAGATTCAGTCACTATAATATTTTTTTTGCTGAGATGTACTGAAATATGGAGGTGAAGCCTGCTGTGTGTGAGGCCAGGGGACAGAGGTGGCAGCCCTAACACAGCACTATAGCACAGCAGGCTTCCCTGCTACAGGCTGACTGCCCCTGGGCTGCATCTGACTGTAGCATCCCTCAGCTCCTCACAATGTCCATTTTTAAAAATACATGCATGTAATCTCTCCCTTAGAATGTGGTAGGCTTTCTCTGTCAAAACAAAACAAAACAATAAAAAAAAGAAGACCAAAGCTGATAAGTATGCAATACATACACGCTTTTAAGTGATAACTTTATCTGGCCAGGCCTCAAAGTTTTTGAAGAATATTTCATTTAGAAGGAGCTATTAAAATGTGATAAATGGCAGTGTGACACCACTGGAGCACTGATCATCCATGGAGGAAGGACACTAAAACAAGCTTGAGGTTATCAGCCTTTCACTTTTGAGACTTATGTTACAAATACTTCAACCTCTTGTCTAGGAACCTTTCCTTCATTTGTTTTGTTAACTGTTTCCTGATAACAAAACATGGTGATAATTTATTTTTAGTCGTGCCCATTACAGACGTTCTCTTTTCTTGGTGTAAATAACCTGCTTTGTGCTACTTCACACATACACTAATCCTCTTTGTTGCTGTGGATCCCAATCCTTCTTTCACAACAAAAGGGACGAGATAGGTGTAATTGGAGGTGTGTACACAAAACAGCCTGCCTGCCCCTGACATGTTGGCATTTTGAGAATAAATGGAAGTTTTGGGATGGTTTTTCTAACAGATTAGGAATTTTGACTATAAAAATCCTTGTATGCGAATAACATACTTGAAAAAAAATGTTGGATAGCTAATCCTACATTTTAATAATATTTTATTTATATAGCTTTCACAGTCTTTGCAAAACTAATTAGTATTTTAAGGATGAAAATAGCCCAAAGACTCTTCCCTCCATTTTTCAATGGAGTCCATGTCTTCTGTTTAAAGCGGTGGTTTAAAGTCGATCAAGTAGCTATGGACAGACAGGAGGTGGCGTTTGTGATATCATCTTTTGCATCATGTATTTTCTAAGGCAGGAAGAGGCAAGTGTTTGGTTACCCCCAGTGTAAGCAGGATGCAACATCCATCCTGTTATTGTTGCATCAAGTCCAACAGCTGATGTAAAATGCATATTCCAGAAGGGCAGGCAGTGGCTCTTAGGGGAACAGTTTGGACAGTTTTATCTGTTAGTCGATCTCCCTATGAGAAAGCTGTGATTAGTTTGAATTTTACTGGGTTCGAGTTCCAACTGTGCCCTTCTCTTAAGTGGATTTTATTCTCCTCCGTTGATGGAAAAACTTTTCATCACTCAACACATCCTTCTATAACAGCTTTGTGTAATCAAGTCACAGTCCAAACTGTTGGGCCAAGATATTGTAGTTACTAACCTTTTCACTTCACAAAGCATTTGTGTTGCTCAGACACTTCCTATTTTTCAACCTTTAAAAAACGAATGCACAACAAATCCAAACCAAGTAATTGTCCAGCACAGACACTGGAGTTGCGTGTTGAGTTCTAGTATAAGCTTTCTTACGTGAGGCAGGTAGCAACCCTGTCTGCACTTGTACTCAATCTTTCCCATTTCAACACACAGTGATCTCATTAAGCCTGCTGTCAGTGTTGCTATTCATAGATTCATAGATACATTAGGTTGGAAAGGACCTACAAGATCATTTAGTCCAACCATCCTCCTATCACCATCCCTACCCACTAAACTACTAAATCAAATCCCTTAGCACCTCATCTAAACGCTTCTTGAACAGCGCTAGGGATGGTGCCTCAACCACCTCCCTAGGCAGGCCATTCCAGTGCCTGACCACTCTTTCAGAGAAAAAGTTTCTCCTCAAATCTAATCTAAATCTTCCCTGGCGCAACTTGTGGCCATTCCTTTACTCATCTGTTATGATCCACTCAATCAGTTTTAGAGTCATCATATTGCAGGATACTCTCCTTGGTACTGCCAGTGTGTTCTGTGTTCTTTGTCCTTAGATGCTGTATTTGGATGCCTTTGTTGGTTTGGATGAGCCAGGTCCCAGCAGACAATATAGGCTAAACTGTGTAACTGTTCACTGAACAATTGTAATGAAAGTGTATGGTAACACACACTGGTTCTTGTACAGTGTGCAGTATTGAGAGATAACCACTCCAGCTCTTGTTTGGCTGCCAGTCTGGTCTTAGCAACACAGGATTCATTTATACTAGCTCACTTCACTTCTGAGCCTTAAGCTAGACTAACGAACTCAAAGTGTGCTGTGTTGTGTGGTGCAGCAGTCCCTGGCATGATGTGAAAGTCTACAGTGAAACAGAGCACCAGTCTCTATAGATCTCGGTTCTTATTTATTTCTGATTGTAGGTCGGGGGTTTAAATACCTTTTAAATGGTCATAGCTTATTTGGTGATGCAAGATGTCTTAGTTACACATTAGTTCAGTTGTAAAAATCCAGTGTCACCTAAAACAAAGGATTGGGCTCAAGAGGCTGTACAGAGTTGTCAATGAGAGGGGCCCTATTCTGTGATATGCCAATGTACAACTGTATGGTTTCTCTTCCTGAGACTCCAAACATTCATGAGTTTGCATGGAAACTTAAGGAATCATGGGAAGATTTGGGCTGTAAGGGACCTCAAAGATCATGTAGTTCCAAACCCCTGCCATTGGCAGAGTTGCCACCCAGGGCCCCATCCAACCTGGCCTTGAGCATCTCCAGGGTTGGGGCATCCACAGCCTCTGGGCAGCCTGTGCCAGTGCGTCACCACCCTCTTGAGTAAAAAATTTCCTCCTGATTCCTAATGTAAACCTCTGTTTTTATGTGCCTTCTCAAATAGGTCCATAATTTTAGAAGATGCTGGAGAAGACTTGCTTTGTGTTTTAGGTTTCCAGTTTAAGGGCAGCTTTAAGTCATGTTTTCATCACAAATTTTGTGTCAAAACACAAAGCCAGAGGACACCTTGGTCAATGAGTCACAGGTCATCATTTAATAAAAACAGAGTTCAGAGCTGCCTCTATTCTACCAACATTGCTGAATGTGGCACCAATCTTGTAAAATGCCAGCACCTGCAGCACTGGGAAGGTTCTCCCAAGTAATCCTAGGGCGGCACAGGGTGTTCATGCTACAAAAGGCCCAAGGGAGGTATAGAAGGTTCTTCTCACTTGGCAGGAAAATATCCTTCACCTTAAGTCTGCTATGGTCCTTGTGTGATAAACCAGACTACAGGAGCAGATGATTGTGGTTTTTTATATCCCTTAATGGTGGACAATTGCTGGTTCTCAGAAGATGGCAAAATTTCCAAAGGAGTTAGGTTTTGTGTAGCAGAATGAAAAAATCCTGTCTGGGAGGCAGCAGAAATCAGGGATACACATCGTAGCATGCAAGTATGCCACAGCAAAGTAGATCAAAATGTGGGATTCATCAGCACTTGCAAGGTTTGTGTCACGAGCCTGCATTATCAGCAGGATCTCATCTCACAGTTCCTCTTACAGAATTGTCAGACTTCATCCAAAGCCTGCTCAGTACCTGCCTGTCTGCTTCTAGTTGGTATCTCCTTGTGTATCTGGTGACATCTTGTACCCTGGCTTTGCTGGTGGGAGTGTAATGGTTTCCAGTCTTGGAAGAGCAAAATGTGAACATGCTAGCAAGTTAACAATTCTATCCAACAAACATGTTATAGTCAGAAAACAGCACCATTTCTTAAAACTGCAATCCCCTTTTTTTTTTTCTCCTTTTATATCTGCTGTTTGTTTTTCCCCGTCCTGCATACTTGGTCAGTTTTTCCTTATTTTTGGTATCTTCATTTTTAGGCACAACAAAGCTGATGCTTGGATGAAATATGGTGGCATGTGATATAGCTTGGGAAAGTGCAGTGATAGTGCCAACTGGCTGGCTGTTGCCTATACCATAGGCAGACATTCAGCATGTGGCCTAATTTCAATATAGAAACACGCTCTCTTTTGGAAAAGAAACTGCTGCCATGTCTTCTTGCAGCTTGCATACAAGTAGGAATGCAGTTACGCCAGTGAATTGATATTTCCCTCCATCCTGCAAAGCCTGTATGACTTGGAGACCACAGGCTGTTGTCTGTGCTGGTACCGTCTCTTTGTTGTGCAGCATCTGTAGAGCTGTAATCTTTCATTGTCATTCTTCTTGACAGTGTCTTGAATATAAAGGCTAGCCCATGATAACTTTCTGAGTTAATTCCCCAAATTCTCCTATAACAGATTAAACGACCTTTTGTTATATTCTGGTCTCATCCCCCTGAATACACATTGTATTTTCCAGTGTGATATTCCAATTTCATGGCTGCTAAATAAGTCAATAAAAATATGGAAAGAAAGCTGTATAGCAAGAGAGGAGCATAAGCACTCCATTTTTGTTCAAGTGTTTTCAGTGGACTTGTAATGTTTTTGTTTGGTAATGAGAGTAAAAATAGTTGTTTTCTACTAAGTGTAGGAGGTTGTTGCTGCTTCCAGTATGGTAATTCTGGGGAAATGCTTAACTGCATTTCGTTAAAAGACTGATGCAGCAATAGGAAGGTCATCGTTTTGACTAATTGAAAAAGCCTCTACAAAGTACAAAGCCTTCTAGAATTTGTAATTACAAGAGTCTTTAACCATGGACTACAGCATGTGGAAACTGCTTGTAAGACAGTCATCCTTTAGTTCTGAGATTACATTAAATCCCAGAGACTGTAATTATATGCATGTTGCTGGCAGGAGCCCGTGCTGGGCTGATTGTGTTCATTGAACAGGGTTGTTATTGCTTGTTTCTCTCCATGAGATCTGCAAGCAGCCAAGAAAACGCAGTGCAGTTGAATACCTATTGCTTTCACTAAAACTTCCACTTGGAGGACACAAGGACCATTCTCGGTGGTGGTTTATCTCATTATAGTTTGCAAATGTATGCGTTCTTCACTAATTATCAGTCCAGAAGGTGCAAAGATGAAGTTTTAGTAATGTTTCCAAAAGAAAGAGCTCTTTTCCATCATCATAGATCAAATCAAAGAAAGGCTGCATTGACTCGTGTACACACTAGAAAAGGGAGCTATATCTGAAATGGCTCACAAGCCATCAGCTTATCGAAAAGACATCTTTCTGAATTAAATCTCAACTACTCTGCGAGTGCGCTGGAAGTTACCTTTGAGAGACTGCAGTGTACTTGTGCTATTGAAGGTTTCTCATTTTTCTAGTACACGCAGTATCTTCATATTTTATGATTCTCTTAAGGCCCTAATTGTTTTTAAACAAAGGTCTGCAGCTAGGAAATCCTGAGAAAAGCTGAATAGCCTGCTTTCCCAGCAGCTGCAATGAGGCTAGGAATAGAAAGTCAGAGTTGTGCTGTTCATCTCAGAGGTCCTTTGAGGACAATGTCTGCTGTGAGACACCTCTCAACCTTTGAGCATCAACACCGTTTCACTGCAAAGGACAGTTTAATTTTTTTGCCAGTGATTCTTTTGTACTGGCAAATACTGAATGCATTTTTGTGATTGCTGCGAAGGATAGCATAGGGAATGCTGTTCCTTGTGCTATCCTTTCTACGCTAGAGGGTAGTGTGTACTGGAGAGTTATTTTTACGTAGAAAAGATATTATGTCCCATTTTCTTTAACACTACATGATATATTTTATAAAGTGTCATCAAATCAGACTTTTTTTTAAGAATTACATTGTATTCATTTGGCTGCATTGGAAATAGCCTTCCCAGAGTGTGGCAGTACTGACTGATTCTACCGCCAGTTCTTCAGTACCTGCTGATCCAAAAGGCTAACATTGCCTGCAGCTGAGAAACCAAGACTTTCCTATCCAGAAAGCCTTGACATGATTTTTCTTTTAATGAATCTGTTCATGGGCAGTCATGCTACCACATTACACCACAGCAGTGGTGTTTGGGCCTTAAATCTGATCTTTAGCAGATTTTTCTCATCTTTTAACACTTCCACTGTACTTATCTCCACGCTTTGCGTGATGCATTCTCCAGCAATGACCCTCTGAAGCCAGCACACCTTTTACTATTCTTAATGATCCATAAGACCTCCTGCTGCAGTGTCTGTGGGAAATGGTCCAATTGTGTTGCAAAAACCTCTAGTTGATTTAATAAAAATGTAAATTTGAAATACTCTCCAAATTATGTGAAGGTGACAAATAGTCTTTGTTGATAATGTGAGCACTGGGGAACCGCAGGATGGTTTACTGCTCTTTCTTTTTTATTCCCTCTCTCTGTAGCAAAGTGGAGTCTTTGTAATGAAACAGCATCCATTGCAAAACGCTTGATTGACTGGGTCTGCTGCTGCACGGGAATATGTTTCTCATCTTTGAGATGAAAAACGGTCAAATTTTGTTTTGTTAAAATTGAGATTCTTTATTGCTAGTTCCTGATTGATATAAAAATGCATAAAACATAGTGGAAACACTTCAGTTTTCAGAACAGAAGCATCTATGTGGACATCTGTTATTTCCAGAACGAAACTAATTCTCTTTTTGCATAAAAATCTGACTTTTCATTTGAGTAATGCGATATCTTTTAAAATGATGCAGCAAGAGATTGTGTTGTATAAAACCTTCATGAATTCAGATTTCAAAATACTTTACTTCTTCCTGACACATTAAATATTTGATACCTGTATACCTTCACAGTTGCTGTAATGTTTTATTGAGGGTGAAGTCTGAGTACATGCTTGACTTTGTTGAACTCACCATGTTGTCTTTCTCACAGTAGTAGGTCCTTGGTGTGCATATGTGGCTTTAACCATCAGAGGTACTCCGTCACTGTGGTGAATTGCCCTCAAGATGGTGACATAAAAGCTTGACTCGTAAAGAAAGATATGAGTGTACAAAGTCCAAAAACAATAGTGGCAACTCGTGAGAAACAAATGGCCTGTAAAGTAAAAGTGCAGGGAGAGATGTAACTGGTTTTAAGGTGCTGCTCAGTCAGTGTGTGAGAAGAAATATCTGATGGAGTCTGTAGTGGAATTTAAGCAAGACATATATCCTGGGTTTGTATTCCAGTGAATTGAAAGATGTAGTCACTGGAACTGTATTTCCCAAATTAAAAAAAAAAAAAAACCCACATTTTTTGAAAACTTTTTTATTTATATTCTTGATTGAATGCTGTATTTTCAGAGAAATGTAGTAATTGCATGGAAGTTTCACACTGTGTAAAGGTGATAGTTTTTATCTAATTCAGATAACTTTCATAATGACGTTTTGTTTGGTATCCTACTGGAGAGCACAGTAGACCTTTTTTCTTTGACTCATTCTTTACAACTAACATGATCTGGTAGATCTCAGCCAGAAGATGTTGTTAAATAGAAGCTGAATATTATACTGCCTGTCTTTATCATAGAGAAATAAGCTTCTTTCATCTAGTGACCTTCTACTGAGTACTTATGAATATAAATTCACTTGAGAAAACATTTGTGTATAATATATATCCTAGAGCTTATAAATAACCTTACAGTCTGCTAAAGAAAGGAATGAGTGCAGCAGTAAAAGTGATACAGATACATGCTGCTGTCCAAAAGGACTGAAATGAAAAAAGAGATTTTTGCAATAAGCCCTGAGAAAATGGTAGTAAATTTTGTAGCTCTGTAATAAATAAGGAAAATATGTAATTAGTGAAGACTTTTACCTGTGCTGTGAGGAATATAAGTTACGTTTCCAGTATGTCCAAAGGCTTTTAATCTCCTCATACTATGCTACCTACTCTTCCCTGCAACTGGACAATTAAGAATACATGAGATTTACTTAAAATAATTTCAGAATCAGGAGGTGGGGAAAGTGCAGTTCTGACAATCCTCGTGATCCAATTTGCAAGAAAGTGGTACAACCATGAGCACCATGAGTGAACATTTAAGAGTTTTTCCTGTAACAGGATTACTCTTCTTGAACTAACAAAAGATAGGAAAAAAACTTGTAAAAATACAATATGCTGTTACATTCAGTGATATACTTGAAGTAGAAAATCTTTGTGTTATGAAATCTTGAAGAATTTAAATCTGCACATGATTTCCTTTGCTAAGGACAGAAAAATTGTCTAAAGAAGCATGAGCAAAAATAATCATGTTGACTTGGTTGCAAGTAGCTATTGCTGTGTTTTCTAGGCTATTTAACATATGCGTCACTAATCTAGAAGTGGTAGTAAACAGCATAAGCTTTTTGGATGAAGGACCACATCTTTTCTCTGTTAGTAAACCTTATCTGACCAGGTCTGTGGCTGTTTTTTGTGTACATGTCACAATTTCTGTATTGTTTCTACAGTTCTGTACAACTTCATGTAATCAGATTTGAGCTCAGTATTTATGCAAAAGCTTGAAATTCCTTGTGTCTGAAGCATGCCTCTTGTGACTTTCCAGCTCCATGGATGTGCCTGCTGTCGCCTCCTGTGCTGAGGGGGCTGAAGCAGTGCAGGTCATGGCATCACAAGGGCAAGCAGTGAGTAATTTCCTTCTCACACTGTAGATGCAACCTCTTGCCGTTCTCTTCACAGTTGAAGTCCTCAAGGATCTGAAAATTGCCCTCTGAAGGAGAAAAGACCAAAGTGGAAATAGACTGTGATCTCACATTAAATAATTTTCTAGGTGAAAGAACAAAAATAGTAGCTTGTTTTTTGGGGGAGTCCTTGAGGAAGTTCAAGAAGCATTTGGATGATGCTTTCAGAAATATTGTTTGAATTTAGGGTGGTTCTGTGTGGAACCAGGAGTTGGTACTTGTGGGTCCCCTCCAACTTGGGATATTCTGGAGTTCTGTGGGTTCTCAAGCTGATTGCTGCTCACTGAACACCTTTTTCCTAAGGGCAGGGGGAGCTCTGCGGGCTCTGGTGCTGGCAGGTGAATGCAGTCTTGGCTCACAAAGAGGTGGAGACCTGTGGGCCTGGTGTTGGCAGTACTGATCCAAATTATGCAGTCACCCTCAGCTGTGCTGACTGGGAAAAATCAACAAATACTAGGGCAACTAAGTACCATCTTGCAGTAACTTCTGGTTACTCTTGAGGTAAAAGGAGCTGTTTAAATGGATTGATTCATGGCATCAAGGACAGGCATCTGGCAGGTGAAAAGACAGTAATACAGAAGCTGGCCTGCAGAGGGGGAGCAGTGGGTTCAGAGCTGCTACTGCATCACAAACCTGACGGAGCCATGAGAGAGGCTGTATGCTGAGGTCATAGCTTTGTCGTATATCAAGGAAGAAATAAAGGAAATGGGTTCTGGGTGCTACTGGTATTATTCGTGTCATGTCCTGGTACCTGAGCGGAAAGTAGCAAGAAGTAGTGATGGCACAGTTTCTCTTCAAGAAATGTATTGATGGTGTAGGCAGAGTGAGCTTCTTCCTCTGTTCTTGTTTTCATCTTTATGGGGAGAATAATACATAGCTCCTCTTCCCCTTCCTGTGTGATAGTCCAAGCTTTTCCATTTTCTTCCTGGACCTCTGAACTGCATCTGGCTTACACCTCCACCTCCTCTCCTGGCCTCACTGCTGCTGTGTGCTCAGTCCATCCCGTAGCAGCAGGGCTGTGTTATGGGGCTGCATTATGGGGCCAGAGCCACCAGCCCATGCTGCAGGTGCATCTGATTTTCACACTGGTTGGATTTCACAGCTGCTTGGCACAAGGGGCACCACAAGAAGCGATAACAAGGTTGGAGAACAAATAACTCCATTACCCCTATCTGGTTTTAATGACAACAAAATGAAATCAATTTTCACTGGGCCCGTCTAAGCAATTGCAATTGTGCTGATGGAGTGTCTCACCTTTACCTTTGAAATACAGCTGCTGCTATAACCAATACAACAAAAATAAGGAGAACAATTACTGTAATTGTTCATAGGAGAATGCTGAGAGCAGAGATGCTGGTGCTGTGCAGCCCAGGCAGGGAACAGGGAGCTGCTCTGCGTATGGGAGCAGCCCTGTGCTGCTCCTGGCTGTCGACAGCTGACAGCAGAAAATGTGCACCCTAACACAGGGTGATGATATTAAATAGAGCGAGGGATAAAAGATGTCAGAAAATAAACTGACCAGTTTTGAAACGGAGGCAACTGAATGGGACAGAAACCGTACGAGCACAGCGTTAAGTGTGTCACTCACATGAAACAGAAGTCTCGGCAAAGAAATAATTATCGGTTGTTTTAAAGGAAATTGCCTGATAAGGCACTTGGGTTTTGTGCATGAATCTGATCTGGCAAACTGCACATGGCTTCTTTTGGTTTGTTTGCTTTGTTTTTAGAATCAGTGAGATTTTTGGGCCATGAGTAACGATGGGTTGGAACTCTCACTTAAGCAGTGTGTTCCACTTCATTATTTTTGGAATGAATTGTTGAAGGCAGGTTAATTTGCTGTCTGGGTAGACGTTGGAGAATGTAAAGCTCCAGGTGGGCTGAAGAAATCTTTCAACATTGTACAAATGGTGCAACGTTCGGTGCAATTAATTAGGAAATAAATTTTAAGACGCACTAAAAGCTGCTGTGTTCTCTAGGAACAGGGAAAGACCTGATTCACGGTGTGCTTTCCCTGCAGCAGCATTTTATTTATTTTGGTGCGATCAAATGCCTTGCGGTCCTGCCCCCACGCACCAATTCATCATTTTCCCTCTGCTCTCTCCCTCCCCCTTGTGATCTGTGCTTCAGCTGCTCTAATATACTTCTCTGTGATGGTCAGAAATGTTTTCTGATGATAAAATTTTTTTTTCTCCTTCCCTGCATATCTGCAAGACCGTATCTTCAGTGTGCACTGATCAGAATACTTTGCATGTTAAACAGGCTCCTTCTCACCCAGATCTAGGATTTCTAGGGATTTTGTGCTGTTTACTCAGAGGCAGCTGCGAGGGAGCTGAAAGATATGAGAAAATGGAAAATCTGTCATGTCTGCTGAAAAGTGTGGCCCTCTACCTGGCACAGCCCCCCACGACTCTGTGCATGGAGGAGGATGTGGGAATCAGCTCCCAGTGATCCCAGTGCTGCGTGCAGCGGGATGCTCTGTAGCTTTTAGAGCAGTGCTGCTGTGTCAGGCAGGGAGCTCGCCGTGCAGGTGGTGGCGGTGGTCGCAGCGAGTGGCACAGCCATGCCGGATGCCACGGGGCTGATCTCTGCATCAGCCAGGAGGAATTAAGCTCTGTCACTCCCCGCTGGGGCTACCTTTCTCCTGGTATGTGCGCGAGGAATTCATACGCTGCTGCTGCTGCTGCATTCAGCAGAGCAGAGCCCCGCGTGCGCTGTGCCAGGGAAGGCAGCGAGCAAGAATGATAGCTGTCTCTTTCAAATGCCGCTGTCAAATTCTGAGGAGACTTACTAAAGGTAACGTTCTTTCCTTGTTATTCGTTCGATGGCTCCGGTGCTGCCTTCCAGCAACACAGCCTGATGTTTGTACTTTTTAATATGACCGTCTTTACAGTTTACTGTCAGGCAACAAAGAACTCTGGATACGGAGAGGNTGCTTCTGCTGGTCTAATATACTTCTAAGTGATGGTCAGAAATGTTTTCTGAGGATAAAATTTTTTTTTTCTCCTTCCCTGCATATCTGCAAGACCGTATCTTCAGTGTGCACTGATCAGAATACTTTGCATGTTAAACAGGCTCCTTCTCACCCAGATCTAGGATTTCTAGGGATTTTGTGCTGTTTACTCAGAGGCAGCTGCGAGGGAGCTGAAAGATATGAGAAAATGGAAAATCTGTCATGTCTGCTGAAAAGTGTGGCCCTCTACCTGGCACAGACCCCCACGACTCTGTGCATGGAGGAGGATGTGGGAATCAGCTCCCAGTGATCCCAGTGCTGCGTGCAGCGGGATGCTCTGTAGCTTTTAGAGCAGTGCTGCTGTGTCAGGCAGGGAGCTCGCCGTGCAGGTGGTGGCGGTGGTCGCAGCGAGTGGCACAGCCATGCCGGATGCCACGGGGCTGATCTCTGCATCAGCCAGGAGGAATTAAGCTCTGTCACTCCCCGCTGGGGCTACCTTTCTCCTGGTATGTGCGCGAGGAATTCATACGCTGCTGCTGCTGCTGCATTCAGCAGAGCAGAGCCCCGCGTGCGCTGTGCCAGGGAAGGCAGCGAGCAAGAATGATAGCTGTCTCTTTCAAATGCCGCTGTCAAATTCTGAGGAGACTTACTAAAGGTAACGTTCTTTCCTTGTTATTCGTTCGATGGCTCCGGTGCTGCCTTCCAGCAACACAGCCTGATGTTTGTACTTTTTAATATGACCGTCTTTACAGTTTACTGTCAGGCAACAAAGAACTCTGGATACGGAGAGGTGTAGTGGCTCTTTCAGCTAAAATCCTTAAATGTCCCATGCTGTGTTCTTGTCAGCTGAATAGGGTCACGTTTTTATTCTTCTCTCTTTTTTCAACTCCTAGAGGCAGATTTTTTCCCTAAGTCAAATGCTGAAGTTATTATGGGATGTAATTGTTTTCTGTGTCTGCAAACCTCTCAGAGGAGTCTCTAGTGACTTGGTGCATGCTCTGTCTTACCTCGAACAACTAGCAGTGGTATTCGGGACCAATATCCTGGATGACTTTCTGTCTTTCCTAAGCTATTTCTATGTATGAAGAGTCAAAAAATGTTGCACGAGATGAGGTATGGATAGCAGTGTGTGGTTTCTTCAGGGCTGTACCAGCTGGTCACACTTAGGAAGTTAATTTGCCTGTTTAGTAGCGTGTTTTCTGTTACTGTAAATCTTTGTCGTCTCCAGTTTTATCACTGAGAACTTTAAAATGCTCCTTGAATCTTACTGTGAGTCCCGAATGATAGCAACAGCTCTCTGGAAACCTGTCTGATTAAGACTCTTTACCTCTTCAGAAATGAAAGTATTTTTAAAAATAACTCTTTAAATTTTAAGTCTGTTACAATAAGTAATCCTTTCCTTCTCTGTGTAAAAGGGTTATTTTGTTAGCTTGGGTGTTCTGCATTTTGTTTTCCTCCGTGCGTGTATAAACTTCCAACATTGTAGTAACATTATGTCTGCAAATCAGAACCTTTTGTTTTTTAGCTTTGGTGCTGTGAAACAGTTAGAGCCCATTCCTGTGCAGCTGTAATCACATCCATATGTAAAGGAAACTCTTTGCATCAGCCTAGCTTGAAAATTCAGAAATCTGTGAGTATTAATCAATATAGCTCAGAATCGATTAGTATTTTATTTTACAGAAGCATGAAAGAGTAGCATGCTAATAGCAACGAGGTCAGTAATGGGAAAGGAGAAGAATATATTAATCAAACTTGTATAATGCATTTTCCTGTTCTTTAGATTGCTGTATGGGGCCACCACATCGTTGAAAACATGAAATAAAATATTTATTAATCATCCCTTCCTCTGTAGATTTGTTCCTCTTTCAAATCTGTGGTGGATAATGTCTCTTTTTTCTCATACGTTATGGATGTTTCTATTTTGATAGCTTTATTATGCATTTATCAAGCTGCAAGTAAGCATTTTTTCTTTTCCCGATTCGAGAAGAGGAATCTGATGTCTGTATAAGACAGATGTGGACTCTAATTTACTCTCTCACTGATGAGAGTTGTTGCTCCACTTAGATACAGTTTCCTCTGGAATAATCAATATTCCTCTACATCATAGCCATCTTAATTCTTTCACACTTCCGTCATTCAGCAGAACTCAGGCTGGTGATTTTTCCCTTTGAAATGATCTTAAAGTCCATTGAGACTCTTCACCCCTCCCACTCCCTCCAGTAGGATACCACAGAATTTTTTTTTTTGCATTAGTCTTGTGTTTGCCTTACTACTAGTAGTCCATACAAACCCCAAACAATCTAAGACTATGTCCATGTATTCTTCTCTAAGCTTAATGCTTGCCAGATCTAAATTATCCTAATTGGTGCCGCCTGAATTGCTATAATTTTGAGTAAAACCTTTGTCCTTTTGAAGAACTCCTCTGCGTGCCTTGGCCTTGGCTTTTCCATCTCAGATTCCAGCCAGGGACTCCTCAGTGTTGTCAGGATATCAGGGGACAGTGTTGGACCTTTGTGTTTTAATGTGGAGGAAACCCTCTTGCCTACAGCCTGCCATCAGAGAGTACTGGGACAACCCAATCCTTCTTCATCTTGGGATTTGCTCTGAAGGCAGTCTTCTTTGCTTTAGTGTTCTCCCTCAGTACTTTCCCCTCAGGTTGTTTCTGCTGGTGTCTTTTCATTTAGGCCAATCCCGTACTTTTGTGCAGTTGCCCCAAATCAATTCTTTACTGTCTTTCAGTCCCTGAAAAATAAGGGAAAAAAACAGGGAAAATAAGTAGGTAAGCAGTATGTAAGATACTTGTGTTTTTAACAAAAGTTATATATGCAGTCAATTGTACATCAAAAAGTGGAGATAACTGCTTTCGTTTATTGTGCATGTCATTTTTCATGCCTGTCTTAACAAAGTAAGCTTGCAACTTCATTTCTTGTTCTTTCAGAAGATAAGGATGTAAACTGAGATGTTTCATCTGGGCAGCTGGAGACTCTCCAGAAACAATTCTTCCCAATGGGGAGATGTTCAGGAAATATTGTGTTTTACAACAATTACAATCCCCTCTTCCTGTGCTTCATCTTAACCTTTCAAAGGAAAAGGCAGAGCTGTGTGTCTTTGGATTGTTCCACATGCTTAATTTTTCATTTAAAGATCTCTGAAAGTAGTTTCTTGAAGTGTGCTGAGTGAATTTCAAAGCAGAAATACCCCACACTGCAGCACTTTCTAAAACCTGACCTGTGACCCACAGCTTCTTCTCCTTCTAGTAGACGTGAGAGCCAGACCCCTCAGCATGAAAGCAGAGACCTCTCTGGTTCCAATCTTCAGGATCACATTGATGTGAACGCTTTCTCTCTTCCATCCTCTGCCCTCAAACCTACGCCAAGTCTGGGACGCCACAGACACAACAGCACAGCCTTAATGCAGCAGTTTCTTACTTCAGCCCTGTTTCTATCTCCTTCTCCTCTCCTCAGTGGCACCCTGAACCTGAGGAGCTGCTGCTTCAGCTCCTGCCCCACATTACTTTCCATGGGCCAGCCTTACACTACGTGAAGGAGACAAAGGCTGACCATGCCACTGCTCCCTGTTCACAATTTCCCCGCATCAGGCAACCCTTTACATTCAAAGTCAGCTTGTTTGCAGCTACACTAAAGTCTGCATCATTTTTTCCTCACTATTTTCCAGTGAATAAATGTCACTGCTTTCCTCCTTGGTCCGTCTTCCCCACTACCGTAGGCCCATGCTGTGCTGCTCATTTGGTTACAAGGACTGCTGTCTCAGCTGAGATTGCTGTGCATCAGATCTTTTCCCATATTTCCACTGCGTCAATTCCCACTTCTTAGGGAAAAATGTATGGCAAGAGTACGCAATAGTGCTTCATACAGGAAATGTAAAACACTGTGAGATTAGTTCCCTTAATGTGTACTCTTTTCAGTACCTCAGTTTTGCGAGCCATTGCTTTGAAGCTCAGTACATTTTCAGTAATGAAATAATATGTTAGGTGAAGCTCTGTATTTGTATCTATTAACAAGCACTCGTGGAGGAGAAGTATTATTTGTTGATACAATTTTCAAGAAGGATACTGTGCGAGACAATTATATGCTAAGACATGATTGAATTTAGTCTATCAAGTTAACAATCCATTTTCAGCACTAGTGTGATATTTCCATGCTACTTTTGAGTTACGAGATTTTTTTTTTTATAGTTAAAATGTTTATGGTGAATGGGAGTTTGCGCTGCTGTTACCTGTTCTCCTTCATGTAATACTTTTTACCTTGGAGATGAACTACTGCTGGCTCAGTGTCTTTTTAGTTGTGACTATCTGTGTGGAGATTATGGATAATCTCTATATGGAGATTATCTATTTGGAGATAATATATGTAGATATATTAAGCAGCATTGAAGTAGAAGTGGTTAAATGGTTCTGATGAGAAAAGGTATCTTCTCTATCATACTAACTACTAAGGTTTGCAGTGAGAAGGGGTTTTTTCAGTTTGTATATGTTCTTTAATTTTTGTGTGTGTGTCTCTTTCCCATCCTAAAAGAGCATGGTAAGCCAAAAGCTATATTAAGATTATGAGGTGGTAGCCATTTTAGTAGATCTCCCTCTGAAAAACATTTGACAGAGGGAGAATGGTAGCTTATCTTTGGACCAGTGAAATATAAGGAATGTCAATTTTAAGTCTTGAACACAACCACAAATCTGCTCTTTGTATAGCTGCTGGAATTGTGGAATGTTTTGTTTTTCCCTCTGAATTTATTTCCGTAGTACCTTGGGTGCTGAGCAGTATGCTGTGCATACCAAAGAATCTGTGGTAATCACTTACACTGAATATACGTGGTAAATCGAAATTGCACAATTTACAGAATTATGTTAAGTATAACAGTGTAGTATAATAGTAAAAAGTTGCAGAAATATGTAAGCCAGTCAGGTTTACAGCTAAATTAGCCACTTTATAGTTTTAAAATTGCCTTTCAAGCAGTACATTACAAAGCCTTGGCTGTCATTAATTTATGTGTGGACAAGTTCGGTTTTTCCTTTATTATCCCAAGAACAGGTCATTTAGGAAGCTCTGTTCCTCAGTCTATCTACTGCTTAAAGCTGCTTAAAGAAAAGTGTCTCTTGTTAGAGGCAGGAATGCATTTTTTTTAAGCACTCAGATCAGTGAAGCTATTCTGGATATTATTATAATGGAAACTGCATGAGAGCGCTGATAAAGATGTCAGCTGCTGTTACATAGCTTGCAGTGTAAGGAGCTGAGTGGTCTGTCTTTCAGCCAGCACAGCTTTATAGTGCATCTTCAAGATAATTTATCACCCCCTGCACATACAGATCCTTTCGGCAGACATAGATTTTTATGCTCCCAATATGTTTCCAATACAGTGTGATAAAGCAGCCCAAAAGGCAGAATGGCACACTCCAATTTACAAGATGATCAGTTATGTAAAAACTGGCTAGGGACCTAAGGCGTTGAAGGATGAACTCTGAAGGTAGCAAGCTGGGTTTAAGTTAAAATATGTTGTGCACAAGCAACTACAGGGAGAACGAACTCAGAAGTTTTTTTTTAAAGACTTAAATTAAAATGATGCTAGGGACTTGAAAAGGTGTTGTGTGGTACCTTTTCACAAACTCTTTAGTGTTCCAGAAAACCAAGATTCTTCACAGTGCAGTGACGGAGCACTGGCACAGGCTGCACAGAGAGGTGGTGGAGTCTCCTTCTCTGGAGATGTTCAAGACCTGCCTGGATACCTACCTGTGCAACCTGGGCTAGGGAGCTGCTTTGGCAGGGGGTTGGATTTGATGTTCTCTTCGAACCCCTACAATTCTGCAATTCTGTGAAGATGCCCTAGTTGTGACAGCAACTTAACAACCTGTGCATTGTTTTTAATAGCAATCTGAACTTTGTGATCTCTTTTTGTCATTGCTTGAGTTTTGAAAATATTAGTTCACAGTAATAGCATTCAGTCAGCAGCTTGGATCAAATGTCACAAGTAAAAATATCTGTAAGGACTTTTGAACATGGTTTGGTTCCCTGTCTTTCTAGAATTAGTTCTGAATATTTGGAAAACTTTTGAACGTGCTAAGAAGTTCTATAAATAAGCAATAAGTATAGATTTGCTAGTTTTGGTACATTCAGCTGGGGTTTTGGAAGTGTGTGTTTTTATGCTTATCCAAGTTGTCTCCAATTCAAGCTTTCTTCCATTATATTTCTAAAAGTGCCTTCTGTGTTTGTTCTGACTTAGTAAACAGACCATGGTGAAAGAATAAAGAGTGAAAGCAAAATCTGGAAGATTAATTGTCTGCTCGCATGTGGGGGAGCTTCAGGGCCAGTTCCAGCCTTGCAGCCCATCCTCAGCAGTGCCACTGTCAGCACGTGCTGCAGGAGAGGGGGCCAGAGCGGACACTCATAGACAAGTCTGTCAGTAAGAGAAATTTCATTGTTGATATCTCTCTGAGTGTTTACAGTTGTATGGGAACTGTTGAATCAGGCCCTGAAACACTGATTGATCACCTGAGGTGAGCACTGAGTCAGCCACAGGAGCACAGGTGAAGGCAATGCACCTTTGTGACCAGAAGGGGTGGAGTGTGGCTCCGCCTCTCCCAGACCTCATTTAAGGGCTGACCCCCACTGGGAAAGGATCGCTTGTTGGAGATTCTTCCCCTGTGGAATTTCAGGTGAGCCTTTCTTAATTTGCTGGTTGTCTTTATACCATCTGGATAAGCTACGCAGAAATATACTGTTCACCTTCATTATTTCGTGTGGGTACTATTCTTTTGTGGTATTCACCCTACAACAGTCAAGTTGAAAACAAACAAAAAAAAACCCTTGGACTTTCTGTTGTTGTTTTTTCTCTATTGAAAGGCTGTATGTCAGATAAGAAAACGTGGGCAAAGTGTGTCCATGCAACCTGCAGGTCAGTGGCAATCTCAGGTAAAAACCAGGCCTCCTTGCTCCTCTTCTTGGATCAGTGCAGCTATGGTTGCTGAAGTTAGCAGAGCAGAGCAGGCTGCATGATTGCTTCCCTTCTAGATTTTTCACCCTTCCTGTTTTTTTATTCACACTAGTGAGTGCCTTTAGCCAGGGTTGTTTTAAAGATACTTTGGAAGGATAAGTTTCTTCATCATGATCTCTGAAGAAAAGGGGAAGAGATTAATTTTTAAGATGTTTCTTTTGTGATTGCTATTGAGGTTTTCCACTGCAGTGTATGTGTAGAACAAAAGAACCAATTTTATTACATTTAATGAGTATTAGTTGTTTGCATTATTGTCTTTTTGTTCAAAAGAATTCTTTGAACATGCAATTACAAGAAGAAGAGAGGAAAAAAAGGTTTTCTCTTCAGTAAGCTGATGGCAGTTCATAAGTTCAAGCAATCTTTCTTCACTGCTAATATATTCAGGAAATGGCAAACTGTTTATTAATTATTCAGGATGATCTAAAGTACAGCAGCATACTAACCAATCCGTGTGAAACTCTGACAGAAAAGACAGCCATAAAATTACTTCCCGAACCAAGCACACGTTACTTACAGTAGTAGCACTGCTGCAGTCCCGATGGTCTGGGGACGTGTGTGGCAGAAGCTCTGGGGAGAAATTCTCTCTTTTAGATAAGCTGACATAATTGCATGTAGATGCCTGTGAGATGTGGAAAGAAAGCCCCAACCAATTATATAAAGAGATGATAAGAGCCTGTTAGCTATCTGATATGTATCAGATATTTGCAGCTGACATCTGATATGACAGCTATGACATCTGTTGCACATACAAGAAGTAGAGATGGTTTGAATATTTTTCCAAATGTGTTTGGGTTTAAAGGAATTGGGTCAGTCACAAATTCTTGGCTTCCTCTTGCTGAACTTCTTCAGGAGTTTTGCTAGTGTCCTTGGCTTTGTGCCTTGGCCTCACCTGGATGATGAATGTGGCTGAACTTCTCATAAAAAGATTCTGAAGAGAATGGGGGGGGGGGGAAAAACAAAAAAATTTATGGGGAAATTTGTGGG